>CAWVNO010000061.1:1824200-2304200 GCA_963930645.1 Salticus scenicus
AGTTAATAGTGTATAGCAAACTACAGTCGGCAGCAAAAGCATCTAAGCACTAGCAATAATTCCTGTCTAAAAAACGTACACTTAATACTGCTTTGTTAAATAAATCCTTGTCGAGTCATGTTGTTAGTCAGTCTAAGAACATGATTCGACAAGGATTTATTTTACAAAACAGTTTTAAGTGTACATTTTTAACATTGGAATTATTGGCTAGTGCTCGGATACTTTTGCTTCCGACTGTACATGTGTGAAAAAAAAGAATTTATATTTACAATATTTTAGGAAGGTAAAAATATATATATATATTTTTTATAAAATAAGGAGTTACTTTTTTTTTTACTCTGTATATATGAAAATTTGAATTATAGTTTTTCATTTTTTTCATTTTTAACAAATATATTCTGAAAATTAAACTCATTTTCTATAAGATATTATTTGAAAGATTCATTCTCACTCTTTCTATATTTAGAATTATGCTTTAATTTAAACAACGGAAGCTTGTATAGGAAAATATAGAATAAAGTTTTTTGACTGGCACTACATACCAGTTATTTTTTTTTATCAGCATAGTCAAATTTATTGAGACTCATTCTAAAATGAATTATATTTTCTCTTCACGAAAACAATTTGCATTAAAAGCTTTCAGTTTTTTTTTTTTTTTTTTTTTAATACAAAAAAAAATTTGAAAATATGGTGCATTTAGATAATAAAAAACATCCCAAAGTATCTCATCCAAAAAAGTTATTCAAAAAATAATTAATAAATAAATAAATAAAAGAATATTTAGAGAATAAAAAACAATCCAAAGTATCTTTTCCAAAACAATTCGATAATTACGCACAGTATACATTTTTTCTAAACTGAAACATTTAAATGTTTGTTGTCTGTACATATCATTATGACGTCATCGATAAAATAAAATGTTTTAAAGAGGTTAAACATACTAACCATTCGTTACATTTATTCTTTTAAACTTAAAACTTATTTTAAAACTTCAACTTCTGCATCCAGCTTTAAAAAGTATTTTTACTAGCTTATAAAAAGATTAAAAAATTTGCATGGCTGTAAAAAAGTACTACATACGTTTATGTAATAATAGAAATATTTTAACTTTCTTCAAAAAATAAAACTTACAGAAAGGAAATTTTATTTTTTTAACGTTTGATTTTAATGAGAAAAATGTTTAGTTGGAACTTGTTCTTGTAATATTTAAATTACCCTTAGAAACATTTTTAACTTCAGCAACCTATATTTAAAATTAACAACAAAGTTAACATAAATATGTCCATTGTGTATAAATCGTTAATTTTAAACACACGCAACTTAAATCTATTACACATATAAAAAAAAAAAATATTTCTAGAAAGCGTCTCTGGTGTTTATATATATATATATATATATATATATATATATCACGAATAAGACTTTGTAATAAAATAGGGGGCTTTACCCCTACTCGCTTCGCTCATCAATCCCTACAGGAGTTTCGCCCCGACTCCTTCCAATAGCCAAACTCCATGGGAGTTTCGCTCCTTTGCTTTAGATACCCACAAATAAAAAATAGCTATATAAAAATTTACACTGAAATACTATTTTAACTATTACTTATCACAACTATAGTTTCTATGTGGGTATAATTATTTTAGTTTTTAATGACTTCTATGCTTATTTGATACACGTTTCTTTTCCAAAAGTTCATTTAACCCTTTTTTTTTTCCTTTCGATGGGATAAGTAAATGAAAATATATATACATATATGCATACATTTATGTAACAAATATTGTCTGTTGGAAATTATACATTCAATAGACACTTTCTTAATTTTTCGGCATTTTTCCCAACTACTGTTTCTCAATTGTCTATTGAGAAACTGTAGTTGGCTAATCCCCTACATTCCGCTCAAGTCTGTTGGTTGATAAACAGCCGGTGAACCCCGTTCTCTTCTAATGTATATAGGAGGACTTTCCTTTAGTTTCTTAATGCATTGATTAGAGCCCTCGATTTTCTGAATCGAGTAATTCAGCAACAATATATTTAGTAACACCATAACATAAACTTTGCTGATTAAAATTTTTGACAGTATCGTA
Source organism: Salticus scenicus (assembly GCA_963930645.1). Taxonomy (NCBI): domain Eukaryota; kingdom Metazoa; phylum Arthropoda; class Arachnida; order Araneae; family Salticidae; genus Salticus; species Salticus scenicus. The sequence continues at coordinate 1,826,285 of CAWVNO010000061.1, forward strand.
CGACTAGTAACGTTGCTATGTTGCAATATTCCTATTTCAGGGAAGGCTCTTCTCAGTTTATATAGTGCATACGTTCACAAATATGTATGAGGGTAATGATGAAGAACTATGTCGATTCAATTTACTTGCATATTGGCTGAAAGAAGATGCTGGTATGCCATGATAAAACCTTATTTACGGGAAGGAAATACCTCAATTTCTATGATATATGTAAATGCGCCAAGCTTGGCATGTGAGATGGATTGTATGAAAAATTATGATAATCTAACCTTGGTGCATATCGGGTGCATATATCTTTGGTGCATATATCAGCGCAACCTATTTTATGATAGGTTGCGCTGCTATTATGTAATATACCTTATCTACAGAAGATTATATCTCAGCTCCTACGATATGTGTAAATGCAACGAATTTGTTACGTGAAACAGATATTACAACAGATTATGATATGATATTACAACATCCAATTTAGGTGCATGTCTGCCTACAGATAGTGATGCTGTTATTCATTGTCTGCTACCTTCAAATGGCAATATCTCAGCATTTATCTCTCTAGTCTATTAAAAAAAAAAAAAAAAAAAAACAGAGAGAGCGAGAACAGAAAAGACCAGTACCGTGCCGTTTTCCAATTTATCCTGTCTTTTCCGCTTTCTTAGCTTAGACCGTTAAAACTGTTTCACATCGAGAATATTATCATTTATTTTCTAAAATATCATTTACTTCTACAGTATTGGATAAAATTTCTGCACGTGGTTTTTCGAAACTTATATCAAAAAAAGTTTTCTCTCCAAAGAATTCTCTTCTTCTACATTTTCTTTATTTTCTTTTTCGGATTTAAATTCATCAGATACGAACATTATATCATCCTTTTCAGGATTTTCTTCAAAATCATAACTTCCCTTCGCACCACCATAAGAAAACTAAGCCAAAATAACAATTATTAGGTTTCTTTTGAACTCTTTAAAATCAGGAACTGAATTTTTCATCCTCATTATGAAAAAAGATTTTCAATGGCATATTTTAAACTGTGATTATCTAAAACGAAAATAATCTATTTAATACACTATACACCTGTAATGGCTAAGAATCAAAATCAAATCAGTTTGATCCTCAAAATGGCGTCCGTGACGTCACGTACCCTTCTTGACCAATCCGAGAGCAAGCAGCAAAGAGAAAAGCGTGTCACTACTCTGTGAATAGAGGGCATTGACTTAAAAAAAAATCACACTAAAACTTCTGTGTTTAAAAAAAAAAAAAAAAATGCTTACATGTTAACATTTTATCTTCTAAAAATATTTAAGCGATATATCATTCCTTTATTTTTATTTTATCACTTTATTCTCGTAAGTATTGTGGGGAAAAAAGTAATAAAATAAAAAGAATTCTGTGTTTGAGCAGTATCTGGACTTCTCTTTCTGTGCGTGTATATTTATTCTTTTCTACATTATCTGTTCATTAATGATGTTTCCGGAATATAATTGAAAATATCCTTACTACAGAAAATAACGAAAAATAGGCAAGTCAGCAATTTTTTATAATTTTCAGGATAAAGGGATTTCTTTTGTTTTTCTTTTAGTTACTTCTGCGTTTCTTGTTTAAAATTTATATTGAAATAAATGAAAGAATTGTTGAGTTGCATTAACTTAAGTACAATTTACTAACATTATTTTAAATATTTAGTAGAAATCAGTGAAACACCCATAAAATTTTTGTACGCAGATTTTTGGATGATTATCAATTTCATAATCTGTAAAAATATTTTTGTTTAAAATATATAAAATAACATCCAGTATTGTAATGATTTAAAATATTAATTTAAAAAATTATTTCTTTTTTCTTAAATTCTAGTGTAGTATCTCCTCTTTTTTTAGGGTGTATATATGTTTTTCATATCCAATGGATAAAACGGTGAATAACTGAACAGTGAAGTACATTAAAAGCGAACAATACCTGATCTCGCGGGAAGCCGCAACCCCGGTTATTCTATGGGAAAATTTGTTTCCATAACTACTCATTTCCTAATGCATTTTTTTATTTCCGTTTTCACATTCAAAAAATTCACAATGTTTAAATTAATACTCATTTTCCAAAAACTGATTTTTTTTTTTTTTTTTTTTGGGGGGGGGGGGGGCTAAAAATGAATACAAAAATGCACTTAATGAAAATTCGCATTTTTAAACTCAAATTTAAACTAAAAAATAAATCAATTTTTGAAAAATAGTATTAATTTAACGATTAAGAGTATACTAAAAGTGAAAAAGGAATTTAAAAAAAATACACTATTCAATGAGCAATAGTGGAAACAAATTTTCTCATAAAATAAACGGGCCTGGACATAATCTCGCCTCAGTTTAATCTTGCCCCTCGCCTCGGTATAATCTCGGTTTAATCTCACCAGCAACCGGTTTTTGGCGGAATTGAATATCATCCCTTCTTAAGTCTATAGGTATAGGTAATAAAATGGGAAATTTCATTTATTAAACTTTTTTTCCCTAAATACTGAGCTTATTACATTGACCGTAGTTGTATGGCTCGACCGGTTTATCCAGGGGTTAAATCATTTCTGCATAATATCAAGGATCTAGGTTAGATTCCTGATTTTCGTATGCTTCGTATTTTCTCTCATTTTAAAAACAATTCGATGTTTTCTCAAAAGTGTGTAATAGATTTGTAAATTTTTAAATATTTCCGTAGAATGTGATTATACACAGGACAGTGCTTTATATACACTAGTTCTCATAATTATAAGGACACCCGTTTTTCTATATTAACTAAACTCTTAACACTATTATTTAAACAAATATATTTTTTATTAATTTGAATTTCATTAATAGACTACATTAAAAAGTTTTTTCGTTTTTCTAACTTAAAAAACTTTAAATACGGTCAAAAAGACGATTTTTCAGGTGTTCACAATTATAAGGACAGCTCGAATCTTAGTAATTTTTGTTGAGTTAAGCTTTAAATTAATATTTTGTGGGGTCTCTTTTTAGGGTGAAACAGTCAGATATTCTCTGTGGTATATATATGTATTTATATATTTAATATTCAGTTTCAATACCATTTTATACAGCACACATGATATTCTGAATACATTTAAACTATTTAAAATTGCTTTCCACTTGCATGCACTTTTCTAATATAATAAGTTAAGGTTTTTTCAACTTTTAGGACACGGAAAAGGCAATAATACAGAAGTTTCTTTCTTCAAACTCTTTGCTATTGCTCTAGAATTAGAGCAAAAATCTAAGTCTTGTTGAAAAAAATATTATTACCCCCCCCCCCCCCAAAAAAAAAAAAAAAAAAAAATCTAACAGAAATCTGAGAATCCCACGTTTAAAATTTGCGGATATTCTCTTGATGTTCATAATAGTAGAAAAAATTTCTAAATTCATTCTGCCTTCACTAGAAACATTTGCCCAGAGCACCATAGATCCACCTTTAAAATGCCCAATTCATATCTGCCTTTAAAAAATCTGCTCTGTCTTTCGCTATTTTCAGATCGTGCCAGTAACTGTTAAAATCATTTGGTTAATCAATAATAAAATGTTTTTCATCCAAAAATGCAACATTTTACCATTTAATATTGTCTTTATTCAACTTCAACACAGACGTTCTTTCCCCCATTAAATGCTTATTGATTATTGCAGGCTTTTTTATTCATTTTAACATATTATTAATTATTTTAAACATGCATAAATGTGGACCCCAACCTTTCGTTAAAAATTACGAGCAAATTCAGCAGCAATCATTATGAGTAGAACAGTAAGAGGAACTATGAGTCTTCGATCTCTGATTTTGCATCAGATCTCTCTCCTATCGAATCAGCAGTTCAACGCTTGATCACATTTCCTTCAGCAATTTTAGATCTTCAAATTTCATTAGAAATTCGGCGGATTGAAATTATCCTTCCACTTAAAAAACACATTTATCATACTTCACTATATGAACGTTCTTTTTTTTTTTTTCGAGGAATTATCCGTAATGTCCGTCCAAGAAAAATTGAAGGCCTATATATAAATTAATCTAGCCCAGTAGTTAACAAATTCGCATGTCAGCTGTAATTTATCCGCTAGTAAGTTAAATAAAACGAAAACATTTTGATTGTCCCTATAATTATGAACATCTAAAAACGTGGAGAAAAAAATATTTTGCATTATTTTTTGTTAATTTTGTTTCATATTAAAAAAATTCTAGCAGGTTTGGTTTTTAGAATACTAGATATATTAAGTGCTTTTAATCTAATCTTGTTCAAAATTATTTTTATATTAGTTATTTCAAATTATAAAGTGTCCTTATGAATATGAGAAGGAGTGTAGTAGTTTACGATAATGTACCAAAGTCACTAATTTGAAAATAAATCTTCTAAATTAAATTTTAGTTTTCCACTTTTATTTAATGTTACTAATAGCAAATCAAAATCATATTTATCTTTATTTCGCAAACATATAAATATAATATACTACGTTATATATCTTATTTCCACAAAACCTTTTTTTTTTTTTTTTTTTTTTTTTTTCATCCAGGATCATAAAATCAATAACACATTACAATCAGATTCGTTCATAAACTATTTGCAACATAAAACTGTTTGATTCCTTTAAAAAAAATATCGAAAGCGCCATTTAAGCTATAAAATTTTATCAATAAAGCAATATATATGATATTATCTTCAAAAGCATATGGAATTTCAGATATTTGTATTTTACATCTGTTGAAACTATTTAAAATAAACTTTCTTTTATATATATGTATATCTGGATCGAAATATCAAGTTTATGCTTTGTCTAGTAGTATAAGAAATATGGAAAATGCAACATAAGTTTTCTCATAAAACAGACAGTCGGTCAAGTTGAAAAAAAGAACACCAAAGGAAATAAAAGTGATTTGTACATACAGTGCAATCAAATACAAAAATTATAAAAAAGAATGCCACAAATTTTAATATATATATATGTATATATAAAGTACTTCTTAGGTTAAATAACTTGGTGCAGCATTCACATGATTTTTTTTTTCCGTTATCCAGCACTTTATTACTAAAAAGACAAATTACAAACTAAGAGATCGGGAAACCTCAAAACGCGTAAATATATTAAATACACCGAAAGAGACACTTTTCACAATGTAACATTGATAAAACACGAATTTACATATATAACAATAGAAAATGGACAATGATAAAAAGGATGCTTTTGTTCAGTTTTTCCATGGAGATTTATTTAGTCAAGTACTCTTTTTTTTATGCTTTAAAAGATAAAACTATTTTGAAGTTTATATCATGAGATTATATCAATAAAGACTTGTATTAATGTTTTATTTAAAAATATATTGAAATTATTTAGCCTGTTAATCATTAATTCATCCAACAATCGCTATATTTACAGATTTTGAGGTCCCTTGATTCCAAAAAATATGTTTTCAGTGGTTGGTCTGTGTGTTTGTGTGTCTGTGGTCTGTGTGTTATCAGCATATCTTAAGCAGGAATTCCAAATGCTGGATTCTAAATCTATATCATATAGTGATTCTACACTAAATTTTTCGTTGAGATCAAGCAAATGGTTCGTGTACAGGGACATCCAAGAGAATTCAAATACATTACGTCTATGAGGGAAATTGCAGGTAAGTAGAGTTTAACATCTCTAGGATGCACTAAAACAAATTAAATTAATATATGTTTTCTAATTCAGTAAAAGCAGGTTTCATGTAAAATATGTTATGAAAATCATTCACCTTTCGTTTACAGGGCTACACAAAGTATTTGGATATATTGGGGCTATACTTTGAAATTGCTAGAAGTAGATTTCATTTTGTGTTAGATATTTTTCATATAAGACTAAATATAAGTACACAATGTGATGTGTATACATTATGTAAACAATATACAGAACTACCTAAAATTAAGCTAAACGTTCTTTTCTATTGAATGAAATTGATGGAAGTCCTTTGCTACATTTTACTATGTCAACGAACATTGCTCAAGAAGAAAAATTCATTTTTCGTACCCATACTATGAACAAAGTAAAATTTTTAAGTTGTGTTTATAACTCTATTTTCTTTCTTTTTTCTTTCTTTTTTTTTTTTTTTTTTTTTTTTAATAATATCACATCTTTAGATGCCCTGAATACGAAAGTCCAATTTTTAGAGTTTGATCTGTATGTATATATCTTATCAGCATAACTTAAAAGCAAATAACTGCAGAAATTCCAGCTTGGTATTTTGAAGTTTGTATTAGGTTGTCACTTGAAAAATTGGATAAAAATTGACAAATTTAAAACAAAAAAAAATTAATTACTGCCTTGTACTAATTATCATAATAATAACAATAAATATAGGCGCTATAATTGAACGGGGAGTTGAGTGGGCGGTATCCCCCCCCCCCCCACACATACAGAATTATATGTCAGATAAAGCTTTTCCTAAAACTTTTCCAGATTATTTTTAAAATAGATTCAATTTTATTATCTTATCATATTGATCTTACGATTTATTCTTCAATCTATCTTTACAGTATTGAAATGTAGGGTAAGAGAAAGTCGTGTGAGTGACACAACGGATTATTTACTTATTTTATGAATAACATTTAGCAAAAGTAAAGTGTTAGAAAGTACCTGTAAAAAGGTGTGGATGATGTATATTTCACAAACCATTAATACTTCTATAGTAATAATTATTACTTTTTAGAGATTTTATTCTTTTTTGGTCATTATTAACCTAAATTATAGCCTTGATAACTGTGATTTGCATCATTTATGACATCTGATGGAAAAACACTTTTTTTAAATATTTAATATTTTATACCGTTTTACAAGTGCTGTATGGGCCAAACTAATATTTTGTTTTCATTAAAAGATTTTTAAACATCGTTTACTTAAAAAATAATAATTTTTATAATAATAATAAAGATCTGAAAAATTAATTTTTTTTCTAATATTCTTATTGTATGCATATATATATATATATATATATATATGCGTATAAGCGAGGCGTATTAATCCTGGACGATAGGACCAATGCCCCAGCCCACCCGATTCCCGCTATTCGATGTCTTTTTCTAGTCAATTTCGCTCTTTTATTACTTCCGGTGTCAGCTTTTTTTTTTTTTTTTAATACACTTGACATTGTGAGTTTTTTTTGGTTCTCTTCCCATGCTATTTCTATGAAGTTTTTAGCCTTTTTTCCCCTCTTTTTCCACATTCTAAAGTGGCGGTGGGTGACAGCCACTTTAGAATGTAGAAAGAGAGGGGGGGAAGCTAAAAAACGCCATAGAAATAGCATGGGAAGAAAAGCAAAAAAACTCACAATGTCAAGTGTGTTAAAAAAAAAAAAAAAAAAAAAAAAAAAAAAAAAGAGGCTCACACCGGAAGTAATAAAAGAGCGAAATTGACTAGAAAAAGATATCGAAGAGCGGGAATCGGGCGGGCTGAGGCATTGGGAACATACTGGGTGATCCAGATGTTACAGAAAAAAAGATCAAAAATTCATTATTTAAAAAGTACTGATCGTAGCACTATGCGGTTTTCACTTAATTTACAGAAACATATGGGATTGTTTTTTAGGTAACAACAGATTTACAAACAAATTAGTTTAAATTTTCTTAATAAGGTAGCGTTTTAATTGTAAAATTCATTTTTTACAGAGGCGCTGTACATTCAACAGTGTAACTAGGACTGTAAATGCTCAGTGGGAAGGCCTTCATTCATTAGAATGATTTTCAGACATTGTGCACTGGAAATTCTCCTTAAAAAAAAGGCTTCAATTTGCAATATATCGTTATTTGATCAGGCACATCTGTTGAAAATGTTAGAGGATACTGCAAATATAATGCGGTACCTTGGGGGAAAATTTCGCAAAATTATTATCTATTTTAGGAATTTCCTTTGAAAAATAGCGCCGATTTTATAAGCTAGTTTGATATGATCGGGTATTACGGAACGGCCGCGTAGGAAAAGCATTTTTTTTTTTTAATTATTATTATTATTGGTCTAATTATTAAAAAAATATCTCCATGTAAAATACTATGCTTTTTCCGATCTGTTTATTATCAAAAAGAAAATGACTAATGCAGTTTCTCCTATATTATTGACATCTCTATAAATATCATTAACATATAGTCACATAAATGATCTATTTTTATCTGAGTAGATAATTTTACAGGAAAAAAATACAGTTTTAAAAATAGAAAATTTGTTTAAGCATGCTCTATTTTAAACCTAAAAACCATTAAAAATATAAACAGAATATGAGGGATTCTTATAAATTAACGAAAAGGTGTCCGATAAAAGTATTAGCAAAATGCAATTCCCCTATGAAAAAATAAAGCCGCCAAGGTATAAGTTATAAAATAAATTGTATAATAAGTTGTGTAGCACGCTAATGTTTACTTATTTATTTATTTTTTTATATACCAATCACTACGCTAATTGATCATGCAAATAAATGAGCTGCTGTATGTAATGGCACTTTCATGCTGTCTGGCAGAAATATTTGATTAATTCAAATTAATATTTAAATAAATTAGGGGACTCTGCTCCCTGCTCGCTCCGCTCACCAACCCCCGAGGAAGGCAACGCCTCTCCTCGACTCGCTTCACTTATTAACCCCTGAAGCACTCTGCCCGTCTATCCGCTTCTTTACCTTTCATTGAATAGGAAAATTAATACTGCATAAAACAAGTAAAAGCAGAAAAAAGAAAAAGTATGGAAATACCCATATTCAATATCAAATTGAAATGCATAATATTTAATAACATTTTGTTAATGAAATAATATGCTAAAAATCAGTGTTTTTTTTTTTTTTTTTTTTTTTTTTTTTTCCCGAAAAAAAAGAAATTCGTAATATCTAGACCATTTTCTGTTACAGATATAGTATATGAATCCATTGGTGACATTTCAGTTTTTGTCACTATTTGGAGTTGGATTTTTTGGTAGAATTGCTTGCTAAAAAATAAAAGAAAAGAAAAGAAAGAAAGAAAGAAAAGAACCTTTTAATTAAATTAGAAAAACCTTTAAAAAAATTAGAACCTATTTTTCTGTTCCCCGTACTTTTTACTATTGAATTTTTTAAATTAATTTATGGCAGTATCTAATACCCTGTGTATATATTTTATTGTACTGCCAGATAGCGGGCATGTTCGTAAAGTCAAAACTCGTTCAACTGATGCTGTTAGTTTTTGAACTAGCCGTTCGTAAAACCTCTCAGTACATTTAGTGCGTTTCAAAACTATGTTCGTACACTAAATTCTGTGCATTTGATTTTCTAACGAAATGCACAGGAGAAAAAGTCAGTTTACTTCGTGCAAACTGAAGCGGTCGCAAAAGATAAGTTTGTTTTCTCTGTAAGATCGCGTATTTTTGTCAAAACATTGCGTCTATTTTTAACACGCCTTTATTAGATTCACCTGTATGTATGTATGTTTGTTTGTAACTGCTCTGGGAGCAAACAAAAACTTTATATTGTAAAAAAATACTTTCTCTACGTGAACGATGTGGCGTTGAGGTAAGGCGCCGCGCTACGAACCTAAAGGTCCAGCGTTCGATCCCAGTCAGGGGGGATTTTTTAAAAATCGTTTTTGTTCAAATTCTAAGTTATTTTAATTAAAGATTTAAATGTATGTAAATAATATGGTGCGTCACTCACACGATTTTCTCTTACAATGCATTTTAATACTAAGATAGATATTTTGTGCTTTTTAGTTCACATTTCTATAAAAGCGTGTTCTTTAATTTTTTAAAACTATAACATTATATTAGCTTCACCTGCATGGATGCTTGTAACCGCTCTGGGAACAAACAAAAATCTATATTGTAAAAAAAAGAATTCTTCTGCGTGAACGCTGTAGCCGTGAGGTAAAGTACCGCGCTACGAACCTAATGGTCTAGCGTTCGAGCCCAGTCAGGGTAGAATTTTTATAAATGGTTTTTGTTTAATTCTAAATTATTTTAATTAAAGATTTAAATGTATGTAAATGATATAGTGTGTCAGTCACATGATTTTCTCTTACCCTGCATTTTAATACTATAAGATAGATATTTTGTGCTTTTTAGTTCACATTTCTATAAAAGCGTGTTCTTTTTTTAACCAAGATTTGTATGAAAGTAAAAAATAAGCAAATATAAGCGATATAAACAATCTCTAAATAACAAAACACACTAAAGAGATTAATTGTTTAAAAAAGTTTAGAGCAGCACTAGAAGCACAAAAAAGCGTTCGTAAACTCATAGAAAACTGATTACACTGAGCCGTAACTAACCACACTGATTTCAGTTTTGCCACGAAAACTAGTGCACTTAGTGGGGATTTTACAAACGCGACCAACAGTTTTAGACATTCGAAAATATCGAAAAGGAGAAACAGTTTATTATTATTATTATTTTAATTTTGAAAAACCTCCTGCAGCTTCAATTATTAATTCTCTATGGTACTTTTCCATTTTGCCGGCGAGGCAATAAAGCTGCTAAGAATGATATAACCGACACCAATCATTAAGCATCTAAAAAATAGTATTTGTTTCAAAACACTTCGAATAATAATAAGGTAAAAAATAAAGAGACACGACCGTTTACTTATTTTAATTTATTTATTTTACATTTTTAAAAAATAAATTTTCTGAAGTTTTGCTTTGTTGAACTTTTAAAAGTGTTGTCCCATAAAAAATATAACATTTATTTTGTCAAATACTTAATAACGCATGCAAGAAATAAATAAAAAAAAAATCTAAGTTACAAATTTAATTTTTATCCATAAATGTATCATTGTCCCCAATAAAATTTGCTTGGCGAGATTTGCGCCGGCGAAATGAAAAGTACCTTCTCCCTTATCTACTTCTTAGGTTAACGAAGAATAATATCTACTTGATTCATTATAAGAATTTTAGGTGACGAACTTTTTTCTTGCTATAATTAGAAATATAAAATGTATCATGGAAATGTCTAATTCTGAAATGTTAAAAAAGTATCAATGATAAATAAGATTTTTTTTTCATTTATAATTGAGTTTGAATTTAAATCTAAATATTTTTGCATGCCAAAATATATCCGAAGTATTTTAAAATATTTATTAAATAAAAATGATAAATACACATTAATGGCAAAAGGAAGCGCGGTCATTTATACAGAAACGACATTATTTCCTTATCCCCCCCCCCCCCCCAAAAAAAAAGAGCACATAAAAAAAAAAAAAAAATAAATAAATAAACATAAACATAAACATAAAATATTGCCAGTAATAAAAATAATTTTCTAAAAAGGAAAAAAAAAAAAAACATATTTGCGGAATTTATTTTATTTTTTTACACCAGTGATAACATTTTTATTTCCCTGTGGAGAATGACGCCATTGTGGAAAATAATGTAATAAGAGAAATTATTTCTTTAATGACAAATAGAGTACCTTTATAAACCCGACGTTTTTATTTAAAAACTTCGTTAATAAAGATGATACAGATTTCTATCTACCTGAAATGCTTTCCTTGAAGTATTCGAAACACATTGATACCTCTACACGATGCAGAGCACTTTGGCCTCCGCGAGAAGATGCTGTCGTAGACAAAAAAAGAAAAAAAAAATGACGCCACTGACAGAAACTTTTTTTTTTAATAAATAAAGATAAATAAATATCAAAATATTTTTAATGGAAAGTATATATAACCATAAAAACATTAGTTGTCTAAAATATGGCAGACATAGTGCTCATAGCATATTGTTAGAAGGGATTAAGTCTTTTCCCTGCATCAATTGTTCTGTAGGAAAAAAAGTAGGCAAAGTGAAAATAAAAGGGCAGTTCATTCACTTTCAGTGGGGGTGTCATACTTAAGTTGTGACAAAAATAGACGCCAATCGAAATATTTGTATTTTAACGTTTCAATTATTCAATTGAAAAGAAATTATTTAAATATAGTGACCAGCGAAGCGGGCAAAGCCTGCTAGTTAATCTTAATATATATAAATTTTCGTAAATGCATACAGTGCAACAGAAATCACACATATTTGAAAACAATATTAAGCTCATGAAGAGGTATTTATATTGTATGTCTACATCATAAGGATTCTCATTTTTTCCTTCAAAAAAAAAAAAAAAAAAAAAAAAAGTCCTTTTTTCTTGTTCTTCGAAACAATTTATTCCTGTAAATATGTTTGAAAAGGTTTTTATAATTTATAAGGTAAACAATTTTCTTTTTCTCTATTTTGATTTACATACTAAGAAACAGAATTTTTAATAAGTTGCACTTAAAGTTCATCTTTTTACTTTCACGTTTTCTATTCAAATTTTTGCACTTTAGATAAATCCGTGATAAATACATTTACTTTCAACAAATAGAAAGAATATTTTGAGAATCTTAAAACTACTTATTTTCTGTTCTTTTTTTTTTTTATTTTTACTTTTTACTTTTTATTTTGTAAGTGAACAAAAATTTCACCTATCTTGAATATTGAATAAAATTAATCGAGCTCTTTTATTCGTGATGTATTATATATTTCTTTTTACATTGTATCCTATGCAGTACATTTATTTTTTATTTTCTTTTACAACAACCTCTCAGTAAAATATATTTTGTTTATATGGTTTATTTAAACGGAAGATAATACTAGATATTGTAAATATTTAACTTTTTATAACTTTAAAGTTGTTTTGGGGAAGATGCTGCATAGTAAATAATCGTTTGCTTGCATTTAATTTACATAGAAAAATAAGCTTACTTTTGTAACTTTAAACCAAATCCATAATTAAAATTTCTTACATTTTTATTTTCTTCTATATCCGTACGAAGCACGTATTTAATTCGCAAAAGTTATCTGACTTCCGGTTTTTGTAGATTTTATGCGTTTTAAAATATTCTGAAGACGTTTTGAAATTTTTTAGACTAATATCTCTGAGCCCCATACCAGAAAATGCGAGACGAGAGAAGTACGTCTCAGATTTTTTATTAGTTTGCAGACTATTTCCAAAACAGTATTGTGCAGAGATTCAAAGTCTCCCGATTTTGGCAAGAAAGATGGTGATTTTCAGTCTTTCTGCATTCACTGCATAAATGTCTATATTCATTTTAAACACGCGCTTTATTAGATTCTAGAACCTATAAAGAAATAGAATTATTCAATACCTTTCCCTCAAGTAATTTTTAGTGCCCCTCCCCCCTCCGCAACGGTTGACGAGCAAACAGATTACGAAATCCTTGCGATTTCCGATCTTTCTCTATCCGCAACATAAATGTAAATATTCTTTTTAAACTTATTTACTTTGATTCAAGAACCTATAAAGAAGTAGAATTGTACAGTATGTCTTATTCATATAATTCTTAGTCTCTCCCTCCCCCTTCCTTTACCATATAGCTAACGGTTGATGATGAAACTTCCAGCAGAAATGTTGTGATTTCCGATCTTTATATGCAGTATATTCTTTTTAAACTTGCTTTATTAAATTGTAGAATTGTTCAATATCATACTTTACTCATAAATTTTTGTTATTGCCTCCTTGAATATATACTAGATTATACATACACAAGATTTTGCAGTTTCAAAGTTTGATGATCTTTACTTCACACATTTGTTTGAGAAAAGCCATTATTTTTGTAAATGAATCTCTAGTATTACAGAAGAAGTTAGATCTGAAAGTACCGCATATAAAATGAAGGCTTTATATAAAAGTCTTAAATTATTTAAATACGCAGTTTCAATTCCAGTATCAGAAGATTTCTGTGAAAATTGGGGTTTAGACATTGAGAAAGTAAGCAAAATGCAATTAAAATGTACGGATGGCTATGATGAACAAACTGTAACTGTTGGTAATAAAAAGTTTATACTTCTTAATGTCCCTCCATCTGGTTACACAGGAACCAGGAAATTTTAGATAAATTTCAGTATTTAGAATCTCGTACTGCAAACATTTTACTAATCAGTGCTAACAAAATCATGGACAAAAATATTTCTTGATAGGAAGGATAATGGTTAACGCCAACTCTTTATCTACAGTCGATAACAAAAGTGTCCGAACACTATCAAAAATTCCTATATAAAAAAGTACACTTAATACAGTTTTGTTAAATAAATCCTTGTCGAAACCCATTCTTAGTCAGTCTAAAAACAGGATTTGACAAGGATTTATTCAACAAAACTGTGTTAAGTGTTCCTTACATAGGAACTTTTGCTAGTGTTCGGAGACTTTTGTTACCGACTGTAGCTATATGTAATTAAAATATTATAACTGCAATGCTTTGATCATATCTAATAGATTAATAACATTAGATAAATGGAAACTTGTGATAAAAATAAGTTTGATAATCCAATAATTTTTTATTTTATTTATTTATTTATTTTTATTTTTATTTTTTGTCACGTATTGTGAAATTATTCTGTAGATTATTTTTTAATGCCTCAAATAGCTGTCACAGATTGACATAAAATATTCTGCTGCTGGGTTTGTGGGAATGTTTGTATGTACGTGTTGTGTGTAATAAAATTTTGCCCAGTTCTAGGTCGGGAACTATCGCACAAAATTTCATGAAGTTATATATTTTGTTGCACTTTAACTTAATATAGTAACTATTAACTTACGGTATCTATAGCTCAATGAGAAGGAGGGGGTTGCTTTGTTTCTTCATAATTTTTATATGGGAACATAAGGCCAATTTTCGCCTAAATGTAGCCAATGAGGATTATTATTAGCCAACCATTGAGAAATTTAGAAAAAAAAAATTAGAAATATTAAATTAGAATAATTTATAAATATATAAATGATAGAAATGCTGATATAAATGCAAGTTTCCTGATGAGTACATTCTATTTTCATCATTTAAAATTCATCATTTTCAGTTCATGAATTAAAATTTCCCCCCCCTTTTAACTGAACTCTTTGGTGATTTTATCCTTTCTCTTTTCTCTCAAATGTGACTTACTAATAATTCATACAGGGTTCATACTCAAATATGGGGAAAAAATTCTCTGAGATTTCCCTGAGTTCCCAGACAATTTTCAAGAAAATATTAGCGACATATTACAAGAAATGCTCCTCTAGACAGGACAAATACAGCTACTTCCACTGTATGATGTCATGTTACTGCCGATCGTGATAGAAATTCAGGTAGA
Source organism: Salticus scenicus (assembly GCA_963930645.1). Taxonomy (NCBI): domain Eukaryota; kingdom Metazoa; phylum Arthropoda; class Arachnida; order Araneae; family Salticidae; genus Salticus; species Salticus scenicus. The sequence goes on from CAWVNO010000061.1 coordinate 1,841,367, forward strand.
AATCATTATTCACATGCGAATTTTCACAATACTTAATCATTTAAATTTTGATACGAAGCTAAACAAGAAAAGCATAACTTGAGAGAAAAAAACATTTGTTTTTCCAGGTTTCATAACTGATTTTCTCTGAGTTTTAATGAATTTTTTTATTTTCCCTAAGTTTTCCCTGACTTTTTTTAACAAATTCCAAATTCCCTGAGTATTCCCTGTTTTCCAGGTTTTCCCTGAGGAGTATGAACCCTGTCATAGTTTTTGCAAATTCTCTCATCGTTAGGCTTGTGTGTTATGGTAGTGTCGTTTCTTCTGCGTAAGTACTTTAACTTGTTTTTACTAATCATAGGTACTCAAATTAAATTAATACCGTGACTAATTTTAATCAAAGTAAATCTCAATTAAAATTTATTTTATGTTGGTATCTTCATCTATCTTTTGTCTGAGTGTTACAATGGTACTAAACAATTCAAATTATATATATATATATATATATATATATATATATCAGCTCTGTTTCTCTCTGCCTCCCCTCCCCTTTTTCAATGTGAAATATCTTTTTCATTGGTGAAATTTTTAATATGAATATATTTCAAAAGAACAAGTTACATATTTAAAATGTGTAATCAAGTAATCAAACCATATTTTTCTTCTTAAAGTTTATAACAAAGTTATCGATTTAAAAAAAAAAAATAAATAAAATAAAAAAAAATGCTTTTCTAGAATGTCGTCTGTAAGGCACAAAACTGTCTTTCGGCAGATAGGATTGTGCTTTACTAAGATGAAAATTACATATAACGCTAAATGTTTTTATGTAACTATGTTTGTTGTAATATTTTACTTTTCTAACATATGTTTTTTGGGTTGCCTAAACATTACTAAGATATATTATAATTATTATTATTATTATCAGTTATTATTATCAGTTATTATTATTATTAGTTTAGTGTGATATTATTATTATTATTATTATTAATAATATTAGACTATTAATGTTATTTAGTTTTGGTAAGATTTTTATTTTTTTTTTATCATTAAAGAAATTATTATAGTACATGCAGAGGGGAATTTGAAAGTTTTGAGCGAATTTTTATAAACTAGTTGAAAATTGATAGTTTATCACAGCAACTACCATAAAAATTAAAACGTGATTAAATTAAAAATATAGATTCTTTCATGTGATTTAAATTTCAGATTTTCAAATTATGAATGTTTGTTTTATTATGTAGGCTTCTAACTTAACTTTCGAATAAGATTAAACCAAATTTATTTCGCTTTTTTCTACATTTATTATTATTAGAATCTTTTTCTTTTCGTAATTTTATACTATTTTTGAGATTTTAAAATGGCAAAGCTTTTAATTTTAATAAAGGTTATTGAAAAAATAGAGTAAATGATATTTTTAATTTTACTGTGTAAACAGTTAGATTAAACAATCTGCAATAATATCGATATTTTTTAATATACATTTACCTATCCAATTCTTTCGTGAATAATAAAAATTAACTCCATAAAGTTCACATATTTTGAGTTTATTTTTAAAGACTTTAAAGCGAAAACAAACATTTCACATCATGTTTTTTTTTTTTTTTTATGCAGCAATTTTTTGACATTTCAATTTTACTTTTTTTCTATATTCAACAGAAGAAAGTATTAAATTCTTAAAATTTTTGACTTCGGTTTTCGATGGATTTATATGTTTTGAGAGGTCCACAACACATCTTGAACATTTAAAAAAAAAATGTCCGTCTTTGAGCGTGTGTGTGACAAAACATTTGGAGCGACTGTTTCTCAGAAACTACTGCATATGAATAGCTACTATAAACTATTGCTAAACTGAATTACTACTATACAACGATTTCTGCTATTTGAGGAAAGACTCTGTCTAAGAAACTATAGCCCGAAATTGCATATGCATCTATATACAGATGCACATTGACATAGTGCCTTTCAGATTTTGATGCCAATCATCTAAGAAGTGGCGCTGCTATACATCAAACTACGCAATTTTAGTGATGGTTATATCTCAGGAACTACTGCACAGAATTGCATATAAAATTATACGTAGATGAATCTTGACATAAATTAGTTTATGTCAACTTTTGTTGTCAATCGCTTGGCAGGTAGAGCTACTATATAGCGATTTCCGCAATTTCAGTGAAGATTATATCTCAAGTTTTATTGCGTATAATTGAACAAAACTTGATATATCAACTTGATATGTAACTTGATGTATCCGCCGAAAGGTGGCGCTGTTATGCTGCAATTTTCTCCCCAAGTACGAGAAGGATGTCATCTCCACGTTAAAATTTCTTTTTCATTGTATATTTAGTGTAATAACTCTTTGAAATGAAAATCGTCTGCATTCATAAGGACTAAAAAATAACAAAAGGATTATACTGCGTGAATTTGTATAGGAAAATAGAGAGGAAAGTTTTGTGACGGCCACAACATGCTAGTTTTAATAAGAATTTTTAAACTTTTTCTGAATTCTTAAATCATTTGGATGAATGCATGGATGGTTGGTTGGGTTTTACGTCGCACTAGTGCAGCGCAACTTAAATCATTTGGAATTTATAGTAGTCGTGTGTACGCCTTGATGGTTTGATGCTGCACTCGTGTCTAGTTTTTCACATAACGAAGGACTGGGCTATTTTAACTTGAGACAAATTTAATGAGTTTTCGTAGTTAATAAGTTTTACTTACATTTTTTTATTAATTAATTAAATATTATTTAAATTTAATAAGGTCAATGAACATGTTTTAGTCCAAAAGTTTATCAAAAAGTAAAAATGCTGTTATTATTATTATTATTATTATTATTATTATTATTTATGGTCAGCTATACCTCTAATGGCATTTTTGAAATTGAACAGGAAATATCAACAGAAAAAAAAAGACTAAGTTTAAAAAATATTTGCAAAATATTATAATCTGTCATATATTCTGCAATCAATCTTAGAAACTCTGATTCATCTGGTAGTCGCATGGTTAAGACTGGCTTTCAGTTGCTAGAGTCGTTGCTGAGACAAGTTTCAGTCCCGGTATGCATATTGATTAGACCGGAATCCATTTTAAAATGTAAATTCTGATTTAATTAGCCAAGTTATCGAGTGTACGAAAAGAGAAAGAAATGACTATAGACATTGTAAAATTAATGACAAATCAAAACATAAATATTCTACTGTCAAATTTTTTCTTTAGCACTCTAGGCTAACTGGACCACGATATATTCTTTAAAGTGGTTTCCGTACCACTACGTGCATCTATGCATGGATTGGGACTCTAATTCGGCACCTAGCAACGCACGTTCTGAGTGCTAACCATTCAGCTACCAGATGGGACACGCTTTGTTAGGTTTAATCATAACCGGTTGCTTATTTCAGTAATGTGATAGATTTTATTGTAAATATATTTACAGGGTGGACCAAAAGTTTCTGACATATTTTAAACTTTAATGTTAAACCAAATATATGGCGTACAAGAATTCTGTTTACAAAATGCTTCTTATGCAAAAAATATTTTTTTAAATGCACACACACACACACACACATATATATATATTAAAATTTCGCTAATAGATGGCGCTGTATTTGAAAATGAGTAAGAAGATCCTCAAAAATGCATGGCGAGAAATTAAAGAGAATTTATTTTGCGAGCGCATGGATTGAATTGAAATACTGTTTGGATGAACTAGAGCTATAAAGAGCGCACTTATTAAAATACTAACGCGTATTTCACAAAAAAAATTATCCCTAATAATTTGCCTTGCATTTTCCCCCTTTCTGTTTTTAAAGTATAGCGACATCTCTGTAAAAAATTTGGAACAAAATATTTTTATTAGCTTAAACAAAACTTTTCCGCATAAGTAACATTCTAGTACAAAACGCACTCTTGTACGTCAAGTACTTGATTATATACTAAGATTTAAAATTACTTAGGAATTTTTCGCCCACCTATTATATACAGGGTGGTCAGTTTAAAACAGTACCCGTGGGTTTTTCTTATAACTCTTAAATCTGACGGATGTGGCAACTATTGTAACACTGAAGTATGATTGTTTGAACCTTGTTTAAGTTTGTGAGGTAATTTCTAACACTGTTGCACTGTTACAACTTTACTTGTGAGGTAAAACAGAAATGGAGGCGAACAATATTTTTAATCCTGTAATAATTTTATTTTTGAAAAATATAATTCAATTCAAATTTTTTACATTATTATTCCTCACAGAAAATGTTGAAAATATTCGCCACTATTTTGAATGCAAACATGAACACGTCGAAGCAAGTTTTTGGACACACTTCGCAGCATTGTTGGTGTTATTGACGAGATTTCTTCAGTTATGATCTGTTTTAATTCATCGATGTTTTCAGGACATCTCTGGAAAAGCCTATGAAATGATAATATAAAAATGATAATGTAAATGTAAATGTAAATGTAAATGTAATGTAGGAATGATAACGTAAAAAAATTTAATTAAATTTTGTTTTTCATAAATAAAATTATCACAGGATTAAATAACATTTGGCGTCTCCCTTTCTGTTTTACCTCACAAATAAAGTTGTAAAACAGTCCAACAGTGTTGGAAATTGTCTCCCACACTTAAACAAGGTTCAAACAGTTATATTTCAGTGTTAGAATAGTTGCCTCATACATCATATGTAAGGCTAATAAGAAAAACCAACGGAGGCTTTTTTAAATTGATCACCCTGTATATATGTATACATATATATATATATATATATATATATATATATATATATAATAAACTTATTTAATAATGAAAGTACGCGGCCACATTTGTTTCATGTACAAATAAAAAAAAAAAAAAATTGAACTTAAATATTTAACATAACACTCTTGATAGTTTATATATCGCTGAAATATTTTCATGCTGACCATTTATTGCTGAAATATATCCATTATGCATATTGTCATTTTTAAAAAAATTAAGACAAATCTTGTTTGAATTGCTTAGTAAATTAAATGGCTTGGAAAATGTAATACTTATACTAAGCTTTATCATAAATTGGAAAAATTATTTGATATTCTGGAGTTCTGATTTCCGAAACTAAATCATCTGAAATTTGTTTCATTTGATTAAGATAAATTTAGATTTTCAAGTTAGATCTAGCAGGGAAACTGTTCGGTAAGTAAATTTATTCCAATTTCAATTTCCATCGAAATATATTTATCATTATGATTGTCAAAACTGCTTCAAAGTTTCTTCTACTAAAGTTCTTTTTTTTTTTTTTACCAATGTAAAAATTGCATTTTTTGGGTGACATTAATGTTCAGTTTCAAAGCACGTTCCTTGTATATAAAGAATGATTATAGAAATTTTATAGAATTTAAAAATGTTTTATTATTTATAAAAATTATTTCACATTTTCTAAATGAAATTTAATTAAATTTTTGATATTTGTAATAATTAATTTTCATAAACAGGAAGTTTTTTGTAAGTATAGCGTTTATGATATTTTTATACATTATTCAATATTTGCTATTTAACATTAGATAAATAAATAAACATAACATATACGCCATAGCTGAGAACTTTATGTTTATTGGAAAATTTTAGCAGAAATTTTTTATTTGCTACTGTAACATTTTTCTCTGATTAAATAAAACAAAAAATTCTATTAAAATTTTCCGATAGTCAAAAAGCATAAAACTTGGCTTTTGCACTTCTGATAAAAAATTTTGCAAAATTTACAAACAAATGGATTTCTTTTCAACTTATAAGTCATTTATGAGTTGAAATATTCTTATGCTTTTGAGATGGGGAAAAAAAAAAAGAATTGCCCTTATATTTTTCTCCGAATATCACACTGAGAGAAGAATTAGGGGACAAACAAAAAATTAAACAACAAAAAGTAATTGTGATAACCCTGATCATTAAATTGTAAGTTTGGAAATTCTGTAAATCTTAGTACCGTAGACCGTTACTACTATGGCCCAGTTTTTCACAAATTTTAATGAAGATTTAGGCAATAAAATAGAAAATACTAATGATTAGATTTTCAGATTATTACGAGATGTGTCATAAATGTGTGTTTTGAAAAAATTGAGTAATCCATTTATTTAAAATTTTAATGGTCATTTAATAAAAAGGAGAGCATTTTAAAATTTTATGTCAAAATAACCGCTACTTGTGCTACTTTGAGCGGCTTTCATTTTTTTTTTTTTTTTCACTAAAATTAGTTTGTGTTTCATGCATTGCACCAATGTACCTTCTCATGTAAGATTATTTAAAAGAAATGATTTCATAAATGTTTTTTTTTTTTTTTTTTTTGCAAACTGAACATTTAAAAATTTTTGATTTTATCAGAAAATTTCATTTACTAAAAATTTTTTATTAAATTAAATATCATCGTACTGTATCATTTCTCCCAAGTAGCACAGGAACGTTCTGTGAACGTCTAATAACGGTTTCAATAGTTCAAACACCGTGTTTCGTGTCAAAAGAACGTTCTAAAACACGTTCAGAAATAGTATTATTTAGAACGTTCTGAAAATGTTTGATTTGTACCATCTATAAAACGTACAATTCTAGTTCTATATAGAACGTTCAAGTGTGACACCGTCATAACACGTTCTGTAACAGTGCAATTATAACGAATATGACAAAATGACTTTTTAGTACTATTGGTTGGGAAACTAGGTTAACCTTTAAAATTTTTTACTTCAGCTTTTGATTTTTTTACACGTTTTGTGGCGTGAGGAATCCGGAAGTCAAAAGGTTGGTATGGTATCTGTTAATGTGTATCGGCACCTATTAGTGTGATAGCCCGTTAGTTCATGTACACGATATCTCAAAAACAAATGATTGCAGAGAGATCGGACCAGTTTTAAAATATCACTTATGATATTGATAAGAATCTTATTGAGAGATTTGCAACATTCTAATTTAAAAACTTCGCAAGTTATTCGAAATTTATAATTTTTAGCATGATAGAGAATAGAGCATTTTTTACATTTTCAGTTTAACGTTTTGTTAGCACGTCAGTAAAGAATGCTTCCCAATAATCAGTAGCGGTGAGGTGAAAAAAAATTACAAAATTTTAAACTCATGGAAAAATTTTGTGGATTTTGTATTTCAGGAATCAATGTATGGAATTCGACCAAACTTGTTACAATATTAGATCTTGCCCTAAATTGGAGTTTATTTGAATTTCATTTGGGATATATCGCCCGATAGATTACGGTGCTATGCAATGAAACCCTCCATTTATGGGACGGCTATATCTCAGCTTCTATAGTGTACAAATGTATTAAACATGATATATTGGCATATATCATCATAACCTCTGCTAATACAATTTGGATGTATACATTGTCCAACAGGTGGCGTTGCTAATCTGCAATTTAATCATTTTAACGGAAAGGCAATATTTTAACTCTTGTGATTTAACAATAAATTTTGTGATACACTGAAGTTATAAGTGAAATCGATTTTATGTAAAGCTTTACTGGTCCATTTTGGATGCACATCGGCCAACAGGTAGCGTGGCTATGTTGCAATTTAATCTCATAACAGAAACGAAAAATCTCAACTTCTGTGATTTATAAATATTGTAAATTTGGTAAGTGAAATTAATATTACGTAAAACTCTACAGATTGCCTTTGGGTGCATATCGGACGACAGGTGGCACTGCCACGTTCCAATATTTTCCATTCACAGAAAGGCTATCTATCAACTTCTGTAATATATATACTCACCAAACCTTCTGCGTGACATACATTTGATATATAATATTGATTCAATTTGGCTGTATAACGAGTAATAGTCAAACAGTTTTTTTTTTATTATTATCATTCATAGGACATTGTTTTTTCCCCTAGGAATAAGTATGCATCATCCCTGGGGGATGGGGGAAGGGTGGATAAAAATTTTCACTATAATTATCTTTCAAAAGAATTCGATATCACCTTTAAAACGAATAATTGAAACATCGTTTTCTGATGATTTAAAACAAATTTACCGTTTTTTTTTTTTTTTTTTTTTTTTTCATTTGTAATAATAATAATAATAAACCCTTAGAAAAATACATTTTCTAAGATCTTCTATACAGCATAAAAATGATTGTCTTCTGTCATGAAAATCTATGCATTCCCCAGACCCAAAGTTTAGATACAAAAAGCTAATCACGGATTTTATTGAATAAGTAATATAGTGCTTTACGCGAGTTTCAAAGAAAATCACGGGAAAACTCCGAAAACCTAAGTCGACGAGCGTGACCAGGAATCGAAGCCAACACTTCCCGTCTGTAAGGTTCGAGAGTAGAACCTCGCGGTCTCTAATACTCATCGGGAAGTTACAGAATGAGTTTTTTTCTTCTTTTCTTTAAGCATAATTTTAAACTTTTATTATATTTTATTTATGATTCTATTTAAGTTTAAATGTTACTGATAAATTATCAATATTGATAATGTTGTTAAATCGTTACTCTGTTTGATTGTTCTTATTTTATTTTATTTATTTTCACTGAATATTTTATTCAATACTAAAATATACACTAAAACAAAATATGCTTTTCCGTTTAATTCGAGATTTAAAAATGGAAAAATAAAGTGATCTCATAAGTTTTTCAAATACTTTATAAAAATTTAAATAATTGTTTAACTCAGCTCCATTTTTCCTTAAAATATTGACCATATGTTTTCTACACAGCTATAAATGCTTAATAAATTTATGTTTCAAACGTTGAACTTTGAAACATGATTATTCCGGATGTAACAAGGAAAGAGCAGATGAAACTGACATCTGTGGATTGCATTTATTTAATTCTTGCTGACCGTGCAAATTCAAAGGTCTTGGGAATGTCGTGCCGTTATGTGAAGCGGTAATTTTAAAACGTGTAATGTAATCTGTTTTGTTCAGTTTTCGCGTTATAATGACTTGGATAAGCTTTAGAAAAGGTAAAAATGTAATATTTTTAACCTGTAATAGTCTCTATTTTCTATTTATTAAAGTCTTATTTTAATATCAATTAAACAATCATTTTCATATCTGCGTAAGTTCTTAAGCCTAACACTTGATACTTGTAAGTAGCATTGTATCGCAGAAAAAACTGCTCCTGTTACAGAAAACCGCTTAGAAATTATGGATTCATTTTATTAATTCAGTCTTCTGAGATGGAAATTGTTAAAATGACTATTTTTGGTTATTATGCTTCTGAATGAAGTAACATAAAGAATTTAAAAGATGAGAGCTAATTTTAAGTGAATGCCCTTCCAGACTGGTCATTATGTATTTTAAAATGCTAGTTGGAAGGGTGTTTTCTTGGAGAAATTCTTATGAAGAAAATGAGGAAGGTATGTAATTCTTTTTTTTTCTTTTCTTTTTAAATTCTGAAGTATTTATTTAATGTTTATATGATAATATATATACAATCTAGGTTATGCAAATTGCATATTTTTAAAATAATATCCTAAGTTTCACCGACTTACAATTTTAAATATCTCTTTACTGTTATTTATTAAATAAAATATATGAAATTGTTTAACTGCATAATAAAACAAAGATTCAATTCAATTTTATTCCACATCTTTATAAAAAAAGATATTCTGCTTAAAAAAAAGGACGATTTACTATATTATTTATTAATACTAATAATATTTACATTTATCAATTATTTAATATGCCATGATAGCATAATTACATCAAATGAGGTAAAAATTGCGTTGACTCAATTTAAAGAAATTTAAACATTTAAAAAATACCAATTACATTGCCATGTGGAATAAATTTAAATACCTGCAAACATCATTTTTGTAAACTGCTGCTGTAAACTGAAAATATGTATGCACACATGCACTGAAATTTAAAAATATGAAGTATGTTAAATATTTTAGAAAAATATTATGATTAAATATATATATATATGTATTTAAGAATTTGGACATTTTAAAAATTTCCTCCTTCTAACTAATTTTTAATTTTTTGTTTCAATTTCTTATTATTATAAATTAACAATATATTCTAAACTCAATTATATATTATTTTAGCGGTGTATTGGTACATTCATTTTTGAAATTATTTTTTATGTTGAAATATTAAAACTTTCTATAAACTTCAGCATTCAAATATATTTATAAACTATCCATGGACTTACAAAGTAGTACCCAGAAATGTTTAGAATATACAGGGTGCAAAATCGAGAGCAGGCCTTTATTTGCGCAACAATTGGTCTCAAACGTCCTCCAATAAGAAAATGTATTTAAAAAAAAATGTAAGAATTCATTATATGACATGTTTAAATTTAAAAAATCAATTTACTAAAAATCACAAAAACTGATAATTTTTATACAATTTTCATGACACTAATAGTGTAAGTTGAGTTCTAACCTAAAAAATATAACACAAAAAGTTTCACTTTTGTGCACTCAAAATTGTCTGAGATAGTTAGTTTCAAAATTTAGGATTATTTCGCATTTTCTCGGGCTTTATTAAAAAGTCAATGAAAAATTCTTTAATAAACCCAGGGAAAAGCAAACAAAGTCCAATTAGGATTTTTAAACCGATCCCTTATTGAAGGCCGAAATATGTTAGAAAATCCAAACTTTAAATATCATGTTCCATTTTGGGAGAATAGAAATGAAACTCTTTGTTAGGATGAGTGTCAGTTTTCTAAATATGATTATAGGGATCTGGGACTATGTAAAAATTTAGTTTTTGCAATTTTGAAAAAATAGATATTTTAAATTTAAACATGTTATACCACAAATGCTCATATTCTTTAAAACATTTTGTAACTGAAACTATATATTTGCGACCAATAGTTGCGGAGATAAAGGTATTCTCGTCACAATGCTTTGCACCCTGTATTAAAAAAAAACAAAAAAACATATATATATATATATATATATATATATATATATATGTATATATATATATATATATATATATATGTATGTATAAATGAATTTTTAATCTTAGTTAAAGCCAAGCAACAGATATAAGATCCCTGAAACCACATAGGTCAATGAGAAGAAAATTACAACAAATTTAAATAACCTGGGGAGACTGATTGTGATGTATTGAAACATTTATATTTTATTTATTGATTTTTATTTTATTTAACTTCAGTCTAATCTTAAATTTATTCCTATATTGTTAGTTGCAATTTTAATAATTTTGCCGGTGCGTAAAAACCACATGAAACTCAAATCAAAAGATACAAACAAGCAACGAGGAAATAAAAAATTAAGACAGCATTTTAAACATTTTTTGTAGGAAAAGCTTAGAATGGTAGAAAAAAAAAAAAAAAAAAAAAAAAAACTCGTCAAGGGTGACCCTTTTCGTCGTTGAGCACCAATGTACGATTTCGTTCGTTAGCACCTATAATAGCAAATTGCTAGCGGGCACCCTATCGTACAAGAAATTAATTGAAGTTAGAAATGAAGAATAAATTGGAATAAAGAAATCAGAGAATCAAACAGAAAACAACCATGAAAAACAAACATTAATCATAGGATGACGCATTCGGAATCACAAGGATTAAAACAAGCAAAATAAATCAAGAGTTTAGTTGTATATAGCAGATGAAGAATGATGATACAACACAGCAACAGGGATATAAATTACTTTTTTTTTAATTCAAATATTGTTTGAGAAATTTTAACATACTTACTATTCCTTTAATTTCAACGTATATGCATGAAAAATTCCATATTTTATGACTGTAATTCCCAAAAAGTGTCATAACGTGCCTATATCCCTTTAAAAAATTCCTTAAATTTTTGCATTTTTAAAAAATTTCTTTTTTCCCCTAATCTGAAGATAATGGCGTTATAGTATTAATTAAGAAACTTTGAATAAACACCATAAAATGCAAGAACTCGCAACTGCTACAAACAAAGCACGGCTGCTACAAACAAAGCGGCAACGCATTCCACACACTCAACGTGCTTGTTTGCAGCTCTCGTGCCTACAATGTTCGCCTGATGAAGGGTTGTCTTCTTTTGACCCGAAACAGTTGGTGCGAGTTCTCGCATTTTATGGTGTTTATTCAAAGTTTTGTAATTAATACTATAACTTCATTATCTACAAATTAGGGAAAAAAAAGAAATTTTTAAAAAATGCAAAAATTTAAGAAATTTTTTAAGGTATAAAGAGGCGTTATGACACTTTTTGGGGAAAGCTGTCATAGAATATAGAATTTTTGATGCTTATACGTTGAAATTAAAAGAATAGTAAGTATGTTAAAATTTCTCAAACATTATTTGAATTGAAAAAAAAAGTAATTCATATCCCTGTTCATGTGTTCTATCATTATTCGTCATCAGCTATGTAATTTTTACTTCTAAACGCTCGTACTGAGGGGATTTTTTTATAATGACGTCACATTTTTTTTTTTTTTTTTTTTTTTTTTTTTTTAACTACACTATTTTAGAACGTTTACAGTACGTTTTCTGGAACGTTCTGAAAATGTGTATAACGTTTTGAAAACGTTCTAAAAACGTTTAGAACGTTCTGAGACCGTATACATAGAACGTTCTCAGAACGCTTCTATAACACCGATGGTGATAGTTACACGTTCATTGAACGTTCTCTGAACCGTACTATTGTACGTCTTCAAGATGGACAGATAGATGTCTAAGTGACAGATAGACGTTCAAAGTGAACGTTCTTAGAACGTGTTTGCAGAACAATTTTTGAACGTTCAGAGAACGTTTCGGTGCTGCTTGGGCTGTTAGAAAAAAATCTGATGTGAATGCACTCAACTTTCCGAACATTAAGTAATTAACGGTTGTATAAACAAATTAAAGTAAGAAAAGTCATTAAAAGAAGAAAAGAGAAAAGAGTGTTTGAGTATTTTTCTTTATAGTTTAATTTTACGCTATTCCATTTTAAATAATTTGAACTCATAGATCATAATGATAAAGAATTTTTCCTTGTGTCCCTCTAAAAATCTATAAGGGACCAAATAATCACCAAAATCTATACAATTCGTGCGAGGTTGAACTATAGTATGTGTATAAATGCTCAGCTCAATCGAATGAGGCATTTAGACGCTGTCGCACTTTAAAATATTTGGGTCCATTGAAGATTTTTTATGAAAATTTTATTTTTATTTTTTTGTATCCCTCTAAAAAACTATACGAGTATATCCTACATTCACCAAAATTAATAGGGTTCGTGCTATGATGAGCTATATACATACGTACCAAATTTCAGCTCATCCTAACAAAGCGTTTAGGCGCTATCGTGTTCACTCACGCACACGCATACGCACACACATACATACATCATCGTAAAAATAGTAAAAATGAACTCAGGGGATCTCAAAACGTATAGAAACATTAAAGTCTCAAAGTCGGATTTTTGACATGATTACAATACTTTTCTTAGATATGTATGTTCGGAAAATAAAAGAAATGTCTGCCAAAAATGTTAATTACATTTGCATTATACTAAATGTTATCATAAAGGAAAAAATAATTACTCTAATTTATATATATATGTATATATATATATATATACATATATGGTAAAATACTTTTAATCAATTCTAAACATATTCAATAAGATTCATTTTTAGAAATTACGAGCTTTCACTTTCAACTATAAAAAATAAAAAATAAAAAATTGTTATTAGCAGATAAAAAGTATAATAGATGGAAATTGAAGAAACATTTTGATCATTTTCTCATCAAAAAATAATTAAAACTAGCGAGTAGGAAAATCATCGGTACAAATCATGGAAAGTTAAATTTAGAATTCGAATGAATATGCTTCTGAGCGTTAAAAAAGTGTTCTGAATACCCTAGGGCTAAGTTTTAAATTATTACTGATAAATGTTAAAGATTAATTGTGAAGTGAATGGATAAGAAAAATCACGTTAATATGCGTTGATTTTGTTTTCAGTATATAAAATTGCAGATAAAAATATGTTTTTTTTTACCACAGTCTATTATTTGAATTTAGTAAGTCAAGATCTTACGCATATTACATTTTTTTAAAATGTTTTTAATAGAGAAAAAGCAATTGTAGTGGAATATTTATTCTTAATACACTGAATAGCCGAAAAGTGTGGTGTAAGTACTTTCTACTACTTAAATCTTATAAGCTACGCGGAAATTACAATATATTTCAACATCATATATATTTTAAGATAAGATTTAAACTTTTGAATATATATATATTTTTAACCCTAAAAGTAAAAAAAAAAATCGATAACTTTGTTTTAAATTATCGCAGACCGATGGTTCAAACATTCGTTTTAAAGGTATTGGCGAGCTCTTTTGAAAGATACCCATCATGAAAATTTACTCCCCTCGAGGGGGGACTTACCCCCAGGGGGGAAGCGAGGCTCCTACACACACAAAAATTTATTTCACAGATAACTATCTCTATTACAAAAAATATATATTCGTTTCATTCGGTTTAGTGCAGTCTATAGTCGTTAAACTGTACTTACCTGCAATTTTCCCCATAGACGTAATGTATTAGAATTCTCTTGATTGTCCCTGTACACGAACCTGTTGCTTGATCTTATCGAAAAGCTTACTGTAGCATCCCTATATGATACACATTTAGAATACCATGTTTGAACTTTCTGCCATAATTTGTTTTTGAGATATGTTGATAACAGACAGACACACACACAGACCATTTGCTAAAAACATGATTTTCGTATTCAGGGGACCTCAAAACGTGTAAATATAACAAAATCTCGCGTTCGAAAATTTGACTCTAAAACAATACTTTCTCTACCTTATGGGTAAGAGAAAGTAAAAAGTGCACTTAATACAATTTTGTTAAATAAATCCTTGTCAAATCTTGTTCTTAGTCTTACTAGGAACATGGCTCGACAAGAATTTGTTTAACAAAGAAGTATTATGTGTAGTTTTTTTTAGACAGGGATTATTGCTAGTGCTCGGATACTTTTGCTGCCAACTGTAGCATTTATATTTGTTGTTATTTAATTTATTTTCTCTAGCAACACATTTTCTCCGAAAGGCATCCTCAGGATGTCCTGTGGATAAAATGGAAATCCTATGGACCTTCTCAGGATGTTCTGTGGTCAAGTGTGTTGTTAGAGTTAATTTATATTTTGGTGATGTGCAAAATACACCACGCGTGTACTTGCATTAAAATATTAAGCGCGTGTAGTTAAAGGTTACGTTAAAATCATTTTAATTGCTTATAAAATATTTTTTCAAGTTATGATTCCGGAAAAATTAAAAATAAATTCATTTTTTTCATAAGTAATGTTAATTAATGATATGTTTGTTTAATATTATTTTTGTGTGTATCTTTTTAGGATAATAAATCTATATTGTCATTCACAGTGATCCTCTAAAAAAATATTTATCACATTTTCATTTTCTGAAACAATATCATAAATAAAAAATAAAAATTACTCGTGTTTTAAATGATTTTTTTTTTTTTTTTTTTTTTTTTTTTTTGTACGATAAATTTTCTTTAATCTATTCTATGCGTCTTCGATAAAATTGCTTTTTAGAAATTATTTACTTTCACACTAAATGGAAAAAAATTCTTATCAAAGAAAGAAAATGAAATGGATGAAAAATCATTTGATCATTTACTCATGAAAGTGTAATTCAAACTGGCATGTAAGAAAAGCATATTGGTTCAAACAGCAGAAAGTTAATTTTAGAAGCTGTATTTGAAGACTTTTTTAAAATAAATGGATAAACTTAATCGTTAAATATTGTGGTTTAAAATATAACATAAAAATAATGGAAATGGATAGAAATGTGAATTTATCAGAAAAATATGTATATACATATATATATATATATATTATTATTATTATTATTTATTTATTTATTTGTGGTGAAAGTATGTTTAGTACATAACATTAAATAAATTAACTTTGATATTTTCCCAATAAATCAAACGTAAATAAATATAGTGACAACACACTTGAAATTTTTAAGATTAAATCTTAAATAAGATCTCGTTATAAGATCTTAATTTAGGAATCTATAACTTGTAAAGAAAAAAAAATTGATATAACAAATTTAATTCTTTTTCCTCTATGGCATTGACTATTAAAACAATTTTTTAAAGCTCAGAGTATTGCGTAACACTCTTAAAGAACTCTCCCCTTCCCGTACGTCAAAATCACGTGGCTCACCAAAAAAGAACAATTATTAACATTTTGTTGTTGTTATTATTGTTGCAGAGTGCGGAGTCGTGCAAGCCGACTTAAAAATATTAATGAACAATATCTGTTTTTTTTTTTTTTTTTTTTTTTTTTTTTTTTTTTTGTTGTTGTTTTTTTATTTATTTATTTTGTTTCAATGTGTGCTTTGTTTCCTCATGTGTACCTGTACGAAAAGTAAAAGCTCATGCTTATGTGTAAAAATGCTGCAGTCATCCTTTATACTTCGAAGATACCTTCCTTGAAAACACTTATTGACTCTTGCATTACATTCATCGTTTAAATTGGCAGCCCAACGTTTTATCCGAAATGACTGATGTGATGTAGACGATTAAAGAATGGAAATAATTACAGATGGGTAAATTTAATGTTTATTTTATAGTTGTTTGAAACTGGAACTAAAGGATTTTGGTCCTTGCGCAGAGTGCGTTGAGAAGTTAACACTGGACAATATTGATTATCCCAATCAATGAACACTTCTTAGAATCTTTATTCTATATGTTTATAATCCTGATCATAACGAATTTTAAATCGCCCAGATCATATGATATTCGCATACGGGTTCCTTTAGTGCCTGAAAATAATTTCGATTTTCATTCATATATGATAATGTAGTGCGAGTTACAATATTCTGATAATTAAACATGAATGTAATATCCTATTTCGTAAGAAATAAGTTGAAACAATAGTGCTTTGATATTCAATAAAACACAGGATGGTTATAATTAAACTTCCCCTATAAACAGCATCCAACAGCGCAAACGGATGAACGGAATGCAACGAAATTTGGTACATGATATGCGCTCACAGAATTTCGAAAAAAAAAAAATAAATAAATAAGTTCCAAAGTATCCACCAGGGGGCACCTTTTACGAAAACAAATTGAATTTAACACAATAAACGACCAAAACGAAATACAGAAACAATATTAACATTTATTGACTAGTTTCTGACCACCTTGTCATCGAACCACATTAAGTAATACCTGTTTTGCACAAAGCTTCCTCTTCTTCGCAAGCATACAAATCTCGAAATTTTTTCTCCTAGAACTGACAGCTTTTCCCGGTTTTAAATTTTATTACTCGTAATTCTTGCTCTGGATTGTTAATATTATTTCTCTATTCCGTTTTGTTCGTTTATTGTGTTAAATTTAATGTTTTCCGGAAAAGGCGCCCTCTGGTGCACATTTTGCAACTTTTTTTTTTTTTTTCGAAATTCCGCGAGCGCATCTCGTGTATAGTCTATATACGAAATTTCGTTGCATTCCGTTCACCCGTTTGCGCTGTAGGATGCTATTGATAGGGGAAGTTTAATTATAACCACCCTGCATATTTTAATATAATTCCAACACAGGAGAATAAATTAAGTAAATTGTAGCATGCAGTTGCTTAGAATAAATTAAAAATAATATTTCTGGCATTTTCGCGCCATTACGTTTTATGTGGAAAATAAAGAAGTGTGCTTTGATTATTATTACGTAGCTTTTATCACTTTAAAAAAAAGTTAAATGAAAATAATTTTTTTTAGGAATGAGGACTATTAGTCTCAATCTGCGGATTTTTACGATACCAGTCTTACAATAGTTGGACATTTATAGAAAAATAACTGAATAATTTGAAAGCTATGTTATAATTTGAAAAAGAAAAAAAAAAAAACTATTAGTCCTTCGCACTAAACTAATTTCTGCTTGCCAGAGTTTCATCAAAATCTTTCTTTCTTTCTTTTTTTTTTTTTTTTTTTTTTTTTTGTTGTTTCTTTTTTGAAAGAAAAAGAAAACAAAATTAATAATAATCAGTTTCGAAACGGACAGTATCGAAAAGTTTTTTTTTTAATACTTTTGAATTAGAAAATAAAAAGCGCGCGTGCAAAATGAAATAAAAAATAAAACAAGATAATTAAGTTTGAGTCTGAGTTGGTAATTTAAAATTTTTTCAGGTAAAAATAGCAGGTAAACATAAACATGTAATTTTTAAAGTAATTTTTAACGAATTTAAGGCAATGTTACTTTTATAATTAAGGTGCCATTACTAATTTTACTGAACATCTACATATTAATTTTTAATTATTATTATTATTATTATTATTTATGGTTTACTATGAAACTTTAATCGTTAGTAAGGGGTTAAACAAAAGGTTATCGAATAAATATTTTAATCTTATTCAACACATTTATTTATGACTTAGGAACATCGTATAAATATTATTTTCTATTGAACACATTTATTAATTTTAAAGGTAGTAAGAATCTAGTTAGAAATAATCTGGTGTGTCACTCACACGACTTTCTCTTAGCCTGAAATTTAATACTATAAATATAGGTTGGAGATTAAGAGGTAAGATAACGAGTACTGTTGTGTAAACCTATATGTTAAATAATTCAAATTAGGCTTCGGAAGAGTTTTGTATGATAATTAGTTCTGTGTGAGGGGGGCTACCGCCCCCCTCAACCCCCCGTTTCCTTAATGCACCTACATTTATATAGAATTTAATTCTCTTATTAAAATTAAAAGTTTACTTAAAATTATACAGACAATTTTCACACGTAATATTCATTGAAACTTACCAATCTTGATCAAACTTTACCAGTAACAAACTTATATTAACTTCAAAATACAACATTTGGATCACCTAAAATTATTCGTTTTTAAGTTACTCTAAGAGACAAAGCTCAAACGTTAAAAAACTTGACTACGGTAATCAGCAAGCCTCAAAACGTGTAAATATACAAAAAACAAGCGATGAATGTTTAGCTTAAACCGTACATTACTTACCATATCTCTATGAGGAATTTATTTCAATTCCCGAACAGCTTTCCTGGAAATTGTAAAACATTATTAGTAAAGCGCATCCACTAACAAAAAATAACTAGTGTGTTGCGGCCAGCACACGAATTTCTTCTATTCTTTTCCTATACAAATTCACTCCGTAAAAATAATCTATTAGAATTAATATTTAAAAAAATTATCTTCCCTGATAATGCAGACGATTTCGATATTAGAGAAGTAGTATAACGCTAAATATCCAAAAAATTTTTGAATTTATTCTCAATATTACATTAAATAAAAAAAAAAAAAAAAAAAAAAAAAAATTGTTAAAGATGAACTATAGTATGTTGTAGCCACCACGAGATTTTCTTCTATATTTTCCTATACAAATTCACTCAGTAACAATAATTAAAAAAAAAATTTAAAAAAAAAATTGGGACTTTGACAAAATTTTGGGTAAAATGTGAAAATTTGGTTAAGTTTGTCAAAACACGGAAACCGTGGGACTGACAAAATTAGGGGGAAAAAGCAAAAATTAGTTTAAGTTTGTCAGAACACGGAAACCATGAGATTGATAAAATTAAGGGGAGAAAAAAAAAAAAAAAAGATTTTTTTTCTAAGTTTTTTTTCGTAAGAAGGAAAAAAAATCGATAACTTTGTTTAAATTATCACAGATTTATAGTTCAACCATTCGTTTTAAAGGTACTGACGAGACCTTTCGAAAGATATCCATCTTGAAAATTTTTGCCCTATATCACCCTGTTAAAAATTTAGAAAAATCGGGATGGCAACGCAACCTCTAAGACGATTTTTACCAAAAGTTGATAGGCACTAATTTATGTCAAGGTGCAACTACATACCAATTTGCATGAAATTCTGTGCAGTAGTTCCAGAGATACAGTTGCCACAAAATTTTGTCACACACACACAGACAGACAGACAGACATTTTCTAAAAATGGTAAAATCGTGTTCTACAGCTCTCAAAACGTGTAAATCCATCAAAAACCCGAAATCGAAATTTTTTACGAATCCAATACTTTCTTCTATTGAAGATAGAAGAAAGTAAAAAAATCGATAACTTTATTTTAAATTATCGCAGATCGATGGTTCAATCATTCGTTTTAAAAATATTGGCGAACTCTTTTGAAACATACCAATCATGAAAATTTACTCCCCTCGAGGGGGGACTTCCCCCCAGGGGGCGAGGCTCCTACATACGCAATTTTTTTCCCCAGTTTATTATCTGCATTACAAACTAGTATGTTGTGGCCACCACATGACTTTCTTCTATCTTTTCCTATACAAATTCACTCGGTAACAATAATTTAAAAAAAAAAAAGTGGGACTTTGACAAAATTTTGGGTAAAATGTGAAAATCATTCTAAGTTTGTCAGAACACGGAAACCGTGGGAGTTTGATAGAATTAAGGGGAGAGGGGAAAAAAAAGTGGGACTTCAACAAATTTTCCACGGTTTCCGTGTTTTGACAAACTTAGAATAATTTTCACATTTTACCCAAAATTTTGTCAAAGTTTGTCAAAACACGGAAACCGTGGGACTTTGACAAAATTAGGGGGAAAATGCAAAAATATGTTAAAGTTTGTCAAGACACGGAAACCGTAGGACTTTGACAAAATTAGGGGAAAAAAGCAAAAACTAGTTTAAGTTTGTCAGAACACGGAAACCGTGGGAGTTTGATTAAATTAAGGGGAGAGAGAAAAAAAAAAAGTTTTTTTTTTCTAAGTTTTTTTTCGTAAAAAGTAAAAAAAATCGATAACTTTGTTTTAAATTATCACAGATTTATAGTTCAACCATTCGTTTTAAAGGTACTGACGAGACCTTTCGAAAGATACCCATCTTGAAAATTTTGCCCTATATCACCCTGTTAAAAATTTAGAAAAAGCGGGATGGCAACGCAACCTGTAAGACGATTTTTACCAAAAGATGATAGGCACTAATTTATGTCAAGGTGCAACTATATACCAATTTGTATGAAATTCTGTGCAGTGGTTCCAGAGATACAGTTGCCACAAAATTTTGTCACACACACACAGACAGACAGACAGACAGACAGACAGACAGACATTTTCTAAAAATGGTAAAATCGTGTTCCACATCTCTCAAAACGTGTAAATCCATCAAAAACCCGAAATCGAAAATTTTTACGAATCCAATACTTTCTTCTATTGAAGATAGAAGAAAGTAAAAATATATATTCGTTTCATTTTGTTTAGTGCAGTCTAAAGATGTTAAACTCTACTTACCTGCAATTTCCCCCATAGACGTAATGTATTTGAATACTTTTGAGTGTCGCTGCGCACGAACCATTTGCTTCATCTCAACGAAAAGCTTACTGTAGCATCCCTATATGATACACATTTAGCACATACAACGAGAATTTAAGCGAGTTTGGAATTTCTGCTACTATTTGTTCCTGAGATATGCTGATAACACACACACAGACAGATACACAGACCATTCGCTAAAAACATGATTTTCGTATTAAGGTAACCTCAGAACATGTAAATACAGCAAAAACTCACGTTCGAAAATTTGACCCTGAAGCAATACTTTCTCGACCCTATGGATGAGAGAAAGTAAAAAAGTGAATAAACATCTTGTTTTTTTTTTTTTTTTTTTTTTTTTTTTTTAATAAAACGAATTTTCAACAGATTTGAAAATAAAGGTATATTAAATTGATAATAAAGGTACATTAAATACACGAATCCTGTTTGTTTTGTTGAACATGAGATTTAAATATCGAATTGAAAATTGTATTCTTACCATTTGCATTAACAATAAATTTGGTGGAAGTTTTACATCCGTTAAAAATATATTGTATTTTCAATTTCGTAGGAATACTTCAGGAATAGTACTCTTTATTTCCTTTCAAATAATTATTTGAAAATAGGGGTTAAATGAGTTAATATTGTCATTTATATGACATTTATTACTTTTGTTCTTGATTTTGTTTATCAAATAAATTGTTTAATTTAAGTTGTTTAACATATAACAACAATATATATATATATATATATAAGTGATCTCTGTGACCTATATAAATTTTGGTGGGCTATACATGTTTGTGTACTGCACATTTTAAGGTACATTTTGAAATTATTAAACTTCAATTTTAATCATGGATTATTTAGCTACAGGTACGAAACAAGATCTAATTGAATTAGCGGAAGAATTATATGTAAAAATAGAGGAAAATTTAAGACTCTTAGACATAAAAAGTACTATAGTAGATAGGCCGGATTATGGCGCAGAGTTAATGCTTGAATCTTATTATAAGGGATAGGAAAAAATAAGAAGATTTTGCACTTAAAAGGAAAGAATATGAGTGATTATTTGAACTAAAGAAAACCAAATTACAACTATAAGCTAGTGTTACCCCTGATGCAATATCATCGACCATGCCCTTTCTTTTGTAGACACAGATATGCCAAAATTAAAATTAAGCAAATTGATCCCCAATTTCGATCCGAGAACCGCTGGCATAACCTTATATTTAGATTGAAAAACAATTAACATTTCTGATGGTACCAAAAACAAAATTGGTCGTATATCTTGTAGGTCTTTTGCCGACTAATATTGCCAAACTAATTGTAAAAGAATCAGTTTATGATGCTCAGAATTATGATAATGTTAAGGAAATTCTCTTAAAGCGTTTCAAATTAAATGCTGGGAAGTTCCGACAACTTTTTGCAGAACACCGTAAATGTTCAGAGAAAATACATGGCGAGATTTTTATTTTGATTTGCAAAATTATTTTGATGGGTGGCTTAAAGAATCTAAAAATTCAACGTTGGAAGAATTAAAATATTTAATACTTTTAGATAAAATTTAAAAAAAGCTCCTCCTAAATACAAAGAACATTTTTCGGACCACTAGAGCGAGTGGAACAATCCTCTTCAACTTGCCGATAAACTAGATTCATATAAAGAACTTAGACTAGTGAGAAATAAAAATGTTAGAAAGGAATCCCTTAAATCCCCACAGCGAAATGCTACCCAAAATTCAAGAAATCACCCTCAAATTTCTAAAAATGCATCATCGAGAGATTATACGAAAAATGAAGATCGACCACGTTTTAGTTGCTATGGTTGCGGCAAACCAGGCGTTATTAAGTGTAAGTGCTCCGCCCACTCCCCCTCTTCTAGGAATAGTTCAGCTGAGTTCAAAACTATTCACCTTCGCCCCTTGTCTGTGAATCCCAGTCGACAATTATAAGAGTAAAAATTAATGGAATAAATGTAATAGTGTGTGCTGACACTGGAGTCAGTCACACTATAGCTGGCGAAACATTATATCGCCTCTTAACAAAACGAGGTATAGAATTTGAGAAAACTTGTATGAATGTAACGTTAGCTGATGGTCTCCAAAAAGAAACTGAAATCTATTCAGCCGAAGTAGATGAACAAATTGAAGGGCAATGTTTCCAAATAATCTTATTTGCATTATCTACTGCAAATAATAAAGGAACCTTGTTGGGAAATGATTTCTTGCGTACTGCTGCAATTAATTTGGATCTTCGAAATCATATGTGATATTGCCATGGTAATCCAAAGCAGAAATTTGATTTCAGTAAAGATGATTTCAAGCCGCCTAAAAATCCAGGATATTCTGCTGAAGCTAATGTGCTTACGTTAAAAGAAAATGAAGGAGCACATCTTTCCGATGAACAGAGGTCAAAAAGGGATAATTTATTGAATGAGTATGAAGATATCTTTGAACCAGGGGAAGAACCGACTCTCAAAATTCAACACTATATTGATACTGGAAGTAGCCCTCCTGTCGCAGTTCCGCCATATTGCATTGTCCCCAATAGAGAAAGAGATGTTGAAGAAAGAGTTAGACGATTTGTTAGCTAACGAAACCATAGAAGAATGTGAATCTCCTTATGCTGCACCGGTGGTATTAGTACCTAAGCCTAATGGTCAAGTATGACTTTGCGTAGATTATAGAAAGTTGAACTCTATTTGAAAGACTGATAAATACCCTTTGCCCAGAAATGATTACCTTCTTCATGAAGCTAAATATACCCTTTTCATGTCAACCATTGACTTAAGGAATGGGTACCATCAAATTGAAGTAAATCCTGCAGACTGTGAAAAAACTGCTTTTGTTTGTCCCTTTGGAATTTTCCGATACCGGAAAATGCCCTTTGATTTGAAGAACGCTCCATCAACCTTTCAACGTATAATTGATAATTTTAGAAATCCCTTAAAGGACATATTAGTTCTTTCTTATTTAGATGGTATTATCATTTTGTCTGAAACTTCCAATGAACATTTAGAGAATTTGAGTGAAGTCTTTAGGAAATTACGAGAATTTAAGCTGTACGTTAACCGTGAAAAATGCAAATTTGCTTGTAACCGCGTAAAATATTTGGAACATTACATTACTAGTAAAGGATTTGAAGCTGATCCTGATAAAACTTCTGCAATACAAGAAATACCAGCCCCAAAGAACGTAAAGCAACTGCAGTCTTTTCTTCAAACTTTCTCATGGTATAGAAGATTTATCCCAAAATTCTCTGAAGTTGCTAGACCTTCTGGTAAGGCTAACTTTGTTGCTGATATGTTATCCTGACCTTTCTGTCCACACAAAGAAAAATGCGAACTTTGTTCAATTTCAATCAATATCCCTATGGAAAGTTCAAGAGAAATCCGAGAAGAACAATTAAAAGATGAACTCTTTAAGAAAATTATCGAAACTTTGGAAAGTGTCGATATGAGTGACGATTTCTCTAATTGGAGTGGTCGTGGTTACCTGATAAACCAAGGCGTTTTATACAGATACTCTCCCTAAGCAAAATCAGAAGAAGCCTAATTAGTAATTCCAGTTCAGGAGCGAGAAAGAGTATTAACCTTTTGAGAGGGGCTCTTACGAAATCCTATGGTGAAGCGTGACAGGTGCTGTCACAGCCCCTTTCAAAAGGTTAAAAGAGCATCATGATGCAACATCAACATGAAATCGCGAATTGAAGGAAATTTGGATGGAATCGCAAAACGGTACTACTGGACTGGTATGCAAAGAGATATTACTGAATATATCAAGAATTTCTCCGATTGCTGCCTTTATAAACCTAGTAACCAGAAGCCATCTGGACTGCTACAAACTCCGATCTACAATCAACGATTCGAATCTCTTTCAATCGACTTATTCGCTCATTTACCGAAGAGTAATGAAAAGAAATGGATCTTCATCATAGAAAATTGTGCCACCAAATGGGTGGAACTGTTTGCATTAACTTCAGCAACTGCTAAAGAGTGTGCGATCACTCTAATACAGGAAATATTCCTGAGGCATGGTTTACCTAGACGTGTAATAAGTGACAACGAGCCTCAGTTTGTAAGTGCTGTAATGCAACAGGTTTGTTACATCTTGGGAATCATATAAACCTTAACTTCGGTTTATCATCCACAGGAAAACCCTGTGGAAAGGAAGAACAGAGATCTAAAACATCGTCTGGCTATGTTGGTTGGTAATGATCATAGTACCTGCAGTGACAAGCTACCAAGAATTAGTTTTGACCTTAACACAGCAAAATATGCAGCTGCTGCATATCACATGTTTGGGCGTGAACTACGTACTACCGACGATATTGCGCATGACTTTCGGAGAGTTGTCAACAAAGATAATTTCGTTCCCGAAATAACACCATACATAATGAAATTTGCCAATTTCACGAAACAGATACGAGGTCGAATTGAGAAAAGACAAGACAAGCATAAACTCTATGCTGACAGAAAATTTGAAAAAGCTCCTTCTTTCAAGCAAGGTGACAAAGTGTAAGTTAATACTCACACCATTAGTGATTCTAGCGAAAATCGAACTTTCAAATTCATTCTGAGGCGCGATGGCCTTTATACTATTTTATCACAAAGATCACCAGTTTCGTATACATTAAGTACTATAGATAATCCTTTTACTCGCATAGGGAATTACTCGCTCTACAACCTAACTCGCTCTACAACCACATACAGGTCAGGACACCACTCCTGTTCGACCAATTCAAAGGAGAGTCGAACCGACGAGGACTCCAGCCTCAACGAGTAGGCAAGATAGCCGACAACGGACACAGTTGCCCAAACTCCACACTATGCCCACCAGAAAGCAACCCCGCAGAGAAGCAAGCTGTGCACCGAGGACGACCTACACAGCTTGAGGGGAAGTATGTAAAGGAAAAATCTAATATAACAAATGTATTCTTTTTTCTCTATGACATTGACTATTAAAAAAATCTTTTTTAAAATATCTGAGTTTTGCGTAAACCTCTTAGTGAACTTTTCAGTACGCTCTCAACATCTTAAAATTTTTAACACTCCAACAAAACCTATATATGTATATATATATTGATAATCAGTCATTGAAATTTAAGGATTATAAAATATTAACAGTATTCAAACAATTAATTTGGTCAAAAACAAAGAATACCAAACCAAATAAAAATGGAATAAATTGGAAATGGATAAATACATATTTGCATTCTAACGTTATCAAGGGCCTGGTAGAACACAAATATGCAAAAAAAATGCTTTCCTGTCTCAAAGATAGTAATAGCTAAGAATATCTTTGATCCGGGCCCGAAACATTCTTTTGAACCAAAACAAGGAAAAACCAATTTCAAAACAAAACTAATTTCAAAATGAACTCACCACAAAAAGAGATAAACATATAAGAATTATGAAACCAATATCACCAATAATTTTCGTAAAATTTCATATAAGAACCACTTATACAATAGTAAAGTTTAAATAGCCAGATTACACTTGGTGTACAAAACACCTGGTGTAAATGTAATCACAGGTTACAAATAAATAAGCTTATACACTGAAAAAAAAAATTATTACTGACATCTAGAATCTAAAATGTCGCTCTAGAAAAAATAGTTTCATGTTATCCTTATAAATTCTACTCCCCTTTGAAAGCGAGTTTTAGAAACCCCTATTTGAGTTCTGAGCGTTTGCCTATATTATCGAGGTCAAATTTATTTAAAAATCTCTGCAAATACACGTGAGCACAAGAGGCGAGTTTTAGCTATTATAATCTTGACGTATGACCCAATTCTAGGAAATCAAGCGAAAATTTCTCGCAATACAAAGGATTTAGAATATTCAGAATATTGCTCCACCATCTAGAAATAAATAGACTAGAAATTCTCAATCATTTCGTCTATTCAGCTTATTGGCGCGCCTTATACGCATAGTTCGAAAATCTATATTTCTTGTTTAGGGATTTAGAAAATAACCACTTAGTCGTTCTAGATGAAATTATTTTCTATAATAAAATCTGAGACGTTCACTGCGTAAATACCGCAATGAAAAAGCTTCGAAATTTGAGAGGAGCACTTTATCTGAGGTAAATATTAGCAATTTTTCAAACCTCTAAAAGTATCTCTGTTAACAGAGGATGGTTTAAATACATAGTTATAGTGACTATTAGGTCAAAATTCAGCTTACCAGTTGAGATGTAAGTCGAGGTTACACTTACCTCGTGGTTATACTTATCCTACTTCAACTCATGCTGTTTTTATAGTCCACATTCACAAAATGTTTATTACACTAGAATTACAAAAGTTTTATTTTAAAGAAAGCAATAATTTCTCTAGTTCTAAGTGAAAAAAGATTAGACTTTTTATTAAGGTTATTTTGAATGATACTAAAAGTATTATATTTCTTTAATTATCTATTTTTACTTCGAAAACAAAGTTAATAAAAAGAAATATGTAATGGGATGAAAAGTTATTAGATCGTTTTCTCATGCAAAGGTAATTCAAACTGGAATGTACGGAAGGTATCATGACTAACAGTAGAAAATTAATTTTAGAAATGTAATGGATCTATTACTAAACTTTACAATGATGGTCTTAATCCGCAAAGATTAAGTTACAAATTATTACCATTAAATAAGGAAAAAGAAGAGAGAACTGAATTAATAAGAAAAATCATTTTTTTTTTTTTTTTTTTTTTTACTTTTTGTAATGCCGCTGATGAAAATGTTTAGTATACATCAATAGATTAATGAAAATTGATTTATTTTTAATTCATAAAATAAGTTGTAGTAAGGTGCCACGTTGGACTATATATAGTGTCATGAGGCTCCCTTTTACGTAGTTATTAATAAGATGACATTAGTCTCTCACAGGAGACGTACATCAGGATACCGATTCTCCCTTTTGTAAGTTAATAGACGGTCTTACATCTTGTTCTACGTTTTGGAGTAAGATGACATTATTATTATTATTATTATTTTAGTAAAATGTCGATAGTTTTGTATTGTAAAGAGATGTCCGGTTATACATATATATATATATATATATATATATATACAGGGTGAGTTTGACATAATCTGCCAAACGAAAAGAGGTGATAGAACAGCCCATGGGGAGCATAAAACACCATAGAAACCCTGTCCTATCTCTAACCGTTTTCGACTTATGGTAGATAGAAGAAAAATCTGTTTTTTTCCATCCCGTCTGAAAAAAACCCAAATTTGTAAGCTTCCTGAAAGACTTACACGCAAAATAAGAACATATTTGGAAAGAGCAGAAACAATCCTATTGGGTGTCACCATTTACATCAGGATACCTTAATTTGGCGGCGAGCTACAAGCGCTAAAACATTGGCGAAGTTTAAAATCGAGTTTTCGCCAAATTCTTTAACCGGCAATTCTGCAAACACCGTTCAAGCTACAATCGGTCAAATTTACCAAAAACTTCTCCATTCCACAAGCTTTTGAATGAGCTCACAATAAACCATATCGGTGTTCTAGTTCAGGAGAAATTTAGCCTTTTGTTTGAAAAACATTCATTACTGAACTCGACATTCGTCGAAAAGGAGACTCACGGAGTGCCATGGTCGTTCCTGATTTCATGTTCGCTTCAGCCCGCTGTTTTTTCAGATGCAAAAAAGAAAGTTTTAAAAGCAAACAAGAAAAGTAGTAGTTGTATTAAGTTTACAAACACAATGGAATGGAAACAAAAGAAGTATGACGTTTCTCACGTCTTTCACAAAGGAATATGCAAAAAAAAAAGACGTATCTCACTTTTATGATTAAAACACATATGCATTCGAAAGGATGTGTAAAATTTAGTGACGCTGCTGAAATTGGTCATCCCCACACCTGATACATGCCCTTGCCCGCTTACGAACGGAAACCACAGTAGCGCTTAGAGAAACCTCATCCCTCAGTTTTATTATTGCATCATCGAGCCGGCTTCTTAAATCTTGCAAACTGGCAACTTCTGTGCGGTAAACTTCTTGCTTCAGGAAACCCCAAACATAGAAGTCCAATGGAGTGAGATCTGGCGATTTAGGTGGCCAAGAAATTGGTCCATTACGACCAATCCATCGCGGATACTGCTGAGTCAAGAAGTCCCGAACGGCATTGAAGAATATCAGGGGCCCCATCGTGTTGGAAAATGATTTCCGCTCGTTGGGGTACAGGAATGACATCAAGTAATCCTGGAATATGATGTTCCAGAAACTCCAAATATGTATTGCTTGTCAGATGACCTTGGACATGTGGACCTATTAAGCGATCGCCAACCACTCCAAGCCAAACATTTTAGCTGAATCGAGTCTGGAACGATGAGTTTCGTGTTACAAATAGATTTTGCTGAGCATAATGGTGACAGGTATGTAAATTTAACATGCCATCCCGAGTGAAAAGTGACTCATCTGTCCACAGTATCGTTCTAAGGAAATGGTGTTCCTCAATATCTGGCTCTAAAAGCCAGCGGCAGAATGTTGCCCGCTTTTGGAAATCTGAGCGGCGTAATTCTTATACCGGTGTGAAGTGATATGGATGATACCGGTTTTGCGCAAAACATTCATCACTTTAATTTGGGAGATTTCACCTTCTCTCGCAAGTATGCGTGAACTCATATTTGGATTTTTCTCCACTCGGTCGAGTACGGACTCCTCAGCGGTGGCGGAGCGGCGACCATGGCCCCTTTCGTACACCCTACCGAAAGACACACTCTCCCTAATCCTTCGATGAATTGCGGCAAATACAGAATTGTTGTGCGCACGACGATGTGGATAACGTAGACAGTACTCTTCTTCGGCTCTCCGAGAGTTACCATCACAAAATCCATACACAAAATCCATATCTGCGTACTCTCCATTTGTAAAACTAGGCATATATTTTTACAGGTTGAAAAGTATGACAATTTGATCCCTGTGATGACTTCAATTGAAAATAAAAGTCAGAAGGGTAAACAAAAAGGGATAAAATTTCAATATTAATTTACAAAAGTAGAAGAAAAAAAGTGCAACGAAGTAAGAACCAACTTGGTTAATTCGTACCAATGTACGAAAACATACTAAGTATGAACTAAGAGAGAGCAAGTAGATGTGACAGCAGCATGAAAAGAATCGGCCGAGCTCAGGCAAAGTCTAGAAAATGCTAAAGCAAGAAGCAGCATAAAACATAAAAGATGCTGACGAGCTAATGAGCTGTTACAGATTGGCTCGCCTTTTGTACCCGCGAGTGGGATGCTGGCGCAGGACGGTTGGAATATATCTATGTATCTTTAAGAGTCCATATGCAGATCATAGATATAGTAATATATATAGATCTATCATCCCCATGTTAACGTGCAAAGATTTTTGATGCCGAAAAAGTTTTTTGCCATCAGCCATGAGAGAGTATAAAACTCGGAAACAATAATGGAATAGGATGTTGATATATATTGAAAATGCCGAAATACTGCGCGGCTTTTAATTGTACAAATACATTTGTGAAAGGAAGTGGAATAAGTTTTCATAAGTAAGTTAAATTTAACTAATTTATGAAAAATATGATTTTTTATAATCAGTTACTTTGTTATTATTATGGTTTAAATACTGTTTTGATTTTTAATGGAATACTTTTTTTTTTTTAATTTTAATATTTTTTAAGTTTTTATATTAGTAAGTACTATCGAATTTTCAAAATTCTTTTAAATGTAGTTAACAGTGGCAGAGGTAAATCCCGCTTGTTTTAGTATATTATAACTAGTATTACCACAAGACTTTCTTCTATACCGGGTGATTCAAAATAGATGTTACAGCGATTATCTCGTAAACTAAGAAAGATAGAAACATACTTCCACTTACAAAATTAATGCAAATTAAGAGTAGATTTCAGATATGGCATTTTTTTGTACAAGGGGCTGTATACATATTAAATACGAAATTTAATTTTCATACGGCCCCTCCTATCATATGACTTATATTTAGAAAAATATTCTCCTCGCTCTAAAAATAAAAATAAAAAAAATCATCTCTCTAAGTCAAAATCTCGCTGAGTTATTGCAATTTCAAAATTCTAGCATTTTTCGCCAAATCTTAAGGGGTTGTATCAAAAGTGAGAAATGGTTTATAGCTTTTGTAATAAGGCACACGTTGATCAGCGTTCGGGGAAAAAAAATAGAAAAATCATTCAGGGAAAGACGGCTATTTTAACCTGTAATGTCTCTGTGACTACACAAGAGAATACTCATTGATAATTTAACAAATAAAATTTATGAATAATTTATGTACTAAAACAGAATTTTCAAATTCATTTTTCTTTCTTTTCTTTTATACATTCTCATACTCATATACACGGTGTAGAGAAAGAATTGTTTTTGAGTCAAATTTCCGAAAATTAGCTTTTATTATATTTGCACGTTTTCAGATCCTCTGAATTCAAAAATCATGTTTTAAGCGGTTGGTCTCTCTCTCTCTCTCTCTCTCTGTGTGTGTGTGTGTGTTTCTGTGTTATTAGAATATCTCAAGAACAAATAGTAGCAGAAAATCCAAATTCGATATTCTAAATCCGTATCATATTGCGGTGCTACACTAAAGTATTCGTTGCGATCAGACAATTGTTTGTTTACAGGGTCATCCAAGGGATTTCAAATACATTACGTCTGTGAGCGTAATTTCTCATATGTACAGTGCGACATGTATATACCGCACTAAACAAAATGAAAAGAACAGATTTTTTATACGCATAAAAGCATATTTTATGTAGATTGTGGTATAGCAATCATTCATCATTCATTTACAAGGTTACCCAGAGTACTTTGATATATTGGAGCTATAACTTGGGAATTGCTGGAAGTGTATTTCAATTTATGTTACTTGTTTTACATATAACACTAAATTTACGTACACAAAGTCATTTGTGTATAGTTTACAGACAATATACTGGGCTACCCAAAATTAGTGAAAACATTTTTTTATTATTATTAAATGTAATTGGCGTAAGTGCTTTGCTGCATTTTTTTTTTCGAAGAAAACTGCTGACACAGAACGGAAAATTAATTTCTCATACCCATACTGTAAACAAAGTAGTTTTTGAAGAGCGATTTTTTTTCTGTATAATACCACATTTTGAGGCCTCCTGAATACGAAAGGTAAATTTTTATTGGTTGATCTGTATATATATATGAATTATCAGCATAATTTAACAAGAAATAATCTGGTGTGTCCCTCACACGACTTTCTCTTACCCTGAAATTTAATACCATAAATACAGGTTGGAGATTAAGAGGTAACATAAAGAGTACTGTAAACCTATGCTAAAATAATTCAAATTAGGCTTCGGAAGAGTTTTATATGATAGTTAGTTCTGTGGGAGGGGTGATCTCATGAAATTATTCGTTTCCTGAAATTATTCGACGCAGGCAATAATCAAACTTTTAAAAACTTGACTTTGGTAATAAGGAAGCCTCAAAACGTGTAAATGCACAAAAAAACAAGCGATGCATATTTAGCTTAAAAACATACATTATTTATCATATGTCTATGAGGATTTCCATTCCTGAGCAGTTTTCCTGGACATGGTAAAATATTATAGTAAAGCACTTTCACTAACAATAAAAAAGAATATTATAGCTTAAATATTTGCAACAATGTATACCTTTTGAAGAATATGTACAAACCACAAAGTGCACCTAAATATAAACCTATAGTAATAATATACGACACAACCTAAAATGCACTTCCATCAATTTTCAGCTATTGTCGCATTATAATCTAGTTATTTTGTGTAGCCCTGTAAATGAACAGTGAATGATTTCTCTGCCATATTCTACATGAGGCATGTTTTTATGCATATAAAAAATATATATAAATTTCATTTGGTTTAGTGCAGTCTATAGGTGTTAAACTCTATTTACCTGCAATTTCCCCCATAGACGTAATGTAATTGAATATTCTTGAGTATCCCTGTACACGAACCATTTGTTTCATCTCAATGAAAAGCTTAGTGTAGCATCCCTATATGATACATATTTAGAATACCAAGTTTGAATATCTGCTGTTATTTGTTCTTAAGATATGCTGATGACAGACAGACAGACACACAGACCAACCGCTAAAAACACGATTTTCATATTCAGGGGACCTCAAAACGTGTAAATATAACAAAAATTCACTTTTGAAAATTTGGCTCCATAACAATACTTTCTCTACCTTATGGGTATGATAAAGTAATAACTACAGGAAATGCGAATTTGGTACTTCGGATTCCATATCTAATTGCCACTTGAAAAGTTGATCAAGATTTGCCAGCTTCAAGGAAATTGATAACAGACTTGGTTTTTGTTTTGATAAGTATAATCACTATAATTAAACGGGAGTTGAGAATGGCGGTAACCCCCCTGACATAGAATTATACATCTATACGATATCATATTCTATACAAAACATTTAGAATATTAACAATAAATATGAATTTCCTTATGATTTTTACAGTATAAAGTTATTTAAATGTAATTTATAAGAATGTCTGTCCCAAAACGCAATACATTGGCATTTTATGTGCGTTCCTGTACATAAACCAATTCTAGAGAATTAATTAATGCCATTTTAAATAGGGAATATCATATAGTAAACCTGAATAACATATATCATTTCTGAAAATTTCTGAAAATATTTACAGACGCTGGGGGCGGGCAGACGGACAGATGGACAGTCAGACAAAAAAAATATGCAAATTGAAATTCTATTCACAGTTAAAAAATGTTAAAAAATGTTTAATGTAAACGAAAATGCAATTCCAGCAAATGTCCAATAATAACCCTTAACGTAACTGAATATTTTTGTGTGCCCTGTAAATCTAATGCTAATCGTACTGTACACTATAGAAAGCATTCTTTTGTGCATATGAATAACATATTTCAATTTCATTAAGATTTATGCAAAGTAATTAAAATTTGGTTTATAGAAATATCTTCACATAGAACGCAATGCTTTGGAATACTTTCGGGTGTCCCTGTATACAAACCAGTGATGGTGTTTACTCCATTTTCTATAGAAAATATCCGATAGAAAACTTTAATAACGTATTTCAATTTTATTAATATATGCATAAATTAAAGGTATTAAAATATGGTTTATAAAAATACCTCTCATAGAACACAATGCTTTGGAATACTTTCGGTTGTCCCTGTGCACAAGCTAGCAGAGGTATTCACTCCATTTTTAATAAGGAACATCCGATAGTGAACTCAAATAACATATATGAGTTTCAGGAAATTCTATGAATATTCACGGGAGTTAGAGCGCGGACACACAGAAAGACCAATGGACAGACAGACAAATCGAAGTCATTAACACTTTTCAACCTGGCTGGAATTGTTAAAGAGCCGAAGTCATTAAATTTTTCAACTATGATGGAAAGTGGTAAAAATAAAGCGCGAAAATTCCACACGGTTTTGCTAGACCTTTAATTTTGTTTCCTCTCTTAACGTGTTTTAATTTGCAGGTGACGCCTAAGAAATTTAACTATTAAATTTTTTAACAATACAAAATAAT
Source organism: Salticus scenicus (assembly GCA_963930645.1). Lineage (NCBI taxonomy): Eukaryota > Metazoa > Arthropoda > Arachnida > Araneae > Salticidae > Salticus > Salticus scenicus. The sequence continues at coordinate 1,876,066 of CAWVNO010000061.1, forward strand.
GTAAATTTGCATTAAGTTCTTAAAACTGTTGATTTCACGTGCTTGAATGATTTTAGTTGCTATTTTAAAATAAAGGATCTTTTTTTAATTTTTCTCATCTCATAGATAACCCCCTAAATTGAGCCCGTTGGCGTCGAAAAATAGATGCCAAAATTGAAAAAAAAGTGGTGTAAGTCATCATTTTCAAATTGCAATAACTCAGCGAGATTTTGACTTAGAGAGATGATTTTTTTTTTTTTTTTCTTGTTAGAGCGAGGAGAATAATTTTCTAAATATAAGTCACATGATAGGAGGGGCCGTATAAAAATTAAATTTCGTATTTAATATGTATACAGCCTCTTGTACGAAAAAAATGCCATAATTGAAATCTACTCTTAATTTGCTCTAATTTTGTAATTGGAAGTATGCTTCTATCTTTCTTAGTTTACAAGATAATCGCTGTAACATCTATTTTGAATCACCCGGTATATAATCTTATACAAATTTACGCAATACAAATTATTTATTAAGTTATAATTTATTAAAGATATTTTCCAGGATGAATGCAGACGATTTTTTTCTTAAAGTAGTATAATAAATGCTGAAAAAAATCATTTTTGTGCAGACATGAAAAGACATACAGTCGAACCTCGTTAACGTGAATCTCAAGGGGATCAAAAATCTGTTCATGTTATCAGTAGTTCATGCTATCAGTAACTAATCGTTATATAACTAAAGTAATTTTCATTTTGACGGGGATTGTGGTAACAGTTCATGTTAAAAGTAATTCACGTTAACGAGGTTCGACTGTATATATATATATATATATATATATATATATACTAGCAGACCCGGTCACACGTTGCTGTGACTAAGTTATACGTTGAATTATATTGCAGTAAACTATTTAATACAGTCAAATTATTATTTACGAATAAAGACGAAAACGTTGTAGCTGATGTAAATACCCACAGGATTGAGATTTGAAACTTAGGTCAAAATTTGGAAGCGATTGATAAAAATTTTCGTAGAGTTGATATTAAGCACAAATTAATTTTACTGTAGGGTCTTATAAATTTTAATGGAGAAGTGATATATATTATTTCTAATGCTACTTAGGATAAAAATGCTAAAATGACTAATACATAAATTAAATTATATTAAAATTGCATTAATATAAAATTATAAAAGAAGCAGACGATTTTAAAATCAATTTTTATGGAGGAGTGAAATATAATATATGCTATAATGGATAATTTTACTATAAAATGACCTCATCATTATAAATATTTTAAAGAGGGCAACAGCTGTAGTTATAAAAAGGAAAACAATAAGGCTAAACCAGAAAAATAAGTGAATTTGATAAATATTTTAAAACTTTAAAATTGGAAATCTTATGAAATATTGGACATTTAAAGTAAATACATGTATCATTTTAAATAGAAAAAGATTTTGGAAAAGTTTAGTGTATTTTAACGAAGTGATGAGAAGTTTTTGAGTATGTTAAAATTTTAATAGTAAATTCAAGTTAATAAAGATGGTAAACATTGAGGATTAAGATAAGAATAATTATAAGATAAAAAAAAAAAAAAAAAAAAAAAAAAAAAAAAAAAAAAACTTTTTATATACCATGCTTTTAAATTTTAATATACTAATAATATACTAATTAAAAGGAAAATGATAAATATTCTATCATAGTTTGAAGTCAAATTTGTTCTCAAATGTCTAAATAAAATATCTGATGTAAGATACTAATTTCTTGCAGCGGAATAGATTTCATTTCTGTCATCCTTGGCGAAAAAAAAAGAATATCGCCAAATTATCTGGCGAAAATGTTTAATTCCTTTCAGAAATCATGGTTATTTTAACAACTTATATTAAAAGAGTAATGAATAATATGAAACAATATTTCGTACAATACATATTACATGTCATACATACGTACAATGAATAATACATATTACATTTCGTACAATGCATACATCTGGCATGTATATTTTCGTGTTACGCTTTTGATTGCCAAATAATAATAATAATAATAATAAAAAGCCAAGGGCGACAGAGTTTTGAAATTTAAAATTAAAATTTTGTCAATTTGACAGCAAAATAATTCAATCTAACACCCGCGATAACTAATACATATCTATACCCAAATATAAGGATTAAAATCGGGAAAAAATTTCCTCGATTTTTAATAATTTCTTAGAAAAAATCCAGTGGGCAATTAACATAGGAAATCTTTTTCTTGGCTGCACAGACGGTCAGTGAGTCACACTTCGCTTGCGTATAGAACTCATAGATATAGTATAGCATATATAGAATAGAGTGATCATTGGGGAGAAAAAAGTTATTCCTTTTCATTTGGGAAAAGACGACGTTTTTACCAAAATATGGCCGTCTTTCCCCGAGTGAATACACACGGGAATACATACTAATATTTTAGCAAATAAAATTTATGAATAATTTATTTGCTAAAGGGGAATGGAAGACTCCAGATACAGTTTCAAATTCATATTTCTTTCTTTCTTTTCTTTTTTTTTTTTTCAATACCACTTAATGGCTGTTTCCAAAGCTTTTATTTAATTTTTTTTTTCGGCATCAAAAATCTTTGTACGATAACATGGGGATGAGAGATCTATATATATTACTATATCTATGATAGAACTACATTAGCACTTTATCAATGTGTATAAAATCTTTAAATTGATTATGACGTCAATTTTCGTGAGATGCATAATTTAACTTTTTATAATTTTTTAACGTTCACGTTTGATTAAATGTATTTATTTTTATGTCGAAAGAAAATGAACTCGTATTTTTTTTTTTTTTTTTTTTTTTTTTTTTTTGGCAACAATTAAATTAATGGAACTCACAGATATTTTGGAGCAACTTTAATAAAGATCTATAATTAACAAATAATTGCAATAAAACAATATTGTGACAATAAATTGAGATAAAAACTATCCTATCTCTCAAGTTGGACCAAACTGCACACAGTGTGCAAAATTTCATTAAAATCGGTTCCTTAGTTTAGGAGTTTACCCCGGACAAACATCGTGACACGTAATTTATATATATATACAGATATATATATATATATATATATATATGTAGTGGTGTGACAAGCCCTTCTTGAATCCAAAGCTACGTAGTTTAGTTTCTGTTTCCCGTACTCAGAATCCTAGTCATTTGATCATCAACGGAGTATCAGAATATTAAAGGAAATGCGTGCTTATGACGTGAATGACGCCACTTCCTGAAAACGCCGCTGCTAAGAGCGTTGGAGGAATGAGATTCAGTTTCGACGGAGAGTTTGACGAAGCTGCACACTAGATGGGTGCAAAGCTTGTTTATAAACTTCGGTTTTTCACGTTCGACGTATTTGGTGAAGTACCAAGTGATTTATCTATGTGACGAGATATGAATAATTTGACGTACTATTAAAATAACTTTTGATAAGCAATTTTAATGCTCATTAGCATTTATGTAAATATTTGTACATATTAATTCTTTATTAAATTTTTAAGTAATTAGTAAATAATAGAATTGGTATTTTTAGTGTTCTTAAACGCCCATATCCCACATCAGAAGTGGGATTAAGATCAAGAATAAATCGTAAGTTTTAATTTAACTTAAACTTCGGATTGAACGCAAATTTTAATATAACGATAAAGATAAAGGATAAATCGATTATTTTAATTTAACTTAAATTTCGGATTGAACGCACTACAAACTTTTATTGGACTGAACTGTTTATTTATTTTTAAAAACTTCTTAAAATATGAACTGAACTTTTAACTTGATAAACTGCATAAACTGTTTTTTAAAACACAGACTGAACTTGTAATAGACTATTTCTGAACTGTGTTGGAATTTCTTCATATGCTAATTCATGCTGGATGAATGGTTTTTAAAGTGTGTAGTAATGCTTTATAATCAACAGAAATGCACGCACCGATGAAATTTGCTTAAACTAAAGCAACGAAGTGTGAAAAATGTTCTTCAAGGTTCTCAAGGATTAAAAACGGCAAGTCAACTGAATGGAAATTTAAATAAAAATTTAGAATAACAGCTGTTTCTGCTCTACAAAAGTACGTACATTTTATTTTGTTGTTACAATGGTTTCGTTAGGGGATATTCCCAAAATTGGCGCTGCACTGAGGACTGAGAGCTATAGTAAAATTAAAATTCTGCATCGCTTTTTATTCAATGATGAAGGTGACAGAAAAAACCGATGCAGAATAAGAAAGTTTATAGGATTTAATTTTGCCGTAGATGATGAAAATTATATAAAAAAGCAAAAATTCATCGACGAAAATTTTTCGTTGAATGAATTGATTATTATCAGTAATTTATTGAGTGTTGCATTTGACAGCACGAAAGAAGAAATACGTAATAGATTATTATTAAAATTAAATGACATCGAATTACTCAAAGAGGAAAACTCCGACAACGAATCAGAAGATGATGATTCTGAAAACGAAAGTAGTGATAATGACGTCGAGAAAACTGACTCCTCTGTGCAATGCCATATAAATGATAATAAGTACTATGAAAGTAATGACAATGATGGTAATTATGATGATGGCAAAATTAAAAAAAACTGTAAATTGTAATAGTGGATCACTTGGTGCAACTGTTTCTTTCAATGATTTTGAAAATTCCATGTCTAAATTTAGCGGTGAACCGCATGAAAATATTATTGAATTTTTTTCCGAATTTGAAGAATTGTCAATAATGTTTAATTTAAGTGAGTTACAAAAAATTGTTTTCTGTAAGAGATCGTTGAGCGGAAACGCTCTTCTCTTTATTAAGTCCGAAAAAGGACTATTAACTTATAAAAAATTAAAAAATGCACTAATCAACGAATTTAAAATCGAAATAAATTCCGCCTGTTTGCATGAAATACTGAGTAAAAAGAAAATGAAGGCCAATGAAACAGTTACGGAATATTATTTTAAAATGCGCGAATTGTCAAAAAACGGGCACATTGATGATGCTGCGTTAATGCATTACGTGATCCAAGGAATAAATGATAAAAGTGAAAATAAACTAATTTTATATGGTGCCAAAAATATTCGTGAATTCAAAGAAAAAATAAAATTATATGAAATGTATAAACGTGATAGTGAAAAAATTAGATATAGATTTGATAAAATTGAGCTTAATACAAAACCGAAGCATATAACCTATAATGTACATGAAAAATTAGTCCTAGAAATGATGTGAATAAACTGCGCTATAATTGTGGTGATAAAAACCATGTGTCTAGGGACTGCCCCCCAAAGCTAAAGGTTTTAAGTGCTTTACTTGCAAACAATTCGGGCATAAAAGTTCGGAGTGCCCAGGTTCGAAACAAGAAGTTGAGGCATTGTGTATTGGTGTAAATCAAAATATGAGTAAAATTATACAAGTAAATGATATAAATTTCATAGGTATAATAGACACAGGAAGTGAAGCAACATTGTTGCGTAAAAATGCTTTTGAAAAATTGTATGTTAATAGATTAAATACTATGAGTACTACTTTAAAGGGGATCGGGAAAAGTTCAATAAAGCCGTTAGGCTCATTTAAAGTGAATCTTAAAATTGATGAATTGCAATGTGAAACTGACATTTATGTTGTAGAAAATGACGCAATACCCTATGACATAATAATCGGTATGAATGTATTAATGCTGGGTGAAACAACAATTAATGAAAAAGGTATCTTAGTGAAAAATAAGTCTAATTCTCTCGAGGTAAATTTAGTAACAGTACTTCCAGTAAATACATATCAAAGTGAAATTAAATCTAATGTTGTTATTGATGCCCCTATTAACTGTAAGAACAAAATTTTTGAAAAATCCCCAGAAATAAATAAAACAGTGGACAAAACAATAAAAAATAGTATTAAAAAATAGTAACAATAAAACAATAGTATTAAAAAATGTGAAAATGTAACCCCTCAACCAATTATGCTGTCAAAAAATCATTAGAATCCTCCGAAAAAGCCGTAAGTGAAAATGACGATGAAGACGAAAATGACGAAATTGATGACGATAAGATGCTTTTAGAGGACGATATCAGTGTAAATGATGACAGTGAGGAAGAAGAGGAGCCTCGACGACAGAAACAAAATCAGACGAGTATTTTCCAGACAGATGATGATAGTGATAAAGAGGAGGAGCCGCGCCGAAAGGGACGAAGTCAGACGAATGTTTACCGAATGAAGTCGCTAAAGCAAGAAAACACTTATTTGAAGAAAGACGAGAAACAATTCCTTCTTGAAAAAATTTCACAGTTAGCCGAAGAGTTGAAAGAGTTAAAAGGAAAAGTTAACGAAAATTCCAAACTCCTTAAAAGAAAGAAATCGAGAAAAAAGCCATCGACAATAGATCCCATTGAGTGTAAAAGACAGAATTTGCCAAAAGAAGAGACTGCCAGTGTAAATTTGAAAAAGTTGTTCATCCCATCACTTCCATTGACGACCACAATTAGCGAGATAGCCATATTATTTCCCAAAGCTGTACAAATAAAATTAGAAGTTTTCCCTACATATAAGAGTGCTATTATAGACTTTTCGACTGAACTTGATGCTACAGAAACTTTAAAAGACATTAAAACTGAAAATGATCGATTAGAGGTTCTCGAGTTCGAGTGCCAAAGTAACTCCGAGTCCCAAAATAAAGATTTGAGTACACATATCAATAAACAATTTTCTAGAGTTAAAAAGAAAAATAAAACAAAATGCAAGTTGAGTAGACATCCACCAAAAACTGTTACCATAGGCAACCAAGTTGCCGTAAAGCCAAAATTGACTTTTTCCTGTGACTATGCGACAATAAAAATGAAAAATGATAATATTGATAAAAAAGTTAGAAATGGACGCCATGAAGGCTCCTATTCCACATTTACTCAAGCTAAGATCCTCAAATGTGGGATAACAACTTTTGATAAGCAATTTTAATGCTCATTAGCATTTATGTAAATATTTGTACATATTAATTCTTTATTAAATTTTTAAGTAATTAGTAAATAATAGAATTGGTATTTTTAGTGTTCTTAAACGCCCACATCCCACATATATATATATATATTTAACATTAAAAATAAAAGAAATCGGTAGCTTCGTTTTAAATTAATACAGATCTATGGTTTAACCATTCGTTTTAGAAATATTGACGAGTTCTTTCTAAAATATCCACATTGAAAATTTACACAGGCCCCGGGGGATGGGCACTTCCCTTCCATGAGGAAAGCAATTCTCCTACATGCACACTTTTTTTTCCTAGTTTATTACTACTATTATCAATAATTCATATAATTTTTATATTCATGCGTTAAAAATAACTCACATTATGTACATTTATATGTAATTTTGTCCTATACTGTCATGTTAAGTACTTAGAAAAAAAAATAGGATGACAGCACCATCTGTTGAGTGATTGATTCCCAAATCTAATCAGCACCAGTTTAGGTCAATGTCCAACTGAATTCAAGTTTGGTCAAATTTCGTTCATATTAGGGGCTATAATTCGAAATTGCTGGAATTGCATTTTTAGTTGCGTTAAGCGTTTCTTACAGTTTCAAACAAGGTTTATTATGACAAAAATATTATGACATTATTTAGTTTTTCTGCCTGTCTGCTTGCCCACCTGTCCGCGCTCTATTTCCGAGTAAACCCAATTTCTGGTATATGTTGTAACTGGCCGTTAAAGGGTTAACGCGATTTTTCCTGAAGATGACGATATGTCCATTCGTTTTAGCTCTCTAAAGAACACTTAACCCCAAACTTTTATAAAAATCATTATATCAATTTCCGAGTAAACCTAATTTCTATTAAATGTTGCAACTGGCCGTTAAAGGGTTAACACTAATTTTCGTGTAGCTAAGGATGTTCCAATTGTTTTAGGTCTCTAAAAAGCACTTATCCCAAACTTTTATCGTTATAATATCGTTATAACCATTTCCGAATAAACATAAATTTCTACTTTATATTGCGATTGGCAGTTAAAGGATTAATTCGAATTTCTCAAACGATAAGGCTAATTCCAATCGTTTTATCGACCCAAAAAACTCCTAAATAGACAGAAATAGTACATGGAAACGATAAATTTCTTTAAATGTCGTTATTCCATACAAAAAAAAAAAAAAAGAAGAAGAAGAAGAAGAAGAAAAGAGAGAAAGAAAAATGAGTATCTGGAGTTTTCTCATTCATCTTTAGTACATAAATTACTCATTTGCTAAATTATCTGTGTGTATTCCCGTGGGGAAAGAGATCCAAAAGAGAGTAAAATGGCCGTCTTTTCCCGAATAAAAAAGGCATCACTTTTTCAGCCTCGTTCATCAATCTATGTCTTATTACTATATCTATGATGCAGATAGTCACGAATTTGCTTACGTTCCATTTACTCACCATCGTTTCGTTTGCCGAATTTTAACGAACGCCGTGGGCCCTCCGTGGCCGAGTGGTTATGTCACCACACTGCTAATCGCCTTCGAGCGTAGGAGAGCGGGTTCGATTCCCGCGCTGGCCCTGGGTGTTTTTCCCAAATCTTCGTATTGTAATTCTGTTATGTGCTATCTGTCTTTATCTGACGAAGATTTACAAGCGGACTGTAAGTCAAGCATATAAATCTGATGTATATGTGTTATCAATAAACAATATACGAACGTCGTTTTCAGTGATGTATTGCAAACAAAAGGCTAAATTTCTCCTGAACCGGAACACCAATATGGTTTATTGTGGATTCATTTTAAAGCTTCTGGAATGGAGGAGATTTTGGTAAATTTGACCGATTGTAGCTTGAACGGTGTTTGCAGAATTACCGGTTAAAGAATTTGGCGACAACTGGATTTTAAACTTCGCCAATGTTTTAGCGCTTGTAGCTCGCCGTCAAATTAAGTTATCCTGGTGTAAATGATGTCACCCGATAGGATTTTTTCTGCTCTTTCCAAATATGGGCTTATTTTGCAGGTAGGTCTTTCAGAAAGTTCGCAAATTTGGGTTTTTTCAGACGGGATGAAAAAAAAACAGATTTTTCTTCTATCTACCATAACTCGGAAAAGGTTAGAGATAGGACAGGGTTTGTGTGGTGTTTTATGCTCCTCATGGGCTCTTCTATCACCTCCTTTCGTTTGGCAGATTACGTCAAACTCACCCTGTATATATATATTTTTTTCAAGTTACATATGGGCATTGGACTTAGCGAAATATTAAATAAAATCATAGATAATTTTTTTCTTCATACATATATGTTTTCTTTAGACTTGTCTGTGCCAATCACGTGTTTTAAAAAATACATTTATTATTTCACAAAAGTGTGCTTTTGCATTGAAATTTTGTAAGCCATCTTACCCCTAAATAGCCATCTTAGACCAAGACAGAGACAAAATGCTGAAACGAAAGCATTAAGGAAAAGTTTTTGTATTATTTTTAGCACATGTTCAAAAATATAAATTTTTACAAGAGATCAATAAATAATAAATATAACTGATAGGGGATTTTACAGAAATGTTAAACAAAATCTACATCATCTTTTCCCAATCTAGCCTAAAATTGCACTGCAAACACAGCTTCGTACTTTAATTTAATAATAAAAAGATCATACATCATCTTTAAAACTTCAAACGTAGTATGTGACAGCAGTTGTTATATTTTTTCTAAATAAGGTCTTACGTGAGCACTTTTGGAACATATAAGAAAAAATAAGATGTATTTAAAATAAATAAATAAATAACAGTGGAAAATAATTTAAAGGTATCCCCCCCCCCAAATATAAGTTATGGATGAAACAAATAAATAAATGTACTGTTTTTATTAAGTAAGTGTTTTGTATTTTTAGCTTTTCTTTTAATTTGATATATTTATATTGTCTTTCATAGTCTTCTTTCAAAAAAATGTTTATAACACTTCCATTTTATGATGTTTTATCTTTAAAAAAAAAAAAAAAAAAAGTAATGTAATTTTAAATGCAATTAACTTTTTTTCATTTTATGTGCTGAATAAAATGATTTTATTTTTCTTTCAAAGGAAAACTAAATAATAACAATAAAAACAATTTCATTAAATTCCCTTGGAATGTATTAAACGTATATTTTTCTTTCAAAGGAAAACTAAATAATAATAATAAAAACAATTTCATTAAATACCCTTGGAATGTATTAAACGTAACACGTTTAATACATTCCAAGGGTATTTAATGAAATTGTTTTTATTATTATTATTTAGTTTTCCTTTGAAAGAAAAATAAAATCTCATTAAAAAAATAATATCATAATAATAATGGATAAAGAGCCTTTTGATCATTAGATACAAAAAAAGTGTAAGTCAATTTTAGAATTGTAATGGATACATTTTTAAACATTAAAATTACTCTCTTAATCTCCAAATAGTGTGATGCGGGATAAAACTATTTAAAAATCTTTTATGGAATGTAGTCCAACCAGGCACTTTTTTTTTCGAAGATATTAAATATGCATGTAATTTTGATGTATTTAGTAGTAGACATAAACGTAGTTCAAATAATCCCTGCTATTTAATTTTCAATAGCTTAATCTCTAAATGTTGTTTAAGACCATATATAATGTTTCAAGAACATGTATAATATTTTGAGATAATTTATTTTGTAATTTATTTAAAATTTACAAAGCCTTTTAAAAAGGATTTATAATAATTTTTTTAATTATATATCACATTTCAGGCTCAATTGAAGATAAATATTTTGCATCATTTTAGGATAATATGTTTTCTTGAAATATCTGAAATGTTATTTTAAAAGGAAAAGCAATTACTCAAAATTTAAATGTTAGAGAAAAAAAAAAAAAAAAAAGAAGAAGAAGAAAAACTTTCTCTTGTTGATATTTTTTATTGATTCTAAACTATTCGATAAATTTGCTTTTTAAGAATTATCTATTTTCCCTTGAAATTAAAAGAAAAAAAAAGTCTGATTAAAGTAAAAATGCAATGGATGAAAAGTCATTTGATCCTTTTCTCATCAAAGAGTAATTCAAAATGGCGTGTACAAAAAGGTATTGTTGCAAACAGTAGAAAGTTAATTTTAGAAAATTGTAATTGATGACTGTCTAAAAGTTAAAAGAAGAAACTTTATCTTTGAATGTTGTGTTTAAAAATATTACTTATAAATAGTAAAGATAAGCAAAAAAAAAAAAAAATAATAATAATTAACCTAAGAAATGAAATGTGTTCAATATCTATCAATAAATATGCATTTCTTTTTTTTGACGCATTAAATTACAGAAATAAATGTGATGACAAAAGGCCTACTTGAATTTTATAAACTAAAATTGTACACCATAAGATATTTCACGGTAATATAAAATATTTTGAAAATTAAGTCTTTTTTAATATTTTTTTAAGTGAAAAAAAAAAAGTAATAATCTGCTTTTAAAATATTATCGGAAAATATAAGTCATAAAAATTTTAAATAACTGTATTTTCCTTAATATTTGAGGATTTTATTTTTTAAAAATTTATTTAATCATTAGCCTTTCTAAATTATTTTTCACTGTCACGAAATGTTGATCACACTTGCACTACTTAAATTATTATCTTAAAGTGAAAAAATATTAGCATATATACTATCGTATGTTTATGGATATTCACTACTGAACTAAATATCCACTGCTATATCATAAGTTGGCACATTGAAAATGTTTTCTGGCTGTTTACTGTATTTATTCTGCACTGTTTATTTCGTTCTGTTGTGCTCTTAATTTTCGAAGCTGTCAATAAAATTAGTGTTCGATACGACAATTTACTCTTTATATATATATATAACTGTTCTACGAAGAATGGTAATTAAAATTATATATATATATTGGAAAAATTAACTTTTTTGAGAACTCAAAATGTGCCACTAGACAACGGTACCGGATGTCCTCGAATCCCGAGTGCAGTCCACAACATCTCCCCTTTGTTCCTAAAAATTTTGAAAATGTTTGAGAACATCAGTTGTAACGTTATTAATGCTTTACTATAATAATGTATATATATGTATAATAATAAATAAGCTGATGTTATTTATTTTTATACATATATATTACATGCTATGCATTATATGTATAATACATAAGTTGAAATAAGTGCTTTCTGGTAATTCATACATAAAGATTACTAAAATTTTGCAATTTATTTTTTTCTTCTTGTTTTTGTCTCCAAATGCAGCGAAACCACGATAATTTTACATCAAATTCAGCTTAAGAAATCTAGTCAACCTACACTAGACACTAAAAAGACTTTTAGTAGACTCTTAGAATATAGCAATCTTAATTTTAAAATAGCATTTTAATCAACTTCTTGTGTGAAAGTCTTTTAAATACCAAGTCTGTCCAACCATTTATTTATTTATTTAATTATTTTTCAGATAGTTGCTGTAATTCTGTGACTCATTTCCAAAAATATTAAAATATCTTTACGTAGTTTAAAAGTATAAATCCTTATGAATATATAAAATTATTCCGATCACATTTTGAATGAAATGAATTCATATCCCATTGCGCTTTCTGAAATTGGATTGAGGTTAAGTGAGTTTTATGTCGCATTAGTGTTACACTACAGGCAATTGGTGACGGTTTGGGACTCATCTCTAAGGGTTGTTCGAAAGCATGTTATCGCGGTTTTGATCCTCCACAAAGGAATCTTTACTTAAACTTTAAATTATATATATATGTACAGTCGGTAACAAAAGTGTCCGAACACTAGCAAAAATTCCTATGTAAAAAAAAAAAAAACCACTTCATACGGTTTTATTAAATGAATCTTTATCGAATCATTTTCTTGCACTGACTAAGAACAGGATTCGACAAGGATTTATTTAACAAAACCGTATGAAGTGTAAATTTTTTACATAGGAATTTTGGCTAGTGTTCGGACACTTTTGTTACCGACTGTATGTATGTATGTTAAGGAAAAACGCTTCAATATTTTCGAAATGTAATCAATAAAATAACTTTTTTAAGTTATCTACTTTCACTTAAAAATAAAACAAGTCCTTCCGGCTTATTCGGAAGGGTAGGATGATTTCTTTTTCCTTATCAAGTAGCCGTCATTTTGTTTTAAATGCACTTGGTAGAAATATTGATGTAGGCTATGCACATATGGTGTTTTAAGCAAATCGGTTCATAAATAAAGTTTTATGTGAATTTAAAACTTTCAAGTGGCCGGCGCTTGGAAACAAAATGGTGGGTTAAGTTGACAAATATATCAAATGCATTTGTGAGATAAGTCTACCGTGCACATATAGTTCGAATTAATTCAAAATCTCAAAAGTCATCGTGTTGAAAAATTAAGTGGCTGCCACTTCGGTCAAAATGGCAGAGAAAGTTTCTCATCTAAGATATCGTTAGGTTTAGTAAGTTGATAAAATGTTAGTTTTCTGCATTTCTAGTTTGTTTTAGCATTAAAATAACCTAATTTTTCCTTAAAAATGCATTAAAAAGATCCAGTAACGCATGTAATGAATTTGGCGCTAAATTTGGCGAGTTTTCCTCTATGACGACTTTTTGGCGACTTTTGGCGAGAAAATATCGATATACCAAAGATGGACGCAATAACGTGATTGGTTCACGAGTTACGTGAATTTTCTAAATTTTTGTTGTTTGAATGATAAATCCATTTTTCAACTTTGATGATTTGAATTGATTAAGTATTTCTAAAGTTCCAGCAAACACATCCAAGATATTTGAAGCATAGTTTACTGTCCAACTGTGGTTTAAATCAGTGCCGTGTTTCAAAAGTTAATATTATGGCAAATTTTCAAGTAGTCTAAGTGGCTGCGACTTGGAAAATAAAATGGCAAAACAACTTACCCATCGAAATCATCCAGTATACTTGTACGATAAGTTCATTGTCCAGTTCTAGTTTAAATTAAATCAGTATTTCAAAAATTATCGTCATAAGAAATTTTCAGGTGGCACCACTTGTAAAAAAAGTGGAGTGAGATGCCCAGCGAACTTATCTGAGATATTTGAATGATAAATACACTACCCAAATTTGATGTGAATTGATTCTGTATTACTAAAGTAACCATAATAACAGATTTTCAAGTGGTCGCCACTTGGAAATAAAATTGCAGATCAAGTAACCAAGTGAACTTATCCTAGATATTTGAATCATAAGTTCACTATCCAGCTTTTATTTGAATCAGTTTAGTATTTTAAAAGTTATCGTGATGGCATATTTTCAAGTGGCAGTGTGATTTCAAATGGCTGGAACCTAGACACGAGATTTCGGGACAAGTTGCCCAGTGAAAACATTCAAGATAATTATATGATAATATCACTGTCAAAATTTGGTTCGATTTGGAGTATTATTTCAGAAGTTATCGTGATTTTAAATTTTCAAGTGGGAACCTGATTTCAAGTGGCCCCGTTTAACTTAAGATATCTGCCACTTTATTAAAAATGGCGGATATAGTTTATTAATAAACTTCATTGAGATACTTATGTGGTTTGTATTTACATCAAAACTCAAACTATTTCGGAATACGCTTTTTACAACTTAAATTTGAAATTTTCAAGTGGTCTCCACTTGAAAACAAAATGGCGGAGCAATTTGGTTAACAAACTCATCTAAGATATTTATAAGATAAGTTAAGACACTGTTCAAATTTCGTTCCATTTGGAGTATTATTTCGGAAGTTATCATGGTTTTAAATTTTCAAGTGGTGGCCTGATTTCAAGTGGTCCCGCTTAACTTAAGATATCTGCCATTTTATTAAAAATGGCGGATAAAGTTCACTAATAATGTTATTTGAGACACTTGTTTAATCTATGTATACATGAAAATTAAAAAAAAATTCGGAATACGCTTTTTACAATTTGAATTTGAAATTTTCAAGTGGTCTCTACTTGAAAACAAAATGACGGAGCAACTTGGTTAACAAATTCATCTAAGTTATTTATAAGATAAGTTAAGACACTGTTCAAATTTGGTTCGATTTGGAGTATTATTTCGGAAGTTATTGTGATTTTAAATTTTCAAGTGGTAGCGTGATTTCAAGTGGCCCCGCTTAACTTAAGATATCTACCACTTTATTAAAAATGACAGATAAATTTCATTAATAAACATCATTGAGACCCTTATGCGGTCTATATTTACACCAAATTCCAAACAAATTCGGAATATGCTTTTTACAATTTGAATTTGAAATTTTCAAGTGGTCCCAACTTGAAAACAAAATGGCGGAGCAACTTGATTAATAAACTCATCTAAGATATTTATAAGATAAGTTAAGACACTGTCTAAATTGGGTTCGATTTGGAGTATTATTTCGGAAGTTATAGTGTTATCGGGATTTTAAATTTTCAAGTGGTAGCCTGATTTCAAGTGGTCCCGCTTAACTTAAAATATCTGCCACTTTATTAAAAATGGCGAATAAACTTCATTAAAAAACTTCATTGAGACCCTTATGTGACCTGTATTTACATGAAAATTCAAGTAAATCTTGCTTTAAATATGCTTTTACAATGTCTGTTTGAAATTTTCAAGTGGCTGCCACTTGAAAACAAAAGGTCGGAGCAACTTGGTTAACGAACTCATCCAAGATATTTTTAAGATTAGTTCACTGTCCAAATTTGGTTCGATTTCGAGTATTATTTCGGGAGTTATCGTGATGACAAAATTTTCATTATATATATATATATATATATATAGATAGATAGATAGATAGATAGATAGATAGATAAACGAAGTGATTGCAATAGGTCGATTTCTAAAGAAATCAACCTAAAACAAAACCCAATTAAAGAAAAAAATAAAACGGATAAAGAGTCGTTTGACATTTCCGTTTGTTATTCCTAAATAATATTTAATTTATTTATATTACAGGCACAGAGTAATTACTGAAATCATTATTTATAGACATATTTATTATTAAAATTCTTACTTAAAAAAATTGGTCGAGTTTCGATCACTAGACGGTACAAATTACTAGAAATACATTACTTTAATATACTCCGGTCACAAAAGGTTTACCACGTTTGCATTATCTGAAATGTTAATTTAAAGGGAGTAATAATTAACCTAAATTGGACTAAAAACATTAGTTTTTCTGTGAAAATTTTTTGATCGATTCTTAACGTATTCTGTTGTTTTATTTATTTATTTATTTATTTTATTTTTTTATTTTTTTTTTTTTTGCTTTTGCTTTATAAAACTAGCTACTTTCACTTTGGAAATAAATCTAATAATAGAAAATAAATAAGGGATGAAAAGTTATTTGATTGTTTTCTCCCCAAAGAGTAATTCAAACTGACGTGCAAGGAAATTATCGTGACTAACAGTAGAAAGTTAATCTTAGAAAAGTTATGGATCTGTTTCTAAGCTTAAAAAAGATGCTCTTAATTCCCAAGTGTTAAGTTTTAAATTATTACCAGTAAATAATGAATACGAACAAATGAATTATTATGGAAATCAATATTTTTAATGTCGTTGTTAAAAATATTTTACTATAAATACATCAACGGATTAATGAACGTTGGTTTACTTTTAATACGAGCTTATAAAATTGAAAAAAAATGTAGTGCCAACACAATCTGACACTTGAATTTAATAATCAAAAATCATCCACTAAATTTCCCTATTTAAACAAGGTTTGTGACAGTGCTAGTTACACTTTCTCTATAAGGGTTTCTGAAAATATATATGTACTCCGGAGATAAAGGACACCATGCACATTTTGTGATAAAAGTTATCACCATGTCTTGGATGTGCTACAATGAAATACATTTATCATGAGTAAAGAAACTGGACATGGTTTTATTTTCTACTATCTTATCTTCTTTATAATAAGTAGACATTAATGTTTAATGCTTCCATATAAATCTGAAAATGTACATCTAGGACATGATGCAATCTCTTTTTACAAAATAGACATAGTGCCCTTTACCTCCAGGGTACAGATATTATATACTGTTTCTGTTACACAAGAATTTAATATTTTTAGCATTTGCTTTTAGTTCATTCTACTTATAGGGTCTTCCATAGCCTTCTTTAGAAAAATGTGCATCAAACTTCCTTTTTATGATAACGTTATCTATAATAATAAAAGGAAAGGTTTGTCAGTATGTATGTCTGTCTATTCGTCTATACGTTCAGCCCCTATTGAACGCATAAATACAAAAATTGACATACGGAGGCTCAGGAGCCTTCCCGAGGGGCTCCTGAAAACAGAATTTAAAAATTTTATTTAGTTGCGGATATATTAATTAAAATGTCAACCATTAATTAGCCATTTAAATATTTGTTTTAAATTTAATTGTTGCAAAATAGTTTTCCGTTTTTTTTTTTTTTTTTTTTTTTTTTTTTGGACATTATTTTCACGTGATTAATAAAAAAATATCAAACATTAGATTTGCTTATGCACATGAAAAAATTATATTATTATGACGTTAAAATTTAAATAATGATAATGAATATACTTTTAGACTAGTAATCCCATTCGAAATTTTTCAGTTTTTTCCTTTTTCTTTTCTTTTTTTTTTTTTTTTTTTTTTTTTTTTTTTTTTTTTTATTATTATTATTTTTTTTTTATTTTAAACTTATAAATCTTATACCAATTTCACCATCCAATTAAAATTTTAATTCACCAGAGCCAAATTATTATTGTTTTTTGTGGGATGAAATGCTAATGATACTTAAACTAAATCATTCAAAGAAAAGTTTCAAAATAAAATTCATGTTTGACGACTTAGTTTTCATATTTTCCCTTGCAAAACAGCTTTAATAAAGGACCCCAATGGTGACTTTTAAATTTTTTCCGCTATGTTGGCGAGATCCCTTTTATTTTATTAAAAATTTAAAAGTCGCCGAGGGGAGCTATAATAAAGGTACCATGATGTCGTTTACAGATTTATTATTATTAGTTATATTAACGAACCGCTATTAACTAACCATAAAGTTCCAAAACGAGGATAAGGCGCCGCAGGCGCCACCGAGTGGGACTTTGTTAAAGTCAGAATTTTCAAATATCATAACACGGTGAGTGAACAGGCTGTTTCAGATATCGAAACGGGAAGAGGGCGCAGCAGGCGCTACCAAGCGGGAATATTCTACTCTTAAATTTTTCAAAAAAGCTATTTACACTATATGTCAATAAGCTGTTGTAGGACCTGAAACGGGCGGCGCCACCGAGTGCGAGTTTTGTGAAGTCGGTTTTTGGAGGATCGCGAACCAGCTGGTCGCTGAAGGCAGCTAGTCTTAAATAAAAATAGTCTACTTTTGTACCCCGGAGCTAAAGGACAACATGTCTATTTTTTGAAAAGACTTAGCCTCATGTGTTTCATTTGCATTTTTTTTATTTATGTAGAGATATTAACCACTAACGTTCAGTTGCTATAAAGTATCAGTGGAAAATAAAACCATGTCCATTTTCCTTATTCATGACAATTATTTCATTGTGGCACATCAAAGACATGGTGGTAACTCTTTTCACAAAATGGACGTGGTGTCTTTTACCTCCGAGGTAGAGAATTTTAAATGAAAATAAACATTTCTAATTTTTATGCTAAAAATCATACAATACATTCCCAGCTTATTAAAAGTATAATTTTTAATTATTTAGTTTCCTTTTGAAAGGAAATCTGAAGCTGATTAATGAAAGAGTTGAAAGGATGAAGAGTCAACTGATCATTTTCATATTAAAGCGTAATTCATGGTGGCGTGTACGGGAAATATCGATCGACTTACAGCAACGATTTTCATCATTGTCTATTGAGCAGTAGAAAGTGAATTTTAGAATTTTAATTCATAAATTTCTAAGTATAAAAAGATCTTAATCTCTGAAGACTGTCGTGTTTTCTGAAACTTGCATAAATACGGTACAGAATGCCTTATAAAAATCTCTACGTAAGATATTCCACCCAGCCTAGATCATTAGAATAGACATTCGGCATTAGTCCGCATATGAATAAATACAGTCACAAAAGCTTTCTTTTAATTTATTACTGATAAATAATAAATATAAATACCTAATTTCTTACAAAAATTCTTTATTATTATTATTATTATTATTATTATTATTATCAACTGTAAAAGTGTTTTAATTTTACATTGATACATGACTGCATATGAATTAAATAATATAATGAATTTCACTACATTTAGTAGCAGAAATAAAATCGATGTAAACATTCTTTGCTGTTTAACTGGGATAAGACTCTCCGATTCCATTATTTGTAGCTTAGAGGAACCGATCAGGACATAGGCCTAATGTCCAGTCCGTACCTTTACATGGTGCCGCTGTTAGTAATGCCTAACATTACCAACCAGCACAGATCGGCTCGCACCAAGACGCGCTGGCAAGCGTGGTATGACTTGATCAAATCCTTCTTCATATTTCAAAATGCCTGTTTCATATGTAGAATGGCGCTCAGTCTCCGGCGATCGGAATATTCTTGCTCTGGGCAGCAAGCAAGAAATCCATAAGACAGAAGGTGGGAAGAATCACTGGATGAGCTGTCAAGGAATGAATATATGTATTTTAAATTGCAGGTATCTGAGCTCCGAAGATAGACTCCTTGAGCTTGAAGAATAACTACAACATATTTTGTGGGATATTTATTGTAGAACTCAAGTGAAGTTTACAGAAAAGGTGAAATTTTCCTAGATTTGAAGTGTAGAAATAGGCTTTATTATCAAGGAACTGATAATGGAAGAAGTAGCAGAGTAGAATTTTTGATTAATAAGAACCTAAAATCAAAGTAATAAAAGCCACAAGCTTTTCTGATAGAGTTGCAATACTCACCATCAAGCACTCTAACTGTTATAACGCTGGGATAATTCAAGTTTATGCTCCAACCAGTACATGTGAAGACCAAATTATCGAGAAATTCTATGAGGATGTTGTGAAGGCCCTCAACAAATCTAGAAAGCACAATCTTAGAATTATTATGGGGGATTTCAATGCATGGATTGTTATCAAACATTCAAATGAATAGATAGTTGGTGCATTTGGAAAAGGAACTAGAGACGAAAGAGGACATAGATTGATTGAATCTGAAAAATATGAAACAAATTTTATCATAAATTCATTTTTTAAAAAGAACACAAAAAATAAATACACATGCAGGAGTTCCAATGGAGGAACAAGTGAAATTGACTACATTCAAACTGAAAAGAAGTACACTTTTACCGATTGTGCCATGATAAATAGATGTAACTCTGGTAGTGATCACAGACTTGTACGTTGGAAGCTCAAGTTACGGGTTGCATTGAAAAAGACAGAAATTGATTTAAAATCGAAACAAGATAATTCAATCATTGGTTCTAAAAGCTAAAAAACAAAAGTTTCAGCTTGAACTGAAAAACAGATTTCAGCTGCTTGAGGATACTAAAGACGTCAATGAGTTCACAGTGAAAAAACGTTGCGGCTTAGAAGAAGATAAACCAATTAAGAAAATCTCGGTAAAGATACGAAAACTTATGGAAAAAAGAAACAAAATGAAATATAACAAAGAAAATATTACTGCAAATGTTGAATTTTCAGAAGTATGTAAAACTCCGAGGAAAGCGATTTTAGAAGACACCATGAAATTTAATTGTAATATGATACAGCAAGCCATTGAAGAAAATAAAGGTTTGAAGACTGCAAAGAGAAATCTGATGCTTGGTAGGAAATGAATTCTAGCTTTGAAGACAAAAAGTTGATGTATCACTCAGAATCAAGAGCAAAATTCTAAAAGAGGCAGCAGATTTTTAATCAGGATTGTACAGCTCAACTCAGCGGTTCACCTACCTCATTAAATACAGACAACGATATTCCAACAATATTGAAGGAAAAAGTAGCTATGGCAGTAAAAGTAAGGAAAAATCGAAAAGCTTCGCGAGTAAGTAAAATAATTGTAGATATTTTAAAAGAAGTAGGGCATGAAGCCATTAACGTTCTTACTGAACTATTCAACAAATGGGATATTCCAAAGGACTGGAAAAATTCTATCATAATCCTACTCTTTAAGAAAGGAGAAAAAGAAGATATTAGAAACTATCGTCCAATCATCTTGCTATCAGTTTTGTATAAAATTTTGATTAAAGTTCTGGCAAATCGCTTACAGGGACAATTTGATGCAGCGCAACTTAAAGAACAAGCAGGATTTCGAAGTGCTTTCAGTACCATCGGCCATATTCATACAATTAGAGAATTTATTGAAAGAAGTAATGAATATGAAGTCCTTTTTTGAGTAGTTTAGTGGACTATAAAAAAGCTTCTGTCTCTGTATCAACACTAGCAATTATGGATGCATTAAGGAATATTAAAATTAAGTCAAGATATATTCACCTTATTGGAAACATTTATAAAGAAGCAACAACCAAATTCCACAAAACAAGTAATACATTCAAAATTAGAAAGGGTGTAAGGCAAGGAGACACAATTGCACCTAAACACTTCAATGTAATTCTTCAAGAAGTTTTTTAAAAACTAAATTGCAAGAAAAAAGGCATAAAAATTGTTGGAGAGCTTACAAATCACTTGAAATTTGCTGATGATATTCCACTGATTGCTTCCTCATTTAAGGATTTCCAAGAAATGCTTCAGGAATTAAACAAAGAAAGCAAGCTCGTTGGATTGAAAACGAACCTCAATAAGACAAAAATTATGTCGATTTTTTTTCTTTGTCTACTGAAGGTCACATTTGATGTGGATGAATTGGAAACGGAATGCAGCTAAAGGATGAAAATAACAACCAAGTTAAACTTGCATGGAAAGCATTCGGAAGAAATAGCTCTATATTTATAAGCGACCTCCCCATTTGTCTGAAAAGAAAAGTTTATTTGATAATAGTATTTGCCAGTTTAAACTTATGCTTTAAAAATTCGGACATTGACGTGTAAAACCATACAAAATCTTCAAACAAACCTGAGAAGCATGGAGAGATTCATGGTAGGATTCACCAGAGGAGGCAGACAGTAAAACACTTGGATTAGGGTGCAAACCAAAATTACTGATGTTATTTTCAGAGTTAATAAGTTAAAATGGAGCTGGACTGGGCACCTTGTCAGCACAAATGATGATAGATGGACCACCAAAGCTCTATTTTGGATACTGAGAGATAAAAATAAAAGACCAAGGAAGAGACCACTGTGTCGTTGGAGAGATGAAATTGTGAAGTTTGGAAAAGCAGAATGGAGAAGAATCGCAAAAAACAGGGCAGATTGGAATCACCTAGAATGTGACCTCACCTTTCATCCTGCAGTGGATTGATAAAGGCTAAAATTGATAATGATGATGGTAATTTAAATTTCAGAAGCTAAGCTAGTAAATTATAGCATATTTTAGGAATATATAAAATATTTTATGTAACTTCTTTAAAAATTAAAAAGACTTTTCAGAAACTTTATGAAACTTTTTCAGTTTATGTTTCATGAAAAATTATAAATATATTTCTTCTATTATTTAAAAGTTATGCATTTTTACACCTTTTTAAGGTGAAACAACTATATTTTCTTTCATAGCGATTTGTCAAAACATATTTATAATACTTGAATTATCTGAAATGTTACCTTAAATTGGAAAATAATTACTTAAATTTTAAATGAAAAAAAAATTTTTTTTTTCGATTTTTTTTTTTTTTAATACCTAATCTACATAATTCCTTTTTAAAAAGTACCTATTTTCCGTTTTAATAGCATAAAATTCTGATAAAAAGGAAACTGCAAAGGATAAAACATCATTCGGTCATTTTCCAACAAATAGTAATTCAAAGTGACGTGAAGAGAAAATATTGGTACAAAGAGTAGAAAGTTAATTTGAAAAATTGTAATTGATGATTTTCCAAAAGTTAAAAGCAGAAACTTTCACTGTTGTGTTTTAAAATATTACTTTTAGAAAATGAAGATAAATAAAGAAGTGAATTTATAAGTAAATCATTTTTTAATCTCAAGAATTAAGTGTATTTATTATATATAAATAAACATACATTTTTGTTTTTCAGTGTATTAAATTACAAATAAGTGTAAACTGGATGATAACACACCATCCACTTGAATTATTTAAGCCAAAATCGCAAACTATAACATAGGTCAAGATAATATATCTAATTTAAAAAATAATAATAATAAGTTCTTTTGAATAATTTGTTTAAAATTCAAAATGTGTTTTAAGTACATTTAATGTTTTTTCCGAAATTATAATTAAAAATTTCGATATTCTTCCTATTATTTGGGAGGTTATTATTATTTATTTATTTATTTATTTATTTTTACATTAATCAATCTGAATTAATTTCACAGTCTCGTATCCTAAAACCTTTATTATACTTGCAGATTTTCAAATTGTATCTTAAACGAAAAACATCGGATGAGTAACAACTAGCAAGACTTTTAATATCCACTACTGCACATATTATAAATCGTTTTGGATATAGTACAATCAGAACACATAAAACTGATCTAACAACAGACACTAACAAATTTGCGTGTAAGATCAAACTAAAACATACAATCGGTAACAAAATTGTCCGAAAACTAGCAAAAATTCCTATGTAAAAAAAGTACACTTCATACGGTTTTGTTAAATAAATCCTTGTCGAATCCTGTTCTTAGTCAGTGTAAGAACATGATTCAATAAGGATTTATTTAACAAAACCGTATAAAGTGTAATTTTTTTTTACATAGGAATTTTTGCTAGCGTTCGAACACTTTTGTTGCCGACTGTACGTCTTAAAGATATGTAAAAATTATTTTTTAAAAATCGTTAGAGTCATATTCTCCGAAGTCTAAAACTGACCTACCTTATTACAAAGCCGTAAAGTCAGATTTTTTATTTATTTAGTTTTTTAACACGCTTCAAAGACCTAAAATTGACCTATATATAAAGGACAATTGTGATTTGCCCTAAACTAAAACACAGAAGGATATCTAAATAGGTGTTTATACAGCAATTTTAAAAAAATGTTAGAGATTTAAAATTGAGATACAATACCATTTTTAAGATACGAGCTTACGGTCTCATTTCCTGTTTCTTATGCCCTACTTCAGTTTTCACAATTTTAACAACAGTTGAGAAAGTCCTCTGTTTACCGGACTTGTCTTAATGAAGTTTCGTCATTCTATCTTTATTCGTTTAGAGATATAAGAGTCAGAATATTTCCCACACACATACACACTTCCAATTTTTAAAATCCCCATTTTGGGACTTGAAAGCAAGTAAATTCTGTACAAACTCGATATCAAAATTTTTGAATAAATACAATACTTCCCTTACCTATAGTAATCGGGTAATTAATAATTAGGGTAACTCTACTAATAAGGGACACATTACGGACTTTTTCTTGCTAATTTTTGTTTACTGTTCTCAATTTTAGAGGCTCTAACTATATTTGTTAACCGTGTTTCTTGCGACCATGGGAAACTCTGCGCAAACGATGACTCAACGAGTCCAGTGTTAAAAAAACAGTGATAACCCTTCTGGTTTAGAAAAAATAAGCTATAAACGAACGCCGAATCATTGGATATTTACTAAATCCCAACGTGTCGGTCGATACAGCACCATTCCACGCCTTCGTAATCATCCTGAATGCTAAGCGCGAGAAACGTGATTGCAGGCTAAAAGTGATAGAAGGCCAAAAATTGCTGGCATAATGCAGTGGCGGCTCGTGGACCGAAAAACAGGTGAAGAGGCATTTCACTTAATGTTTTACACTGTATTCAGTTATAGAGTATAAATTTATACTTAAATAAAATGAGTATTTTTAGTTAATTTTTAGTTGAAATTATGCTAATAAAAGTTAGACGTTAAAACTACTTGAATTTTACTTTTTAGCTCTTCACCTGTTTTCGGTTCACGAGCCGCCACTGGCATAATGTGAAATTTGTAAATTTATATTGCAATTTAATAAGTGTCCAAAAGAAGTTCAAATGTGCAAAAAAAAAATTACATGTATTGTATCATTGGAAGATACAAATTGAAAATGTAACTAATCTTAGAGGGGAAAAAAAATTCTCATTACATGCATTTATACGAAATTTTGTCTTATAATGCCATATTAAAGTTTTTCGGAAAAAGAAAAAAAAAAACTTTTTCGATACTGTCCGTTTCGATACTGATTATTACTAATCATTATTTCTTTTTCTTTTTAAGAAAAGAAAGAAACAGAAAAAACGATTTTGATGAAATTCTGGCAAAAGCAGAATTCAGTTTAGTACGGAGGACTACTATTTATTTTTTTTTCCCCAAATTATAGCATTGTTTTCAAATTATTTAATTATATTTTCGATAAATTTTTGATTTCGATAAATGTCCAGCTATCGTAAAACTGGTATCGTAAAAATCCTTAAACTAAGACTAATAGTCCTCCGTCTTAAAAATTAAAATAAATAGAAAGAATTTTTCTTGAAGGAAGAGTAGGAAGGGGGGGGGGGGGAACTAGAGTTGCATATTTCAATAGTAAAGCGTATGCTCATACAAATAAATTTGTTTTTGTGCATTTTTGTTAATTCAAAGACCTGTTTTACTCCCCCTCCTAATCTATGATTATAATTTAAACTCATAAATTTTGATTCTTTATAATTTTCAATTAAAATTTGGTTTAAAGTTTCAATAAATAAACAAAAGGTACACAAACGGTTCAAAAATTAGTTATACATTTATTTATTTATTTTTCTTTAAGTTAAACCTATTTAAATTGATTTGGTATTTAGAGTTAAAAGGTTATTTGGTATATTTTATCTTGCCAGTGTAACAAAAAATAAATTTTAGTAAAAAAGGTGTAAATTTCCAATATCAATGTGTAATCTATACTGAAATTTGAGACAATTTCAAGTTTGAAATAGTTTTTATCAATTTACATTTTGATCTAAATTACTGGTTGTGAAATCAGTATTATTCTAAAACACAAAATAGCGCGCCGATAAGTGATTGCCGTTTACCATTATTTCATTTCCAAACAGTTATACACGTTCTTTTTAATTTGTTATGCAATATAAATAAAATGAGTACTGTTTTACTTTAAGTCATAATATTTAAAGCTCAAGTAAAATTTAAGCTTAGTTTAAGCATTCCACGTTAAACTAAAGATTGTATAATACTATCATTAGGTTTACTTATGAATATATATGACATAATTGTAGTTATAAAAGTGTATTTACTTAATTAAACAGTTTAGTATGAAGAGTTTAAAAACGTATTTCTGTAATGAGTATTTATCAAAAAACCGTTTTGCACCAGCTTTCAGTGTGTCGCCAAGGAGCGATAAACAGCCAAGAATCGGACTTTTTCAATATTTTTTTACGGCAATATATAGTGTGGTTCCGCCGGAATTTTTTTTTATAAACATACATAACCTCATGAGTACAGTATTGTGTAATTTTTTCAAAATTTTTTACATATGCGCCTATGGAGACCTTCCTTGTCAGTTCGATTACGAAAACCCGCGACCGCGTACCTAGGAGATTTTCTCCACTTTGCAGGTCACTATATTTAAAGGAATTTTAAAAAGTAATGAATAATTGATACATTTAAATAAATGTATTTCGATTGACGACAATTTTTAGAACATGAAAAACGTGGTCAAATACAGTGTGTCCTAAAAGTTCCAGTACTCCAACTTAAAGAACTCATTGTGTCCATGATTTTTGTTAAAGATTAAATTTTGCTTATTATTATATCAATTCTTTATTTTTTATCGTTTGTTTTCTTTCTCGCTCAAGATGTGTGAGAATAAAGTTTTGTGTTATTTTGTTTTTCATAGTGAAATAAGTTTATCATGCATTCAGAGAATTACGCTGTTTGAAGCTTATTTTGAATGTAAATCGTATGAAAGATGCAAAGATGTTTGGCGATATAAATATCCAGATGATGCAATACCGAGTAAAAATATGCTATATCAGCTCGTTCGAGAATTTCGTAATACAGGTTCTGTGCAGGTGGGTACAGGTTTTTCTACAAGAAAACACTCCCAACATATTAAAACGCTTTTCTAAACACATGCGCTAACGAGTTCAGCTTTGCCTCCTAGAAAAGGGTGGATATTTTGAACATTTATTATAAATGTAAGTTCTGTATTTTTTCCTCCGTTACTTTAAATGTGCCTTTTATCATTAGCATAAAAATAATCGTTCTAAGGTTTGTTGTTTTGTAAATAAAAAATACATCAGCGTCAGTACTGGAACTTTTAGGACACTCTGTACTATGCGATATATAGCCGTAAATGTAAATGACATTTAATTATGTTGATTACAAAATAACTTAACTAAATATGCATTCATGTTTGTTTTTAGGTGGCAAAATTAAGAAAGAAACCATATAAGATTATTTGATTAATTAAAATTTATATTTGAATTACAAATAAATCAAAATTTTATGACTTTTATACTTCAATTTTATCAGAAATGTTTAATGATACAGGTTTAACTTTCCATTTTCTTTCAAAAGTAAAAATAAATAAATAAATAAATAAAAAGTGAAAAAAAAAAAAAAAAAAATATTGTTAATATTATTATTATTATTATTATTATTGGCATCAGTTTGAAAATACAACGTAAAGAATAATGTCGGTTAAAAAAAAAATAATAATAACATAAAACATAAAGTTTTGATAATAATAAAAATAATAATATCTATATTAATAAAATCAAACTTCTGTCTGAAAATTTGTCGGAATCAAAAATTTTTGCGATATCTTCACGTTTTACACCCCATAAGAGCCAAAAATGACTTCAGAAAATTTTGCCTGTCTTTGTGTGTGTCATCGAGTCTGTATGTCGCTTTTTTTGTCCAGGAATCACTCAAGAATGGCTAGACGGAATTCAACGGCAGTTGGCAGAAACTTAGGTCTTCACCCAATTTAAAATTATATCTATAGAAATTTTCAAAATTTTGATTAGTTTTTGAATTGTGGGTAAAAAATGCCTGCGCATGCGCCATAAATATTTTTTTTCACTAAAACGCTTTGAATGGAAAAATAAAATATAAAAATAAATTTTTTAGTTAAAGACTTTTTTATTAGCGTGATTCGCACTACAAATTATGAAAAGATTGACATGAAGTGTTGCCATCTAAATTTCCTACTTTAGTTAATTTTAAAAATCTAATTGTCGTATCGAAAAACTGTTTACACCCCAGGATTCAGAAAATTCCCCCCTTTCATTTGGTACTGAGTTTGTAACGATAGGTCTGACATTTCTAATTTATTTTTCCCTTTCTCCGTTTTTCCGTTGCCACTTAAATTTCATAGTTTAGTTATTTTTTAAAAATCTAATTGTCGCATCGAAAAACTGTTTGCACCCCTGGATTCAGACAAATCGCCCCTTTCATTTGGTATCAAATTTATTAATATAGGTCTGATATTTCTAATTTATTTTACCCTTTTTTACGTTTTGAACCCAGATTCGGTAGAAGGTTTATATTTATGTATACGCATTCATATATATTTTTATTTTCCAAAAATAAAATGAAACTAGCTGGAACCCGTCGAAATTGACGATCACTTTATTGACCGTAATGTTACAAAATTTATCGCATCATTATTTAAATGCATTTCATGTTAAAACATCTAATATAATTTACGACATTTCACTTAAAAAAAGAAAGTCGGAAACATGCTTATAAATAGAAATACTATATATGACATCACTTTCTACAAAGTACTGTCGATGTGACGTCAAACTGACTCCAAATAAACATATGCTATCTTTTATTTTTTTATTTCGTTTAATACTAAGATTATATGTTAGCTGACCCGTCCTCCGGCGTAACCCGGGCCAATGATACTTTAAATGAACCTTAAATTTGTATTATTTTACACCTTTAACTCGATTTTGTTTAAATTTCTGTTTTTAAATGAAAGCATCACGAAAAAAATAATCTTCTGTAACAAAACTATTACCTCGAACCGAACGAAGGTCTGCCTTGTGACCCCGGTGCTTGCGGCAGCGCATGCACGGGCCGCTAACAGCATAAAAAAAAATCCAAAAAATTAACCTGGAATCGAACGAACCCGCCCGTCAATGCCCGGGCCCATCATAATAACCTTAAATGAACCTTAAATTTGTATGATTTTATATCTTTAATTCGATTTTGTTTGAATTTCTATTTTTAAATAAAAGCATAGCATCGCAAAAAAAAAAATAATAATAATAATAATAATAATAATCTGTAACAAAAAAAATTACCTCGAGCCGAATGAAACTCTTCCTTGTGACCCCGGTGCCTGGGGCAGTTCATACATGGACCGCTAATAACATGAAAAAATTCCAGAAAATTAACCTGGAACCAAACGAACCGAACCGGCGTAGCCCGGGCCCATGAAAATAACTTTAAATGAACCGTATCTTTAACTTTATTTTGTTTGAATTTCCACTTTTAAATGGAAGAGCCGCGAAAAAAATAATCATCTGAAACAAAAAAAATTACCTCAAACCGAACGGAACTCGGGCGAGTGATCCCCGGTGACCGAACATCAACTATCGCCTTGAATTTCCGAGACCTTTCAAATAAGGTTTCACATGGTGGTGTCAACTACAAAATCCTTTAGTTGCACTTTCCACCGCCAGGGGTACAGTGTGTTCTGTACGAACATCACCAACGGTCAGGAAATACAAAGATCTTTAAAATAAGATGTAACATGATAGGGTCTACTACAAAATCACCTAGTTCCATTTTTCACCACCAGGGGGGCACACTATTGTATATAAACATCCCCAATCAATATGAAATTTCAAGACTTTTCTTACCAATCGCCTTGGATTTCCAAGACCTTTCAAATAAGGTGTCACATGGTGGTGTCAACTGCAAAATCCTTTAGTTGCACTTTCCACCACCAGGGGCTTAGTGTGTTCTGTACGATCATTCCCAACGGTCAAGAAATACCAAGACCTTTAAAATAAGGTGTAACATGATAGGGTCTACTACAAAATCACCTAGTTCCATTTTTCACCACCAAGGGGTGCCCTATATTGTATACAAACATCCGCAATCGACATGAAATTTCAAGACCTTTAAAATGAGGTGCTACATGCATGGGTCTAGAACGGATTTCAATCTCAAACTAATTTCCCCCTCCCCTTCCAAAATCTAATTTACCCCTTTTTCCCACCTTTAAAATCGAAAATTCCTAATTCTCAGAGAGTGATTTTTTAGTATTCGAGTCTAGTCCCCCCCATGTACAATTTCTTCACCGTGAAGTAATTTGGAGCTGAGTTAAGCTCTCATACGTATTTTTAACCACTACCCCCCCGGGGGGGGACCGTTCGACTTTTTTTATTTTTCTCTTTTCATAACATATCTACAGACCAAGACCTTTTTTTAGACACCTCAACTAAATTTTTACACCTAGCCGTTCTCTCAATTTAGTGGAGATAGACAAAAACATGTTTCAAATTAATGTATAGATATTTTTAATTTCACGTGAATAATAATAAAAATTAGAGAGAAAAATAAATAGTTGACCTACAAAAATTGGTGATTTTTTTTTTTTTTTTTTTTTTTTTGTCAGGAGTTTGTATGTGGATAAATATTTTCAGAGAGATATTTGGCATTAGTTTAATATTTTTATTTTATTATAAGCAGTACTTTTCTTTCCTGGAGTAAAACAAAAAAAATTGTTTTTGTTATGTACCTTATAAGGTTCTTTTATGTTCTTCCCTTAATTGTAAATGATTATAATTTGGATTTTATTAAGATTTTTTATTTTTATTTTGTAAATATCATCTTTTTTTATTTTATTATTTTATTTTATTTTATTTATTTATTTATCTATTTTGTGTATGGAAACATCTTTAGTATCGGATCCCTTTGGCAAAATTTGAAATTTGGCACCAAAGTAGCTCGGACTTTTTTCGCCAAAATCTTTAATTGCACAATTGAGATAGCCAATTCAATTCATCGCAAAAATGGCTTAAAATATTCAAAGTCACCAAAGGGGTCCCATACTAAAGCTGTGGTTTTTGTATTTATTTACACTCATGTCCATAAATTAAGGATAATTCAGATTCACACTGAAATCAAACTTTAATGCAAAAATTTTTCCTGTAGAAATACCACACACATCTTTAAGAATAATATGCAAACTAGCTGGAACCCGTCGAATTCGACAATCACTTTATTGACCGTAATGTTTCAAAAACCGTCGCATCATTATTTAAATGTATTTCATGTTAAAACATCTAATATTATTTACGACATTTCACTTAAAAAAAGAAATTCGGAAAAATGCTTATAATTCGAAATACTATGTATGACATTACTTTCTACAAAGTACTCTCAATATGTGACGTCAAACTGACTTCAAATAAACAGATGCTATCTTTTATTTTCTATTTCGTTTAATACTAAGACTATATGTTAGCTGACCCGTCCGGCGCTGCCCGGGCTTATGATATCTTAAATGAACCTTAAATTTGTATTATTTAATCCATTTAACTCGATTTTGTTTGAATTTCTGTTTTTAAATGAAAGCATCATGAAAAAAAGAATCATCTGTAACAAAAAAATTACCTCGATCCGAACGAAACTCTGCCTTGTGACCTCGGTGCTTGCAGCAGCGCATACACGACGCTAACAACATAAAAAAATTCCCAAAAATTAACCTGGAACCGAACGAACCAGCCCGCCAATGCCTGGGCCCGTGATAATAACCTTAAATGAACCTTAAATTTGTTAGATTTTATATCTTTAACTCGAATTTGTTTAAAATTCTGTTTTTAAATAAAAGCATTGCGAAAAAAAAAAATAATCAGCTGTAACAAAAAATAATTACCTCGAACCGAACGAAACTCTGCCTTGTGACCCCGGTGCCTGCGGCAGTGCATACGCGGGCCGCGAACAACATAAAAAAAATTCTCAAACATTAAACTGGAACCGAACGAACCCGCCCGGCAATGCCCGGGCCCTT
Source organism: Salticus scenicus (assembly GCA_963930645.1). Taxonomy (NCBI): domain Eukaryota; kingdom Metazoa; phylum Arthropoda; class Arachnida; order Araneae; family Salticidae; genus Salticus; species Salticus scenicus. The sequence goes on from CAWVNO010000061.1 coordinate 1,907,874, forward strand.
GATAATAACCTTAAATGAACCTTAAATTTGTATGGTTTTATATCTTTAACTCGATTTTCTTTGAATTTCTATTTTTAAATGAAAACATCACAAAATAAATAATCATCTGTAACAAAAAAAAAAAAAAAAAAAAAAAAATTACCTCAAACAGAACGGAACTCGGGTTCGTGACCCAGTGCCTGCGGCACGTATATGCATGCCGCTAATAACATGGAAAAATTCTCAAAAATTAACCTTGAACCGAACAAACTCGTGTTACCGCTGCCTGTGGCAGCGACACCGTATAGCAGACATGCTACGCACGCGCTGCAAAATCCACTTTCCTCCACCAGGGAGCGCAGTATGTTGTACACGAACATCACCAATCGCCTTGAATTTCCAAGACCTTTCAAATAAGGTGTCACATGGTGGTGTCAACTGCAAAATCCTTTAGTTACACTTTCCACCGCCAGGGGGCGCAGCGTATTCTATACATAGACACCAACGGTCAGGAAATATCAAGACCTTTAAAATAAGTTGTAACATGATAGGGTCTACTGCAAATTCACCTAGTTCCATTTTTAACCACCAGGGGGCGCACTATATTGTATACAAACATCCCCAATCAACATGAAATTTCAATACCTCTATCAACAATCGCCTTGAATTTCCAAGACCTTCCAAATAAAGTGTCAATGGTGGTATCAACTGCAAAATCATTTAGTTGCACTTTCCACCACCAGGGAGTACAGTGTGTTCTGTACGAAGATCACCAACCGTCAGGAAATACCAAGACCTTTAAAATAAGGTGCAACATGATATGGTCTACAGCAAAATCACTTAGTTCCATTTTCCACCACCAGGGGTCGCACTATGCTGTATACAAACATCCCAATCGACATGAAATTTCAAGACCTTTAAAATGAGGTGCTACATGTGTGGGTTTAGAACGGATTTCCCTCTCAAACTAATTTCCCCCCTTTCCCCTCCCCTCCAAATCTACTTTCCCCCTTCCCCCCCCTTCTAAAATCGAAAATTCCAAATTCGCAGATATTGATTTTTTAGTATTCGACTCTAGTCCTCATATCTACAATTTCTTCACCGTGAAGTAATTTGAAGCTTAGTTAAGCTCGTAAACGTGTTTTTAACCCAAACGGGTGGGAAACGGTTTCCCACCCGTTTCCCCCCCGGGGGGGTAGCCGTTCGACTTTTTTTATTTTTCTCTTCTCATAGCACATCTACAGACCAAGACCTTTTTTTAGACACCTCAACCAAATTTTTACACCAAGTAGTTCTCTCAATATAGTGGAGACAGACAAAAACATGTTTCAAATTAATATATAGATTATATATATTATTTTTGATGGCTTTCGCCATCAAATGACGCCGATATGATTTTACAATGACGAAAGTGTAAGAAAGGGGTAGATAAAGAATGGGAGCATAGAAGGAAAATTGTTCACAAGCGTTCTGTGTGCCGCTCACTGCCACAACCGAATGGTTATGACACAGATGACGCATCCAGATAATTTTTTACGTGGTAGAATTATCGGCTGACTAGAATGTGGGCATACTCAGATAGAAGTATGAGGGGAACTTAGAATCGCTCAAAGTGTCATCTTTAGGCTTTGGCAACGATTCCAAAATGATGGAAATGCTAGTCGACGTTACAGTACTGGTCGGCCCCGAGTTACAATGCCGAATGACCATCGGTATTTGGCAGTAACTGCCAAAATAAGTAGATAAAGCACAGCATCAGATCTGGTCGTCAGCTGTCTGCAGCCACGAGTACCACAGTTTCAAGACAAACCGTGTATAGACTTTTGGGAGATATTGGTCTATATGCTCGCAGGCCTGTTAGATGTGTTCCACTCACGGCAATGCACTCTGCCAGCGGTTAACTTGGAGTAGAGAACTTGCAATGTGGACAGCGGCACAGTGAGTTTGTGTGATGTTTTCCGATGAGTCCAGGTTTAGCGTGCAGTGTAATTCACGCCAGACTTTCATATTTAGAACGCCAGGTACCCGTTACCACCAAAACAACATCATTGAACGACACCGTTACTGTGGGGCAGGAGTGCTTGTTTGTGTGTGGTGGGGGGGGGAATCATATTGGGCACCATAACAGGTCTGCATGTTCAAATCGGAAGAATGATAGGCCAAATTTATCGGGAACAACATGTACGTTTGTTTAGGGGTGCCAAGAGCCCAGAATTTGTGTTTATAGATGACAATGCGCGTCCTCACCGTGCAAACGTTGTACACGGATGCCTACAATCTGAAGCTATCACCCTCATGGAATGGCCAGCATTCTCACCTGACTAGAATCCGATAGAGGATTTGTAGGACATGCTTTTCCGACGAGTTGTAATCCGTCAACCATCTCCTACATGTGTAGCTGAACTTCGGAGAGCATTGCTTACTGAGTAGAGTAATCTTCCCCAAGATCAGATCAATAATTTAATACTCCGCATTCCTAGGCGTTGTAAGGACTGTATTTCATCATCTGAGAGACACACAATGTATTAACCATCATACCAACCATGTAATATTAAGTTTTTGTAAGGGAGAATTTTTTTGTAATTACTTCAGGGAGAAAAAATCGTAGTTTTTGTAAATGGTATCCTACATAACCACCTTTTTTCGTTCTTGCTCTTTTGTTTAATAAATGGACTTTATGAATAAGTCATGTTTATTTTGCTTTTGAACCTTTATTTACCTCAGCTAGCATTATCCTTAATTTATGGACATGAGTGTATTTATAATATTTTCTATTAAAGATTTCTGTGATCACGAAATTTGGTGCGTAAATTGTTTGTATGCATCCGGCACTTATTGAAACTGGATTTCACGAAATTCGAAATCCCCCCCCCCCTTCTCGGAGTCGGAGGGCAATAAACATGTGCAAAAACATATTTTTCCGTTTGAATTCGCTTTGAATTATCTTAGAACGGCGAATTTTGGTGTGTGGATATTGATTAAGTGTACGTATACGCATTATGTACATTAGTGGGATTTTGCAAAACTTCGAACTCACTCGCTGAGAAAGGGGAAGTAAGAAGTGGGTAAGTTGCTGTCGAAGGCAGTGGGGACCCAGACTCCTCACGTTGCGAGCGAGAAAAACCTCTACCAATCACAGCGAGAACTTAGGTTATTAATAAAGATATGGGATTTCGACAACTCATTCAAGTTTAATGTCCAGCGAAGCGGGCAAAGCCTGCTCGTTAATCTATATATATAAAGCTAATTAATTGTTTACCTGGAATTTTAGTTCGCTACATCGTTCAACCAACCGCTACGAAAAGTGGCACACTTGTTAATCAGGAGAAAATCTAGCTAATGCCGTAATTTTCAGTCCAGTCGGATAATTATATCAAAATATATTAAATAAAAACTTCACTTTAACATAAAATACTTAAAAAGAAAGAAATATTTTAGATCAAAATAAGAAAATAAAATACATGTTTATTTATTTTTCGGAAATAAAATAAAATCTATGTAGGCAAACATGAAATTTGTGGTATACTTTTAACATATTCATTATAGGAGTAGAATATTGAAAGTGGTATTATTCGAAAGGTATGATTATTAAAAATTTCAGAATACAAAAATTATTTTCTTACGATGTCAAGAAAGTGTTTAATTTTTTTTTTCATTTTTCATGCAATTTTACATTTTATACCCGTAATCTTGTATTTAAAATCCTTTCATTTCAATTGTCTGCATTCCTATAGAAACGGCTCGAATTTTTTTTTTTTTTTTTTTTACTGTTGAATTAGAGAAAAAAAATATTGCTGCGCTACGAAAGTTGGTGCATCGTTCACCTCCTTATACAAAGTACAAAGAAGTAGTAATCCCGATTTGCGAAATGGATATCGTATTTCACATAACTCAAAAAGGAATTATCCTAGAATGCTGCAAATTTATACTTCTGACTGTCATGATGTCTAGTTGTACACCAGCAACTTTGATTTTAATACAAGTTCCCGTTTCAGAAAAATCAACGACTTTACACGAATTTTTTGTGACGTCTGTATTTAAGTATGTGTGGATGGGTGGGAATGTATCTCGCCTAACTCAAAAACGGATGGTCGTAGAACGTTGCAAATTGGTATATATGCTTGGTATAACATCTAGTTGCGCACCTCTCTTTTTGGATTTTCTATGATTTTCCGTTTTGAAGATATTTAGGAAAATTATTTTCATAATAACCAAAAATACAAAGGTTTTGGAAATTATATATGACCTAACATCATAGAGGTTTCAGAAGAAGCTAATGATAGAGCCAATATTGATATTGTTATGAAAGTTGAAGACATTTTTGCTTGTAGAAAGTTATGCTTAAAGACATAAGCAGGTTCTAATCGACGAATGTATTTTATTTAATATATTCAGCCTGTAGATAGAGCCCGTAATGCATCTCGCATAACTCAAAAACGGTTGGACGTAGAACGTTGCAAATTGATATATAGGTTTCTTATAACATCTGGTTGTGAACCTCTCTTTTTGTACTTTATAAGATTTTCCGCTTTGGATATATTTAGAGAAATTATATTCATAATGACGAAAAATGCAAAGATTTTGGCCATTATATATGACCTACAATCATACAGGTTTCGAAAAAAGCTTATGATAGAGCTAGTAATGATATAGTTATAAAACTTGAAGACATTTTTGCATGTAGAAAGTTATGCTTAAAGACGGAAGCAGATTCTTGTCGACGAATGCATTTTATTTAATGAGTATTCAGTCCGTAGATAAGCGCGTATTTTTATTGTTGTGAAAGTTGTCGACATTTTAGCCTAGAGAAATTGATTCTTTAAGACAGAAGTAGGTTCTGGTCGACGAACGTATTTCATTTAATGAATATTCAGCCCGTTGATAGAGCCTGTAATGATATTTATAAGAAAAGTTGCCGACATTATTGCGTGCAGAAAATAATTCTTCAAGAAATAAGCAAGTTCTAGTAGACGAATGCACAATTTTTAATTAATATTCAGTAAGCAGTTTAATAAATGTCTTTCTTGTTTTACAAAAATTAATTTTGTAGAAACAATCCCATTAAATGGTTATTTTTATTACAGAAATCAAATAAACATATTTAAATACTCTGCAAAGCATAACTTTCGCTAAATCAGGAGCAACCGAATATTTTGAAGTCTGAATGGAATTTGAATTCATCGAAAGAATTTTCAGTGGTTTATAGAATTTCAGGGTAGGTCTGTGCGAGAAACCAGTGCGTCATTGCAAAATTTTCAGAACTAGACACCTATTGACGTAAATTTTCCAAATTTTGTAAAGCCTTTACTACCATTTTTCGTCACATTTGAATGCCTGATTTGACGCTAAATCAATGCCCATATTTGTGGAAATGAAAAACGTTCACCTGTTCCACTTTTACAGTAATACCGTGTAGAAACTAACACATAAAGATATAGACAAGTTATAGTCTACAATCATCAACAATCACTCTTCTTTTATATACATATATAATCCTGTGAGTCATTTATAGAACTTTTGAATAACCTAGTTCTGCACAGTAAAGCAATGAAATTTTCCAGAGTATATATATATATATATATTTTTTTTTAAAGAAATGCTCGTAGACTGGAACCTGCCTCTTTATTTACGAATCAGTTACGTCACAGAAAACTGTCAATGTTTTCATAAAAATATGTATATACCTATGTTTATATAAGAAATTCATGTGGTGTCCACATCAGATTTTTTTAAATCAGGAATTCGCGTATGAATATACATTTTCATAGAGATATTTGGCATTAACTTAAAATTTTTATTTAATTACGTAGTACTTTTCTTTTCAACAGTAAAACAAAATTTTTCGTTTTTATTGTGTAACGTATGAGGTTCTTTTATATTCTTACCTTAATTGTAAATAATCACAATTATGATTTTATTAAGATTTTTTTATTTTTTTATTTTATTTTATTTTTAAATATCATAAAATAGTTCTTTTATTATTATTATTATTGAACACCTTTAGTTTGGGACCACTTTGGTAAAATTTTTAATTTGGCACCGAAGTAGCTTGAACATTTCTCGTCAAGATCTTTAGTTACGCAATTGAGATAGCCATTTTAATTCATCGCAAAAATGGTCAAAACTATTTAAGGTCACCGAGGGGCGATTTCTCTAAATATCTAAATATCTTGTCCCATAGTAAAGCTGTGCCTTTTACATTTTTTTTTTCTTTTATATATTTTCTATTAAAGGCTTCGGAAAATGTCTCACGCAATTCTCTTTCCCTTTTGCATCTTTGTTCAATTCTGTCATTGATTTCAAAATTCTATAAACGCTTCTTCAACCTGGGTAACGCCGGATAAACCTGCTAGTAATAGAATAAAACAACCTAACTGAAATATTTTTGTAAATTGTGACGTAAATTAAGTAAAATATCTTTGTCTGTGTTCTGCTAAAATTTCAGATTATCATTTCAAGTACTCTTCGAGATCTATTGATTTAAAAACGAAAGAAATATTAACCCTGCATACCTATGCTTTAAAAAAAATAAAAAAATCGAGAAAGAATTAAAAAAAAATTTTAAATCAAAAAATTGTTACATACTGCAGATTACAATCAGTTGATGTATATCATACCAAAATCTGATTAGATTACCATGAATAGTTTTTGATTCTATAAACTTTTATAACTGAAGTGTTTATTGCCCAACTTCAACATTAAATATCACCTAAAATATTTTACTTCATCATGTTAGTAATACAGATCTGTAAAAAAAATGTCAAATTTCATTCTTTTATGTGAAACAATTTTTACGGTATAAGCTAAAAAAGCGGGGAAAAAAAAAAAAAAAAAAAACTGAAAAATCGCAGCGGCAGCGGAACTATTCTTTTTTTTTTTTTTTTTTTTTTAAACAATAGATAGCAAGGTGACATAGAATGCGATATTTTTAAAAATGTATATTTAATTAGCAAAAGACATTCTCTTTTCCATTAAAACGTAAAAGAATGACAAAAATATGTAAACTTGTATCAAAATTAAAATCAGATTACCTTTGAAACATTTAATGGCTTCAATCACTGTTTTAATTAAAACGAGTGTTAATTTCAAAATAATATTATATTCTTTCACTTGTGTGATAATCCTCTAAAAACCAGCCCTTCCTCCCAGTCCTCTAAAATCCTGTCCTTCTTTCATATATTTGATAACTCTGCGTGTCATTTCCTAAAATGTGGAACTCTCTTCTCATAATTTATAAAATAAATAAACAAATAAATAAACAAATAAATAACATCATGAATATATTGAAATATTCCAAACTGATTTTTAGTTAAATGAAATCATATCCGGTCCCACATTTCGAATTTGGGAGAATACAGTCATGCTTCTTCTACTGGTTTTTCCACTCGAAACCAGGTGACAGAGTTATTAACTATTCTAAATGATGACACATTAGGGTACTTGTAGTGGACGGTAATAAAAATTTTATTTTTTATCACAGAATTAAAATTATAACACAATAATTTTAGTTTATATACTCATTTTATTCATATGAAATCATAGGATTCGAAAAATCAGCTCCAAATAAGTGCATGCAAAAGAAACAAAATATAGCTTATATTATTAAAAACAACAAAAAATAACTATTAGTTCGCACTGTTTCAGTCAAATTGATCGCATTCTGAAACTACAATGCCTTGAAATTTCCGTAAATCAAGATATTATTAGTGTTGTAAAACCAACATTGAATACTATACGAAACAAATCTGGACTTGGAAAAAATATTTTTAGAGTTTAACTTTCAAAATTTCCTTTGTTGGTACAGTGTCTCACTAGTGCATTTAAATTACTCTAATTTTAAGTGAAATACAAAAGTTTAATTTTATTATGGTAAAGTTATTTTAGCCGTTTCTAAATGTATTCAGTAAAATGCTCTTTTACATAATTTTTTTTTTTTTTTTTTTATCTTCGAAAAGAAAAGAAACAAATAATGAAACAAATTCTAATGAATTAAGGGTCATTTGATAATTTTCTCACGAAAAAATAAAGTTTAATAAAAGTATTGTGAAAAATTGAAGACTTGAAATTGTCACTTTTAAATTTGCAGTTGATTTATTTTGTAGCTTTATAAAAGATGCTCTAATTCAATATCATAAGCTAAGTCCGTAAATTGTTACTTATTTCCTTATCATATGTCCTACTTTAAAAAAGATAAGGTATTTTGAATAATTTTTAAACGTATAAACATTTTTTTCATAATAATATTTTCAGTTATTATATTTCATTCATAATAACTTTTTAAGCTTATAAACAGGTTATGTAAAAATATTTTAAATTTTTATATTTTATTCATTATAATTTTTCAATTAAAATTCCTGAAAAATAGAATAAACTATATTACTTTTATATACCGATAGTGTTTTACTTTTTGTGAATCTGCCAAGAAAAAAAATTATAACACTTGCTTAAAACTTAAATATTAACTTAAAAGAAAAATATAATTATTTTTTTAATTTTAAATGAAATTTTTTAGTAATAGAAACGCTTTAATCTTCTCTAAAAGTATTGAAATATATCGCTTTCTTAAAATTATCCATTTTCTCTTTATAAAGAAAAAAAAAGGGGGGGGGGAAGAAATGAATAAAATATTTTTATCTTTTGATCATTTTCCCATCAAAGAGAATTAAAACGTGCGTATAAGAAAAGCATCTTGACAACCTGCAAAACGTTAATCATAGGTTTGTAATGAATAAATTTCTAAACTTTAAGATGTTTATTCTTAACGTTTTCTCCTAATTTAATTATTTATTCTTAACTTTATGTTTTTATTTTGTTATGTTAAATTTTGAACTATGCTGTGATATTAGCATAGACTGCTGCTGAGCACATTAAAGACTGGATTAGTTATTTTTTATTTAAATTTATAAGAACTGACAAAAAGAGCTTTCAAAGTTGTTAATAATATGAGAATATATGCCTATATATACATATATATATATATATATATTTTTTTTTTTTTTTCCTTATTTCAGAAGTCAAACTTTAGGAACATCACATTACTCCCGTTTTCTCGTCATTTTTTAAACAGAAATTCTTAGTACTCTTTATAGAACTTCCTATTACCTGAAAGAGGTTGTATAAAACACTAGATTAATAAAACCATTTATTATTGACAGATTGAACTTTATGCCAAGATTTAATGAATATGATCATTACTGGTTTAAGAAGATTTGGTATACGAGGAAAAATAAATGCAAATAATTGTATGCTGTGACCCATCATAGTTGGGCTAATCATCAATTGATTAAATTTAATAAACTAAGATCATATAAAACAGTCAATTGAAAGGACACATTGTTAGTCTAAAACAAGGCAAAAAAAAAAATCAAATATTTCATTCTACTGAGATTTTTTTTTTTTTTGTAGTAAAAATATTAAATAGAAAGCAAAATAATATAATAAATCCGTTTTTGAGAAACTTCAGTCTTTACTGATAGCGGCCTTCATTCGTAAAAATTCTTTAAACTTTTTCTAAAAAGTCAGACAAATGCATTAAATACTAATGTTGGCAGACATTCAAATGTATTCCCTCGTTTACTAATTTGATATATTGGAAATTGGAAATTTGAAGAATAAAATAAAATAAGTAAATTTATAGCACTAAAATTATTTCACACCATTTACAAAAGTATCGTTATGATTTTTTCACAGTAACGTAACTTTCACTGGTTTCATACAATTATGCACAAGGTCTGAAAATTATCAATGTATATAATAAAATAAGATGCTTGTGTATGTGTGTGTCATTGTGTATGCATGTCCAGGGCTTTTTAAGAAAACGGTTCACCGCTGAGCAACACAAATTTGCATGAAGGTTCGTAATAACCTATCCTGATGCACCTCGAAGCCCGATTTTCGAATTTTTGATTAATTTTCTTTTAATTAGAAGTTTTTGTTTTATTGAAATTGGATTTTGCTATAGTGTTTCCGTGTCACACTAAAAAACAAGGCGTTTCCACTTTGAAGTAAATGTGAGGATTCAGTTATGTCGGTCAATGGCTTAGTCGGTTAAAGCGTCAAGTTGTTAATGCGATTTTCGTAGGTTCGATACTCGATGGCAGATGTATTACTTCTCTTGCACATAATTAATAGATAAGATGTCAATTGTAAAAGAAAATATTTCATTGTCTAAACAGTATCCTAAGAAATTCTAATTAGATTTTTTTTTTTTTTTTTTAAGTTTTCTTTTAGTTACGAAAACGCACAAAATAAAAATTTAAGTGAAAGGGAAAAAAAAAAAAAAGACTGGAGCCCTAAAAATCATAAAATAATTATTTATTCATGAACAGACATTGTTATAAAAATATGAACGTTTCCTCAATAAGTAAGTTTTAAAGAAAAATATAGATGTTTCACTTTTGCGAGAGATGAAATATTTTAAGTAATCAAAATATTTTAAAAAGCATTCGAGAACATTATTCGAGATTCTTTTTATATTTGTTAGATTTTTGATTTTTTTTTTTTTTTCCGACAAAAAAAATAATTATATTTTCACGCGAATAATAAAAAATTTGCTGCTGAATAATGAAACCTAAATATTTACTAGATGTTGAGATACAGTCATCTTTGAAATCGTAGTTCCTAAATAACAGCAAATCTACCTGCCGTCGATAAATACTCAAATTGAAGTACCCGGAAAAGACCTTTCTGCAGGCAGTGGTAACCTAGACCCGATGCAGTGCGGGCGAAAAAAAACCTGCCGTAGGCTTCAGGTACCCAAGGTTTAGGGCGATTTCAATGTAGGGCTTTTTTTTTTTTTTTTTTAATAATGCGATATAAAAAAAAATAGTAACTGAATTTTATTCAAAAATCAATTAAATATAGTGACCGGCGAAGCGGGCGTAGCCTATTAGTAATTAAAATATTAAAATTACTAATAGAGACAACTCATAATTTTCTTATTAACAAATTCCACATGCTTTTTAAAAAACTTTGATTTTTAGGTGTATAGAAAGTAGTTCGCAAATAGAAAGATAGGTTATAGACGATGAATACATTTTATTAAACGAACATTCTCAAAACAATCTAATGAAACTACACTGTTGGACAAAACTTTGGCGACTATCTGAATCTCGACGAGTATTAATAAAAAGCTATGGCATGTACAATACGAAGATAAATCAATAATACGTACATATGAACATATGAACATAAAATTACTATATAATCGCAAAAATAATAAAGATTATAATGAAAAAGACAAAATTTAGGTGGTCAAAACTTTGGCCACTATCAAGAGTTCTGAAAATATTTCATACAAGGTAAGTGCTCCGTCAACAGTTGTATAGCTTACAGGTGACGTAACAAGCGTGCAATTAGGTTGTGCGACCGCCTTAAAAATCTTAGGAAAACAGCCGCCCAAGCAAGTGTATCCAAGAATACAGTCATTAGAACGCTCAAGAATAAAATCCGAAAAACAGGGAAGAAAACCGGAAGTCCTTGAGCTTTTTTCGTGTGTGGTAAAAGAAGAATTAAGAAGGCGACACGTCAATAAATAGGGCAAGATGATCTGGTCGCCAGCCGTATCATAAAGAATAAAACCGCTGTCACAGCCTCAGTTAGAGCTATTCGTCGAAAGTTAGCTAAACAAGAATTTAACTACGAAATATTTAAGAAACAACTGCTGATAACGCTGAGACACAGGGTAGGGCGTCTCAAGCACGCATAAAAGCCCATTGTCAAATCCACGGACAGCAAGCAAGTGGTTTTTAAGGATGAAAAACGCTTTTGCCTCGATGGACCTAAGAATGCCAGTTCATACGTCGAACATAGAGGTGATTGCGTCATTGTACCGTATCGAGTAAACGTCAAATGGGTGGTGGCAGTGTCATGATTTTAGGTGCATCTCCAGCTTTGATAATCTCGTTATAAAAGTTGTTGAAGGCAAATATAACAGCCTAAAATATTTTGATAAATTACGAACCGCCTATATCTTGTGGTGTCACGGATAATTTAACCAGAACAAATGTATTTGGCTGCAAGACAATGCGATTATAAAAACTGCAAAAAAAGTGCTTCATTACCGGAAGTCCAATCAAATTGCTGTCTTAGATTGGCCCGCGTGCAATCCCGATCTGAACATCATTGATAAAGTGTGGAATCTAATGAAGGAGGTTGTATATAGCGATAAGTAATTCGATGACCGGAAAACAAAAAAAAAAAAAAAAAAAAAAAAAAAAAACTGATTCGGGCTCTAGAGAGATCTGCAAAGAAGTTTAATAAGAAAAAAAACATGAATCTATACAAATAAATTCCTGTACGTTTACTAAAAGTCGATGATGTTAAAAGGGCACAAATTCAATAACTGTCTTATCTTTTGTCAGATTTCATTTTTTACAAATGTGGGATTACTTCATGCTAGCCAAAGTTTTGGCTAACTATTTTCATGTATTTTCTGTAAAATATTTTAAATTTCGGGTATTAAGCAGCTTTGGATATTCATATTTGCTTCTTATTGTCCCTTCAAGTCAAGGTGGAGAACACATCCGTACATGATTTGTAGTTCTTTAGAATCAGGTGGTCAACAAAATTTTTTGGTGGATTTGCCACTGAAACTATGTATTACATATCTTAATTTTTTTAAATCTGTTATTAATGTTATATTTGAACTCCTTTTTTTTTTTCTAGGTGTTAAATTAATTATTTTTCATTCATCAAATCAAATTCCTGGTCATAAAATTATCGAACAAGGGAAAAAATTGAAGGAAGGGGTGGTGATTCTAGAAAACGGTGGGTGACTGGGTAAAATGGGAGTTATATTCAGATTCAGGAGGTGATTTTACATAAAAATCAGCAAAAATGGTATCAGAACTTGATTTTTTTTTTTTTTTTTTTCCAGAGCAGTGATATTGGTTTTCATCGCTGTGCTACTGGGGAACATATATCGTGAATATCTCTAAGATCATTATTTACCATCCACGGGAGCAAATAACTGCCAGATCACCGCATTGTCATTACTTGACAAATCACCTAAAATGCTCTGTTGAAGTACAACAATTCCACTTAATAGTTAAAAATTTCTGCGTTTCCAATTACTAAACCTGTTAATTATTTTGCTAACTTGTGTTATTAAAAGTTCTTTAGTTTTCACATTTATTTGCAAGATAAAATCGTCTGCAAAGCAAGAGCTTGGATTTTAATTTGTTCCCCTCAGCCATTGTTGATTGCTGTGAGTAACTGAAAGAGGGAACCTAAACAACTTTCTTGAAGACAGTCTCCATATAGTTGATTCCTGACAGTAATGATATTTTCTTGTAAAGTTACGAATCTATTTTCTAGAATATTTTTTATTCATTTAACGAGGTAGGTAGGGCACCAAGTATGTGTTAAGTTATTGATCAGATTTGGCTACTGCATACAAGAAAGTAAAAATATGCAGCGCCTCATATAAATTTTTCTCTCTAAATAGCTTAAATTTGTAACTTAATAACCAAAAAAAAAAAAAAAAATTCTGTGTCTGAACTTTCATTAAGATATTTTCAAAATGGTGTAATTTTCATTTATTTAGTGAAATTATTTGATTATGAAATATAACATATATATGAAATCATACTATTTATAATGCAATTTTTAATAAAATCACACAATCAACTGTGGAAGAAAATCATATTTATTGAAATTTTATTTTTCCGACTGAGTGAAAATAATGCCTGGACCGGGACTCGAACCCCAGATCTTTGACTTACAAGGTCAAGGCTCTACCAATTGAGCTATCCAGGCCGACATCCCGGTCAGCATTACTCACTCAGACAACCTTTTAGGCAGAAACAATCTGGTCTATCATTTAGATAGCTCAACAGAAATAAGCCGCAGGAAATGGAAAACACCATTAAACAATGGGAGAAAGAAATATAATTTTTAATAAAATCACACAATCAACTGTGGAAGAAAATCATATTTATTGAAATTTTATTTTTCCGACTGAGTGAAAATAATGCCTGGACCGGGACTCGAACCCCGGATCTTTAACTTACAAGGTCAAGGCCCTACCAATTGAGCTATCCAGGCCGACATCCCGGTCAGCATTACTCACTCAGACAACCTTTTAGGCAGAAACAATCTGGTCTATCATTTAGATAGCTCAACAGAAATAAGCCGCAGGAAATAGAAAACACCATTAAACAATGGGAGAAAGAAATACAATTTTTAATAAAATCACACAATCAACTGTGGAAGAAAATCATATTTATTGAAATTTTAAATTGAATATTTTTATTGAAAATCTCAAGATTGAATCAGAAGCTCTATGTTTATAAAAAAATTAATTTTCGATTATAATAATGATCGTAAAATAAAATATTATTTAAAACATCTTTTTAGCCCCCAAAAAAATGTCAAATTTTGACCTTCAGATCTAAGACTCAACTTTCTATTCGAAAACGAAAGAAAAAACATACGCACGCACATACAAGCAGTTTTAATAGAATACAAATATAAGAATATATATTTGCAATAAAACTTAAATGTACAATTAAATATTTAAATGTTTATGCTATTAATATAAATCATTTAAAAACAAATTTTGTTCCACATTAAAGAGAGTATTTAAAAGACATATGAATGGGGAAAAATGCTTTTTCAAATTTAATATTTTGAAGCTTATTGAACATATAAATAAAGTTTAAATATTTACATTTCCTACAGTCTATTCAATGCTATGCTAAATTTGATTCCAACTGTAATTATAATTAAAAAGTCTTTTATGAAACTCAGTTTAATTAGAAATAATTTCTAATTCTACAAATTCTTGCGCTTTTATAACTCTAGCAACGGCAATTAATTAAATTTCCCATTTATGAATAGCGATTTTTACTTTTTTGAGAAAACAAATTTATAGAATTACATTCTTGCGTTTACAATACTTATTTATTTGATTAATATTTTCGATATATATACACATTTTAAGCATTTAAATTTTGGAATTATTTTCGGTTATTTTGGGGATTTTATTTAAAATAAAACAAGTTTGGTAAATTACTTCCTTGCATCCATAATATATATTTATTGCATTCATATCGGCGATATATATACTCATTTCAAATATTTAATTTTAAAATTATTTTTTATTGTTCATCGGAATTCCATTTAAAGCGCAATTCAAATGTTTAAAATGTGAAAAATCTATATTTAGAAAAATCTGGAGTGGTTCCACTCAACATTTCCAACATTTTGCCCTAAACAGGCGTTTACACAAATTTCAATTATTAAATAATTCAGCAAATAAACAAAAGGGAAAATTATAATATATTACCTAAATATTTCTCCCCAAGTTCGAGGTTTTGTATAATAAACTATAATGTACAGAATTCTTTTTTGCGTATGTGTAATACAGTAACTTGCAATGAATGATATGATACTTTTAATTTCAAACGTTTTGTCAAATATCTATCAAAATGCTTCATGAATTAACCTGGAATTTCGAGTACGCAAAGATCATGTTATACCGGATATATATTTCTGCGAAAGCTTTATCGCTATATTCTAAGAAATTTCATTAAAATTCGAATAGTTAACTGTTAAATTTTACGATTAGCTGCCTTCTTCTAGAAGAAGAAAAAAAAAAGTCTAGTACCGTTATATGTAACAAAGTGCTATAAAATTCAGAATGCATACCGTTTAATAATGGTCACTTCCCTTCTTCGAGAAAAAAATCATGACACATTTACAGCCATGGCTTTATTTTTACGGTCAGTGAGTGGAAAACTTTAAATAGTTACTGACGGGCAAAAAATATTCATATTTTTTACAGTGCAAGACAAAAATGAAACCTGTAAGACAATAAAGAAAAAAAAAAGCAGAATATTTAGTATCACCCTGTAAAACATAATCCTCAATCTAGATTAATTGTGTAGAAAAAGGATATCACCTAGTGTATACTTAAAAAAAAAATAACAATAATAATAAACATCTTAAATTGCTGAATAACTTAAAATAATATGACTCATAATAAAGAATGAAAAATCTCACTCATTCAAAAAAGGCTTTTCACTCTTTAGAGGTTGGCTCCATTTTGGTATGTTCAGAGAGTGATAACTCTTAACCCATTAACCGCCAAAACTCGAAATGATGATTTTTTTTTTCTAAATACAAACATTAATACTCATTATTTTGATCTTATCTTACTAAATACATGGTGTTGTATTTGTACAGCTTCAGTGGAAAAAGAGTATAGAATTAATACAAATAAATGTTTACGGAAATTTTCTTGAAGGACCATAAAACAGAATAAACTACAGATAACTACTAAAGTAATTATTTTATTACGAAAACACTTTTTTACTAGTTATGTAAACTCATTCAAATGTGAAGATTTTTCAAAACTTTTCACTTGAAATGTGTTTCAAGTTTGAAATCCATTTTTTATAAACTTAAAACTTTTTTCAGATCAATTTTTTTTGTTATAAAACAAACATCTTCTTCTTTTTTTTTTTTTTTTTTTTTTTTTTTTTTTTTAACTTTAAAACGATACTTAATATAAAAAACCTTTTTTAGTTAACTGTTAAACGCGATTATTTCTGCTGGTGTTGCGTACGGGTAATGGGTTAATCTAGATTCAATGTATAGAAAAGGGATATCGCGACATGTATACTTTTTTTTTAAGGAAATAAAGGCCTTAATTGTGAAACCACATGGTGATATCACTCTTAATAAAGAATGAAAAATCTCCCTCTTTCTAAAAGAGACTTTTCACTCTTTAGATGTTGGCTCCAGTTTACATTCAAACAGTTAAGTAATCTTTAATCTAGAGTAAATGTGTAGAAAAGCGGTATTGCCTAGGGTATACTTTTTTAAGAAAAAGCGTATGGTAATTTATGGCTACGTAGTGCAGATTAAGAATGGTAAGCACGCAATTTTCGGTAATGATCATTTTCAACAAGTACATTACTAAAATGTACATTATATAATTTGAGTTCATAAAGTTCAATGTATAAAAAATCGCTTTATACCTGCAAAAGGACTATAATTCCTACAATAAGGAATCACAATGGATGCTTAAATAATTTTTTTATTACTTTCTTCTATATTCAATAGAAGAAAGTATTGGATTCGCAAAAATTTTCGCTTTCTTGTTTTTGATGGATTTATAAGTTTTGACAGTTCCAGAACACGATTTGACCATTTTTAGAAAATGTCTATATGCCTGTCTCTATGTGTGTATGTGACAAAAATTTTGTGGCGACTGTATTTGAGATACTACTGCACAGAATTGCATATAAATTTACATGTTTATGCACCTTGACATAAATTAGTGCTTATGAACTTTTAGTGCCAATAGCTCAACCGGTGGTTCTGCTATACAGCGATCTCCGCATTATCGGGGAAAGCTATATCACCAGAACTATTGCACAGAATTGCATATGAATTTATATGTCGATGCATTTTGAGATAGGTTAGTGCCTATTACTTTTTGAACCAATTGCTTAAATGGTGGCTCTGCTATACAGCGATTTTTACATTTAAATGTAAGACTATATCTCAGATTTTATTGCGTATAATTAAACAAAACTTGATTTGTGAGAAGGCCACTATGAGGCATTATTCTGATTCAATTTAGGTGCAAATCGGCTTATAGGTGGCGCTGCTATGCTGCAAATTTTTTCGAGAATGGGAAGGTTATATCTCATATTCTATTGCATATAATTCACATAAAACATGGTATATTTGCGATCCATTATGAAACACTATACTGATTTAATTTTAGTGTATATCGGCCAACAGGTAGTGCTGCTGTGCTGCAATTTAACTAGTGAATAGGAAAGATAAGTCTCTACTTCTATGGCATATAACGGCACGAAACTTGATATGCGAGATAACCATTATGATAACGACTGCTGGCATAATTTAGATGTATATCGGATTACAGATGAAGCTTTTCTTGTAATTTTGCACATGGGTACATATCAGCCTCTGTTCATTAAAATTGCACCAAACACCATATGGGCAATTCAATGAAAAATGTAACGTCGGTCACATATAGAGATAATTCTGCTTCCACCAATACTTTCTAACAATAATCACTATCCTATTCAGTCATAAACATAACAGAAAATATGCCGTTAAATTTCTGTATGGTGATACTGGTGGCAAAAAAAGATTAATTGTTATCCTTTTTTGTGTCTTCTTCCATGGAATCACCCATATTTAAAATTTTTATTATGAGAAACTATGGTTAAACTTTTCTATACCTGTTAAACAGTAAGTGGCGCTGTTATATGGAAAGACATAGAAGAAAGTTTTGTGATGGCCACAAGATACTAGTTTCTAATTTTGATGAATGAAAGCATAAAGTATATTCTTGTTACTTTCTTCTATGTTCAACAGAAAAAATTATTGTATTTGTAGAAATTTTCGATTTCCGGTTTTCGACGAATTTTCACGTTTTGAGAGATCCAGAACACGGTTAATACGACTTGAACATTTTTAGGAAGTATCTGTCTATCTGTGTGTCTGTATGCGTATGAAAAACTTTTGTGGCAACTGTAGCTCAAGAACTATTGCACAGAATTTCATATACATTTACATATAGTTGCACCTTGGCATAAAGTAGTGCCAATCAATTTTTGGTGAAAATTGTCTGACAGGTGAGTTGCCATCCTTTTTTCTATATTTTTTAATATGGAGCAGTATGGGACAAAATTCGTATAAAAATTCACAGTGAGAATTATTTTCAATGAATCATTGTCAAATGACAACATATATATGTATATGTATATATATATATATATATATTAATAATATTCAACTAGAAAAAAAAAAAAATTGTACATGTAGGAGCATTGTTGCCCCCTCCTCACCCTGGAGGATGTAAATTTTCAATATGAGAATTTCTCAAAAGAATTTGTCAATACCTTTAAAACGAATCGTTGAACCATTGATCTGTGATAACTTAAAACAAGGATTTTCTTCATTCTTAACCAAGAAAAAAAAAATCAGTTGCCGTCTATTGGGCACAATCTTGACATTGTTTTGTCATTTAATTTTATAATTCTTAGTGATGTATATATATATATATATATTAAGTTACTGCTAACGGCGTCAAATTTTTATCTGTGACTTCATCTCCTCGCGAACAGTAGAGTCCTCAGCGTCATGAGAGGTATCAATTTTTTCCGAATACTCCAAGAAAGACTCTTAGTTAAAAATTTCTATCGCCTTAATTGACGAAGTTATCAATTAAAAACCTCGCGTTAACCAAGGTACTCCATTTTCCAACTTGTTTTTTTCTGTCTCTGACGTCACTTTCCCCGGGAAAATTGAAATGTGATCAATGGTGTAAAAAATAAATAAAAAGATAAAATGTCAATGTGTCTATTAGTAACAAAGAAATATATCGTCTGCGAATAAATGAAAAGTGCTATCTTAGATATTTTCAATAAAAAATTAATTATAATAGTACTAATAATAATGATGATGATGATGATGATGATGATGATGATGATGATGATGATGAAGATGAAGGTGATATCTTTAAAATATTTACAATAATCATAAGTTACTTATTTTCAATATATCTGACTTAAACACGTACTAGAAAAATGCACTTTAAAAAGTTGCATCTTTACTACTGCAAGCAACATTTTGAACATAGCTGTACATTGGAAATAAATATAAAGTATTACATATTGTTCTAAATTAACTAAAAAAAATTTAATACTAAAAAATATAGGCATTAGAAAAGACAAGTTTATAATTTTCTTAAACAAGAAATTATACCCAAAAATTTATCGCCAAACAGTAATAAAAATTTAAAAGTCTCCAAGGTGGTCATATACTAAAGCTGTAACGCTAAATAATTTAGAAATTTAGATGAATGAAAGGTAAAGCTGGGAATAGGCGGGTAGACCCTTAAGAGGTTAATGAGCTAAACGAGTTGAGGGGAGGTTAAGTTTCCTTTGGGGTTTGGAGAGCGAAGCAAGTAGGGGGCAGAGCCCCCTAGTTTTAATAAAAAATAGCTTCTAATAAACAATTTGTATTGTGTGAATTTGTATAGGGAAATACAAAAGAAAGTCTCCTGATAGTCACAATTTTCTAGCTTTTGTATACTTATTTTATTTGCATATTTACTTAGAAAATAAAGTACAAAAATAAACTCTGTGGCTATTTAAGTAAAATGGAAAAATATAAGCACTGGGTCGTACAGTGAATAAATTTTGGAGCAAAAGAAAAGCAGATGGAAGCAAGCGCCATCTATTAGACTTTTAATAACACTAGAATAAGAAATCATTATTTTAATACGATTGATCGATTATCTTATTAAAATCTTACTTTTTACAACATTTTATTATAATCTTATTTTTGATAACATACTCTTATTATAATATACTGCCTTTAATTTTTATTTAAAATATAAATCAAACTTGATGCGCATGATCATTTGAGCGGGCAGTTATCAGTATTTGCAGTAGTAGGATTTGGACCCAACACATGTGGACGTTTAGCAATTTTTTTCAGAATGTAGGAACGGATTTTAAATGTATAAGGACTTTTTAGGGTACTTTTGTAGGATTCTTTTAGGATTTTCTATGTATTTTCTTAAATTTTCACTTAAGTAGGGATTTTTGTCCTCAGTGTAGAGATATTTTGAGAATTTACTAAGGACAGAGCAAAATTTGCTTTTTTAACACTATAAGTTGTGCATTTCGATAGCGAGCGTTTGATAGTGCTGTCAATTGTAGAGATTCGTTTCTAGATTTAGAAACTTTTAGTACTTTTCTTCAGGACGTAGGGACGGAATTCGTAGATGCTTTTGGGTAGAAATTTTATAAGACTTTTATAGGACTTTTAAAGGATTTTCTTAATTTTCATGATTTTTCATTAACATAAGGATCTTTAAAATCAGTGTAGGAATAATTTGAGTTATCAATAATGAAATGTCAAATTTTAAGTTGGTAATACAAAGGAAGAGTTCAAGCATGTTATTCAGTTGTGATTTCATTAACAAAAATGAATAATTATCCAACTAATATTCGAATATTTATAGTGCTAAAGTCATCAAATGCCATGGAAATGTTAAGATTGTGCAATGGATGAACAGAAAATGTATCAAAATAGATGTGCATTGCAGTTGACAGAGAAAAGTTCAAATATTGAAAATAAAAGTTTTGAGTAATAAACAGTTTTAATGTATTTCAGTTTTTTACAGTGTAGAGAAATTCCAATAAAAAATGCAAGATTTAGCATTCTTTTACGTGATTCGGGTCAACAAAGTGTCTTTTTATACTAAATTGATTATTCTTTACAACTTTGCAACTCACTTTTTTTCTTCTATCTCGTACCTTTTCAAAATAGACGGGCTAGCTCCTCTGTTTTACACTAGGTGGCGCTGAAAGTGGTCGCATCGCATAACTTATACAGGCTTTACAATACCTAAATATTACTTCTATAAATATAGCTTCAGTCGTTCAGCAGTTAAAAGAGAGAGAACGGATTTTAGTGGGCGCCCTATATTTTGTTTAGATCTTAAAGATATCGTAATGAGATCTTGTTCAGAACAAGATCTTTACAACAACAAAACGGTATTAAAAATGGATTTTCCGTTAAGAAGTTATAAACTAATAAACAACAAAAACAAATGCGTACGTTTTGAATTAAGTACTTCCTCCTTTTTGATTTCATACACTCTGACTCAAGGCAATGATATTAGCGAGAAAGTATATATATATATATATATATATATATATATAATAGCAGGAGACTTGGCGTTGGAATATTAAAACAGGAATAAACTACTACGTCAGAAACGCCAAAGAAAAATTATTGAGGTGCATACAGCTGTTTCGGTAGCCTAAAGCGTACCGTCATCAGTGCAAAAAGAATTCTGAATCTTGAGAAGTGCTCGTATATATAGGAGAGGGACCGGATTTAGTTCAACCAATAGGAATACGGAAGAGGTGGGGAGTGTGGCCAATAGGAATTAATGAATGTGTAGCTGTGTAAACAGTAGAAAAATTAAGGAAATGTGGACTGAATGTAAAATTTCCAACAATCAGACAAATAGGGAACAGCGAAATCACAATTTACAAGGTTTTTAAAATTTTTATAAATATGAAAAGCTTCAAAGAAATCGAGTTCATGAATGGATTTAGGTCTGCAAATTATTTTAGCTGAATTTAATTAAGCTGAATTATTTAGCTGCACTATTTCGAAAGCAAGCTTTTTAAGAAAATATCTTTTCCTTTTTGGACCCGTTACGTTGACGACACCTTCACGCTTATCGACATATCTCATCACAATATTGACCATGTCTTAGAAACCTTAAATTCAATCGACAGTAATATCCAGTTTACATATGAAATTGAAAATAATGGCTCCCTTCCATTTCTTGATACCCTCGTCTCTCGCACTGTAAATGAATTTTCAACCACTGTTTATCGTAAAAATTTTGCAGTCTCCCTTCCTCCCCATGCGCGTTCATGTCACCCACCTAACCAAAAAATGGCTGCTTTCTATACTTTTGTAAACCGTGCCCTTAATATTTGTTCAAATCCTGATTTATTGAAATCTGAAATTAAATACCTGAAAGCCATCGCAATTGACAGAGGTTACGACCCTTCCATTATAGACAAAGCTATCCAAAAATTACAACTCCCTCGTATTTCGTCTACTAAATCAGTCACATCTAATATCAGTATTGTTTTACCCTATTTTTCTAAAACTAGTCAAACCATAGCTAAAATCCTCAAACAATATGATTTTAAAATAATATTTTCGCCTTCCAATAAACTCACCTTTTCTCAGTTAAAAGATCCTATTGATATGCATAATTCTTGGGGCATTTATAGTATTTCCTGTCAGTGTGGTTTATCATATATTGGCCAAACTAAACGCAGTCTTAAATTTCGTCTAAAAGAACATATGAATTACGTCCGCAAACAAGAAACCAATAAATCGGCTATTTCTAAACATTGCTGGGAGGAAAATCATAATTTTAAATTTAATTCAGCTAAAATAATTTGCAGACCTAAATCCATTCATGAACTCGATTTCTTTGAAGCTTTTCATATTTATAAAAATTTTAAAAACCTTGTAAATTGTGATTTCGCTGTTCCCTATTTGTCTGATTGTTGGAAATTTTACATTCAGTCCACATTTCCTTAATTTTTCTACTGTTTACACAGCTACACATTCATTAATTCCTATTGGCCACACTCCCCACCTCTTCCGTATTCCTATTGGTTGAACTAAATCCGGTCCCTCTCCTATATATACGAGCACTTCTCAAGATTCAGAATTCTTTTTGCACTGATGACGGTACGCTTTAGGCTACCGAAACAGCTGTATGCACCTCAATAATTTTTCTTTGGCGTTTCTGACGTAGTAGTTTATTCCTGTTTTAATATATATATATATATATATATATATAGTTATGACAGGATACATTTACTTTCGATGCTTAAACTTTTATCCGTCAACTACTATGTACATCTGGATCCTTGTTTGAACTTTATATATCATACGTGTCACCCCTATGCTACAACGTTTGCAACTTAAGGTCAAACAAGGGTTCAAATGTGCATTTCATCTAAAAGACAAAAGTTTGAACATCAAAAATAAAGGTTTTTGTTGATGAATAATTGTATTTTTCTTTCTAAAATCGCTACGGCAAATCACAGTGTAGGAAACTCCGAAAAAACAAATGTCCTATGTAAGCATTCTGTTTTTAGCATACATGTCTGCAAGGTGTTAACCTTTTTTTTTTTTTTTTTTACGAAATCGATTATGCTCTACAACTTTTCAATTCATCCTTTTTTTCCTCATTATTTAATTCTTCGTACCGTTTTTGACATAGGAGCTCTGTTTTCACCACGTAGCGCTGTAAGCGTTCGCATCTAGCGACCCTTAATAAAGAGAGACTGGACATTGAACAAAAAGAACGGACGTTCATTCAATGATCATTCGATCGCCTTAGAACATAATTTAATTTTACTGAAGATTGACATTTTTATTTGAATTAAAATCAATGAAAAACGGTTTTGTTTATCTTCAGACAACCATGTAGAGAGTTATTCAAGACATTTTCAAGAAGTAACCATATATAAAAACTTGAACAAATATGGCGAATCGACCGGCGAGTCAATGTCCAGTCTCTTATCATGTAGGGTCTCTATCGCATCTCGTAACGCATGGCCACTTGTAGAGTTGGAACGAACTGTAGTAGGCACCCTGTATATTTTGTTATTAGAAAGAAAGAAATAACTATTTGTGACAAGATACCTTTATTTCATTGTCCAAACTCCTTTCTATCAACTGCAATTCATATCTGGGCTGGACCTTTGTTTGTACTTTTCACAGCATACTTGTCACTCACTACGCTACAAAGTGTGCAACTTAAAAGATCCAAAATGTGCATTGCAGCAGACGAACAGAAGTCTGAACATCGAAAATAAACGTATTTGGTGATGAATAGTTGTAAAGAAGGAACTGATAAAACAGATTTATTCTCTTTCACTTATGACATTGACTTTTAAGACAATCCTTTTCCCAGCTCTGAGTGTTACGCAACACTCTTACAAGGAGAGGTCACGACATGGAAAATTCAGATCGGGACGAAATTGCGCAGGATTGTAGTATACCATGAGGGTAACAACATATTAAAGCAGTAGGACCCACTATCCACAAAATTTCGAGAAAAAAGCATTTAAAGTTTCAGTAATCTTTAAATACCAGTTAATTCGCAAACGAATAAGCGCCTCAGTGGCGTGATCTTAAAGCGCGAGTCTCCCAACCAGAAGACTTGGGTTCGAGGCTACCTGCGGGACTACACTTTTTTTTTTTTTTGTAACTTTTTATGTAATCTTAACTTTTTATTTATTTTACTTTATTTTACAATTCAATTCAAAATTCGAAAATTTTAATAAAAAATTATTTAATTTTCTTGAGTATAAAATATCTTTTTCTATTTTTAATATTTATAACTTAAAAATACAATAAATTTCCATAACTTAAAAAATGAAGTTTAGTTTTACAAAACCCTAAATAAGAAACATGAAGAAAAACAGACAAATATTTAAATAATTAAAAAATAAGCAAGCTGTAAACAAAGTGTAAAATAGTTAGCAGGTGTACTTAAGTCTTGGTTTGAGCTTCCTGATTTGGTTTGAATGTGTATAAATTACGTAAACACTTCTAGCTTGTTAATAATAAAAGGCAGGTGGAATTTTATTTTGTGCACAGAAGGATAAGAAAAAAAACAAAGTCGTTATCGAAAAGAAAAAAACGATGTTCATTAACATTTTAAATCTACATTTAAAGATAACATTTCTTTACCTGTAATAATTTAATAGCATAGCAATCCTATACTATAATTTTTAAGAAACTATTGATTGGAGAAGTAATTATTTAATTTGGATAGTAATTATATATGCAATTAAAATCATCATTTCTCTGTTTTTTTTTTTTTTTTTTTTTTTTGTAATTTAAAGAATAAAATTAAATATACCTAAAATGAAATAAAATATTTAGATAAATAATTAAAAACAGTTTCTTTAGTTTTACCTTATTTTAAAGTTAAAATAAAACTAAAATTTATTTTTTAAGTTATATAAATTTATTGTATTTTTAAGTTATAAATATTAAAAATAGAAAAAGTTATTTTATACTCAAGAAAGTTAAATAATTTTTTATTAAAATTTTCAAATTTTGAATTGAATTGTAAAATGAAGTAAAATAAATAAATAGTTGATTACATAAAAAGTTACAGACGAAAAAAAAAAAAAAAAAAAAGTAGTCCCGCAGGTAGCCTCAAACCCAAGTCATCTGGGTGGGAAACTCGCGCTTTAAGACCACGCCACTCAGGCGCTTTCTCGCTTGCAAAATAACTTGTATTTAAAGATTACTGAAACTTTAAATGCTTTATTCTCGAAATTTTGTGGAAAGTGGGTCCTACTGCTTTAATATGTTGTTACCCTCATAGTGTACTACAATCCTGCGCAATTTCGTCCCGATCTGAATTTTCTATGTCGTGACCTCTCCTTGTTAGTGAACTCCTTTGATCCCTGTCAAACTGTGAGATAACGTGTGAGTCACCAAAAGAACAATGATTTTTTTTTATTTTTTAGTTAGTGTTTCAGATGCAGAGTCGTAACAGGACTCGAACAAGCTAGCTGTGATAAATGTTACTTAATTATTGCTCTACATTTTTAAATATTTATTTCTTTTTATATGTATCTTTTGTTGCATGGTGTAATCGTAAGCAAATTAAAAATTGTGTTTATTTGTCAAGTATGATTCGGTCATCATTTATACCTCATAAATTTTCTCTTTTTTTTAATGAATTTTAATATAACTAGGAAAAGACTTTTTTCGATAATAATAGCTTTAGTCATCGTTTATATACCTGTCTTTCTCTTTCTAAGATCATTTTGGGGGGCCCACAGTATAGAAAACTGCAAACAAATAAATCCACGTTTTAAGCGTTCTGTTTTTAGTGTACATATCTGCATGGTATCTTTTCGTACTAAATAAATTATGCCCTACAACTTTGTAATCCAATATTTTCTCTATCTCAGACCGTTTTCGTTATAGGAACGCCAACTCCGTTGTTTTCAACCAAGTGTCATTGTAAACGATCGCATCCCGTAGCACATGGCTATTTTACCAAACCCACATACCATTTTTAAAATTGTGGTTGCAGCCGTTCAGCAATTAAAATAGTCTTAACGGATCTTAGCGGGCACACTGTATTTAGATCTGGATGATACTATAATGAGACCTTTTACATACCAAGATCTATTGACTATTCTACTCAAAAGTATCAAAATCGAAGTATTCGTTAAAAGTTATAAGCTAACTAAAAAAAAAAAAAAAAAAAAAAAAAACGTACGGTTTAAATTGAGAATCTTCTTTATTAAGTCGGTTAGAAACAGAAGACAATTTTTTTTCCTTTATACACGAATTTA
Source organism: Salticus scenicus (assembly GCA_963930645.1). NCBI lineage: Eukaryota > Metazoa > Arthropoda > Arachnida > Araneae > Salticidae > Salticus > Salticus scenicus. The sequence goes on from CAWVNO010000061.1 coordinate 1,934,789, forward strand.
AGAATTATTTAGGTAATAATTAATACAAAAACTATTCTAAAACTAATATAGAACTATGGCTGTCTTTCGCCATTATAAAACATTCCTATATATTATTTTACATAACAAATACACCTGCAGTTTAACATAAACTAGAATTAAAACTTACCTCCTCTTAATAAATATTTTACATGGACAGTTTGGTGCAATTTTAACCAACGAATACTCAGATGTATTCATATGTACGAGCGTAATAGCAGCGCTACTCGTCGGCCTATATACATTCAAATCAAGTCAGCATTCATTTACATAACGGATATTTGACATATCAAGCCAAAACAATATGGTGATTTAGAAAGTTTATTGTTGAAAAATAATTGGAACATTTAAGATTTTATTTTATTATTATCTTTTTATTATTATTATTTTTTTTTTTAGATTACATGACAATCTAAGAAAAAAAAAAAAAAAACACTTCATCCTAATGCCATAAAAAAATTATATCTATCTTTATATCTATATATTATATATACTATTTAACTGAAAATTCATTCTTCCACAAATCTATAATGTTTTATTTTTTATTTATTTATTATTTATTTTTTCTTTTTACATTTTTTATCAGAAGGTATTTCTAATAAGATGCCGATAACTTTCCGCAGATGCCAATTTTTACGCTTTTTGGCTAAAGAAAAATCTTAATAGAAATTTTTATATCAATTAATTAGTCAAAACTGTTACAGAAATAAATAAAAACGTTCTATTAGAATTTTCTGGTAAGCAAAAAGCGTAAAAGTTTGCCGCAATGACATCCCCGTCCTATTTAAAATTTAAATGTTGGCCTTACTCCCAAAAGTTCTCTTTATCTCCTAGCCTTATATTATAACCAAAGAGATCTCCTAAATTTCCAAAAAGCACATATTTTACAGTTTTCTGCAATTCAGAATTATTATTATTATTATTATTTATTTGTTTATTATTATTTTTTTTTTCATACAAGGAGGAGTTTTTGTCGTTAAAGTGCCTTATAACAAATTAATTTTTGTTTCGATTTAAATATTAAAATTTCATATGTCCAATTTTCTATTTGAATTGGCCAAATATAAAGTGAGTTTTAAGCATTTAGTATAATTTTATGTAAATGAACATAGAAATGGAGTAAAATATATATATTTATATTAAACGAGCGTTTTTAGATTTATTTTATAGTATCTTAAAAAATAAAATGACAAATTTAAAATTATTTTTGTTAAATTAAATTTTTAGTTACTTAACTTCTTACATAAATTTGAATAGAATGCACAATATTAATTCATTTTAGAGCTTTCTGCTTAATGCTTATGCTTTTGTTCAGATTAGAATGTAATTTTCGCACTTTTCGAGTTTAATCGGCACATTTTAGTTATTACACAGGAAATGACGTTCATCTTAATCTTTCGGAAAGCATTTCGCTCTACATCTAATCTTAGTAAGTAACTTGCATTTTAGAAATGTAGAAATTTAAAATGTAATTTTATTCAGTAAACATTGATTCAACGGAAATTAAAGTATACAATGAACTTAAGAAAGGATTTAATGTTTTAGGACATTCTCGGGAAAGCAAACATTTAATTCTTCTTATTAAAACACGATACAGAAAACTATCGATTTTGAATTTTAAGAAGCTTGCATTAATTTACTTGAAGATTTTTCTAGTTCTTCTGAAAATTAATTTTGAGTTTTTAGAAGTTCTTCCTAACTTATTTTATTAATTAGTTGATAAAATAGAGTTTTTCAAAATATTCGTTATTAAAATTTTTATATTTGATGGAATGTATTAGCATAAATATTTTTTTAGAGATAATGCTTTAAGTAATAAACTTGAAAATGAATAATTAATTATGAAAATTCATAAAAAAAGTTTTTGTCTGTTAAATATTAAGAACCCTAAATTTCTTTGTTGTAATATTTGAATATTTTCATTAAAAAAACAAGAGAATTATTTAATACTTTAACATAGCAGATTGAGAATTATTGAAGTGATAATCAATACTAAAACCTTCACAAAACATTCTTCTATATCATTCTACATAATACAGATAACTACAATATATAATGAACAAATATTAAACCATAACTTCTCGCCAAAACATTTAACATATGCTGTCTCGTGCAATTTTAATAATTAGATGCTGAGATGTAGTCATATGTAATATGTATATTTGTGGATGTGAATAATAGTAACGTCTTCTGTCGGCTTATATATGTGTGTGCTGAAAGTCAGCCTTCGTTTTTATAATGGTTATCTCCCATATCAAGTTTGATGCCTTGCAGAATCTGGGATATAAGCTATCCGTATATAAAAGAGATTAAAGCATAGCAGCTCCACCTGGGGGCCAATATGCATCCAAATTGAATCAGTATAGGGTTTCATAATGACCTTCTCACATATCGAGTTTTATGATACACGGTAGAAGCTGATACATAGTCTTCCGTAAATGGGAGAAAACGCAGCGCCATTTTTTGGGCAATTTATACCAAAATTTGGTACGCAGAAATCTAAGACAAGGAAAAATTAAACACAAGCATTAATAAAATTATGTGCAGTTCCTGAGTTAGAGCTGTCACAAAACTTTTGCCATACATAGAGAGAAATACAAAAAATTATAAAACAGGTCAGATGATGATATCGTGTTCAGAACATCTCAAAATGTGTAAGTCAATCGAAAATTGGAAGTTCAAAATATTTACGAATATTTTCTTCTATTAATATTAGAAAAAAATAAAAACACAAGAGAATATTTTGTTTTCTTTATTTATATATACTATGAGAGAGAGAGAAAGAGATTTGATAATTATTTCGACAATAATTAACCCTTTAATGTTCCCTACCCTTTAATGTTAACCCTAAACTATATATTTTCTTTTAAAAGTTGCTAAATTAATTTCAAAATAACCTATTAAACGCATAGCTGATCACATATCTGTTTTTAAAAAATAGCATGTTTTTAATTATTTGCATGTCAACCTAATTAAATTCAAATAATAATTAATTTAATAAATTCGTAGATAAACGCTATAAATTGAAGAAGAAAAAAAAGCAGCAGTTGTTTCAAATCAAAATAAGAACGCCACGCTGAATGAGGTGATAAAACTAGACATTATCAGCAATTTAAAAAGTAATTAATATAATTATAACAGATTAAAATAATAAATAATTTTAAAATAATTCTAATAACTATTTAAAAATAAATAATGTTCTCGAAAGGGAAGATCCTGCATAGACAGTGTATTTACCCTGAAACAACACTTTGAAAAACGCTGTGAATTTAATTTAGAAACTCATGTTGCTTTCATAGATTTTAAAAAAGCTTTTGACCGAGTAGATCGAGGAAAATTGTGGAAGATCATAGAGTATATGGGATACCCTCCTCATCTCATTAAAAGTATTATGAGCCTATATAAAGACACTTCTATTGTTTTAGACCTAGGTTTTAAAATTTCGGATAAAATAATAATAAATCAAAGTGTGCGACAGGGATGCATTTTATCGTCAAACCTATTTAACATCTATATTGACTATATCATCAGAATCTGGAAAAACAAAATCAAAACAGGAATAGGTCTCGGAAAAATTTTGTTTAATAATATACTATTTGTAGACGACTTATGTCTGTTTCAAGACAATGAAGATAATTTGCAACGTGCAATTTTTACTCTAGACAAAATTGGAAGTGAATATAACTTAAAGATTTCAAAGAGTAAAGCGAAAGTGATGGGTATTGAAGGTAAAGAACCTATTAGAACAAATATTATCTTAGAAAATAAACCAATTGAACAAATTTCACATTTTAACTATCTAGGATGTGACATATCTTATAATTACAACAATGATATACAAAACAAGCTAAATAAGTTTCAATACATCTGCGTGACTATAAGGAGAACATTAAGAAATACAAGAAAAGATACCAGAATAAAATTTTTCAAGACAATGGCGATACCAACTCTTCTATATGAAAGCGAGACATGAACGCTCAAAAAGAGCGATGAAAGAGAAATACAATCTTCAGAGATGAAATTTCTAAGGAGTGTGAAAGGTTGTTCTATAATGGATAAAATAAGAAAGGATGACATCAGGAAGGAACTAAAAACTAAGCCAATAATACATACTATAATAAACTATAGAAATAAGTGGAGAGAACATCTGGAACGAATGCCAAATGACCGCATACCAAAGATAGCTCTAAAATATAGGCCAAGGGGGAGAAGAGATAGAGGAATGACCACGTAAAAGATGGATTGAGGCCGGAACAGGCTTATAGCCTTCAACCGTGTTGGATATGATGATGATAATCAATGAGAGAAATATTTGTAAATGATTTGCGAATTAAACGAGCGAAAAACATCTCAAACGCTTTGCTCTTTAAATTATACTATCGGTGGGACTCCTCGTCTGCAACAGTCGCCAAATATGCTGAGATGTCTAACGAAAAAGCTCTCACATTTGGTTATTTACTAAGTTATTCTCTTATGCAAACTGTTTTTAAACACCTGGTAGCTACTAAATGTTCAAAAAGTCGTGAAGTAAACCAGATTTTTAAATATGAAATAAGAATTGAAAATGGCAATATGTTTCATCGAAATAAAGCCAGTGGGCTTATCTGCGGTAACTGGACACACAGAAATCAATAAGGGTTGGGTTTTACGTCGCACTAATGCTGCGCAGATGGGCAATTGGCGACGGTCTGGGACACACCCCTAGAGGTGGTCCGGAGACATGCCATCACAATTTTGATCCTCCACGGAAGGAATGGCTCTCTCGCTTCGGTGACCCCCAGAGGTATAATTTTTGATGGGAACATGGAGGACATTGCGGCCACGACAGATTTTACGTGCACCAGCCACCATTAGTGTACACGACGGTCTTTGGCCGGCTCGAGTACCGAACCCGCAATCTTCCAATTGCGAGGCCGGTGCTCTACTGACTGGGCTACCGCGGCCCCAGAAAACAATAAGAACGTGATAAACATCCTCATCGTTCGTCACTTTATTCAATTCTGACATTACAAAGATCGAATTAAATTGCTCATAATAAATCACAATGTCTACCAAAGTTGGAAAATTCATTTATACATTAGACCTGTCGTAATTTCTGAAGTTTAGTCCTTGTATCATTATTAGTTTCGGTGATATGAGGGCAGGGTTACCAGATGAATTCTACATTTCCATTTTATAGCACCTGTAATTTTTACTTTCTTCTATATTCAATAGAAGAAAGTATTGGATTAGTAAACATTTTCGACCTCGGATTTTTGATGGATTTACACGTTTTAAGAGCTGTAGAACACGGTTTGGCCAATTTTAGAAAATGTCTGTCTGTCTGTGTGTGTGAGAGAGAGAGACAAAATTTTGTGGCAACTGTATCTCAGGTACTGCTGCAGAGAATTTCATACAAATTCGTATGTAGTTAAACATTGACATAAATTAGTGCCTATCAACTTTTGGTAAAAATTGTCCAACAGCTTGAGTTGCCATACTACTTTTTCCAAATTTTTAACATGGTTTTATAGGACAAAATTTTGTATAAATGTGCATAAAGGGAATTATCTTTTAATAATCATTATGAAATTTAAAAGAATTATTTGTAATAGAGCTAGTCAACTAGGGAAAAAAAATTGTGTAAGTAGGAGCCTCGCCTCCCCCTTTGGGGGTGAAGACCCCCTCGAGGGGAGTAAGTTTTCATGATGGGTATCCTTCAAAAAATCTCGCTAACACCTTTAAAACGAATAGCTCAACCATCGATCTGTGATAATTTAAAATAAAGTTATGGATTTTTTTATTTAAAAAAAAAAAAAAAAAAAAAAAAAAAAACATTTTTTTTTTTTACTTTTATATAGAGAAAGTATTGGATTCGTGAAAATTTTCGAACTCCAGTTTTCGATGGATTTGCACGTTTTGGGATGTCCTGAACATGATTTGACTGTTTTTAGAAAATGTCTGTCTGTCTGTGTGTATCACAAATTTTGTGGACGCTGTATCTCACGAACCACTGAACAAAATTTAACCAAACTTCGTATTTAGTTGGACCCTGACATAAACTGGTGCTGATTAGATTTGTGGAACAATTGCTCAACAGCTGGCGCTGCTATTGCATTTTGTCTAAATTTTTAACATGGCAGTATAGAACAAAATTTCGTATAAATCTACATAATGAGAGTTATTTTAATCGTGTGATTGTAAAATTCATATGAATTATTGATAATAGTAGTAGTTAACTAGGAAAAAAATTTTGTGCATGTGGGAGCATCGCTTCCCTCTTGGTGGGGGGGGGGACCCTCCGGAGGAAGTAAGTTTTCAATATGGGTATCTTTCGAAAGATCTCGTCAATATCTTTGAAATGAATGGTTGAACTATAGATCTGTGATAATTTAAAACAAAGTTATCGATTTTTTTTATCTTTTAACAAAAAAAAACTTGGAAAAAAATCATTTCTTCTGATTTGCAAAAAATTGACATCTTTCGGCTTTAGTGATAATATAATTCTGTCGGATAGAAATCGTCTGCATTTATAATGGAAAATAGTTTGATAATTTAATAAATAATTTGTATTGAGTAAATTTTCTGTAAAATTATACAGAAAAAGGCATGTGGTGGCCACATCATACTACTTTTATGTAATATTGAGAATAAAATTGACTTTTTTTGGATATTTAGTGTTGTACTACTTCTCTAATAGAGAAATCGTCTGCATGATCATGGAAGATAATTTTTTTAAAATAATAATTTTAACAAATTATTTTTACTGAGTGAATTTGTATAGGAAAATATAGAAGAAAGTCATGTGGTGGCCACAACATTCTAGTTTAAAGTGTCAATCTATTAGTTTAATTACATTTTTTTGGAAAATATAGAAGAAAGTCATGTGGCCACAACATTCTAGTTTAAAGTGTCAATCTATTAGTTTAATTACATTTTTTTTTTTTTTTTAGAGCGATTTTTTTTTTAAATAAAAAAATAGTATTGTACAAAAATAAAAATGCAGTATTTATCTGGTAACCTAGTATGACAGTCAGATAATTCCCTACACACTAAATAATTGGCAAAAACCATTTTTTTTTTTTTTTAGGAGACTTTAAATTATGTATATCAGGTGAAAACTCGATATTGAATTTTTTGACCAAACACTCCCTTTAACTTACTGTAGTTTGGTCAAGGTTGTCACCGACCGGCTTTTTTTTTCCTGACTCTTCCATCAGAACATTCATACAGTAATTTTCATCTTTCTTTATGGATGAAACATATAACTGAACATTGCTATAAAAGAAAAAAAAATCTCCTGAAAGAGTCAGGGAAAAAAATAAAGGGTTACATACAAACGGAACGCTTGCAATTTCGATTATGTAAATTTTGCAAGTTTTTTGCAAATACATTCGGCAGCAAAAGTAACAGAGCACTAGCGAAAATTCCTGTGTAGAAAAAGTACACTTAATGCAGTTAAGTAATATAAATTGTTATATTACTTAAATATTGTTAAATAAATCCTTGTTGAATCCTGTTCTTAGTCAAAGAACATGATTCGACAAGGATTTATTTAACAAAACAGTGTCAAGTGTGCTTTTTTCACATAGGAATTTTTGCTAGTGCTCGGATACTTTTGTTGCCGACTGCAGTCATACATTTGGAACGCCTGCAAACGGCTTTGCAACTGGAAGTGTTTCATTTGTATGTACCCCAAAGTCTCTGGCATTTTTAACTGGGTAACGGAAGTAAAATTAGACATTGGATTTAAAAATTCTGTATAATTTAACATAAAAAAGTACAGTATACTCCCAATTATCGCAGTGTAGCCACACTTTGAGACTTTTTTATTCAGTAATCACTAATAATTTTAAGAAGGGATATTCGATATACATAAAAGACAAATCGAATCAAAGAATCGTCCGTTCATCGTTGCTAACTTAGCACGTTTTGGCTACCGGAAAATTTTAATAGAAATATTTATTTTATTTAAAAAACGAACTGTAACAGTTTTCACTGATTAAGTAAAATAAAATTTTATTATTTTTTTCCGGTAGCCAAAAGTTCTAGGTTGATAACTACTATACGTCTCAAAATTATTGATGACTGATGCATACTTGCCAACCATTTCATTATGAACCGTACAATTTTTAGTACCCGCCTTTTTTTTCACACCAATAATTTTTTAGAGTAGTTTTAGTTTTATTTAATCGTAACTACATTTGGAGAGAACAACTCTAAAAATATAGTGGTGTGAGAAAAGGGGCGTTTTTTTCAGGTGGCGTTAACAATTGTACGGTTATTAATGAGATGGTTGGCAAGTATGCTGTTGAATAAAAAAGTCACAAAATCTGACAATACTTAATTATCCGCGGGATTGAGTGGCAAGAGTTTCGTAGATAATGAAAATGGCAGATACCACAAAAAAAGTCTGGAAATGAGAGATAAATGATATAACAAATATTCTAGCTAAAAAACATGAATGTATTACATTTAAAATATAATAGAAAGAATGAAACCAATTATTCTTTAACCACATTTCTTGCGACCATGGAAGCCTCTGCACAAATGCGAACTCAACGAATCCACTGTTAAAATAGGGAAATAACATTTTTGTTGGGAGAAAATAAGCCATAAGGGAACACCGAATGATTCAATGTTTACTAAATCCCAACCTATCGGTGAACTTGGCACCCGTAAAGTTTTTATACTTGTCCTCACTGCTAGGCGTAGGAAACGTGGTTACACTATCAGGGGTCGCATTCTCCGCCCTTTTTTTTCAGTGCACTTTCAGTGATAAGAAATTTCCGCTTCTTTTGCAACCACAAATTTCATGCAGAGGTACTTCTGGTATATTTGTAGTAATGTGCCATGGTTAAACAGGGTTGAGATTATGTTATAAAAAAAGTAGTAGCAATAAATTTGAAAATTTCTCATTTACGAAAATGTCCTGAAAAAAGGGCGGTGAGTACGACCCCTGCTCTATAGTAAAAATGTTTATATTTTGTATACTATAAGATGCAAAAACAATAAACCAAAAAATGTACTTACGATGAAGCCTAGTTACAACGTGTAAGATAACTTCTGCACTAAACTAAGCAATACGGCCAACATACCAACATCTTCATTTATTCCAGAGCATTTTAAATATCCACTCTTTTTACATACCACCTTATTTTTGTGAAATTTTCTCCAATACAGGTTGATTCAAAATTAGCGTGACCAATTTTAAAAGCATAGCTATTTATGGTAAGTTTAAATCGCTTTACTACCAGTTTTATTTTAAAAGTGAGACGTTTAAATTAGCAATCTAGCTATTTTTATTAGGAGTAAATTATGGCTCTGAAATTAGATCCTCAAACCCAAAACGAAATTTCAGAGCTTTTGAAGGATGTTTACTCAAATTCTGTTATAAATAAAGCATTTAAAAATCAGAAACGATGTTTTTCTAATGGATTACTATCTAAACTTCGAAAAGAAATGAAATTTGGCTGGCAATCAAAATCTCCAAGAAAAAATGTCGACGAAAAGAAGTCCTTGGTGAAAAAGAAAAAAAAAAGAAGCTAAAAAGACTTATCAATGTAGAAAATCCTCTGCCTCAGCAAAGAAACTACAGGTATCGCAATCGACAATTTGTCGTCAGATAAAGAAAATTGGCTATGAAAAAATGAATAAACCAGTCTGTCATCAAATGTCTGAAATACCGTAGAAAAACGAAGAAAATGTTCTTGGCCTGTGTATTTAATGTTACGCAAAGGTAGATACAAAACATGAATAACTTCGGATGAAGCATTGTTTCATCTGTCATCCACAACTGACAAAACGAAGATACAATATATTTCACGCGAAAAGCATCGTAAAGATGCAGCTGTTTTGCAAAAGGCAAGTTGGCCGTCAGGTGTTATAGTATAGATGGGAATGTCCTCTCGCTCTCAAGGCTTAACAAAACCATTTTTTGTAGAACCAAAGGCTAAAACTGATGCTAAATACTACCAGAATAAAGTTTTGAAGCACATGATCAAAGAAAGAAACATCTTTACCCTCAAGGAAACTTTGTTTTTCACAAAGATTCTGCACCAAGTCAAGTCAAACTGCAAAATTGACTATAAAATGGCTGAAAGATTCAAAAAAAAAAAAAAAAAAAAATCTTCTTCCTCCTGAGAAATGGCCATCATCATCCCCTGACTGCACTCCTTGCGATTATTTTTTATGGGGATACTTAAAAAAACAATTAAGTAGACGTAAAGTAAGAACACTTCAAGGACTTCAAAAAGCAATCAAAGAGGAAGTTGGAAAAATACCCACGAAAATGATCGAAAAGGCTCTTTTAGCTTGGCCTAAACATTTATGTTAAGTGTACTATGCTAAAGGAAACCACATTGGAAATTTCATGTAAATAACTTAATTTAATAAAAATTACTCATGCTCTGAAACTGGTCACACTAATTTTGAAACAACCTGTATGTAATAGGCAGAAAAATACCTTTCAAACATGAGATGTTAAAAAAAAAAAAAAAAAAAAAAAAGAGTATATTAGCAATGCCCCGAAATAAATTAAAATATTGGCATGTTTGGTAGCGTCACCGTTCCACCTTTTATAATTTATTCACGAGCATTTTTAGCCCCGCCTTCTTTTCGCACCAGAAATTTTGTAGATTATTTCTCTTTAATATGTGACAACGATTAAATAAGAAGAAAATCATTTTTGAAAATTTCCGGTATGAAAAAGAGGCGGGGCTAAAAATTCTCGTGAATAAATTATAAAAGTTAGGAACTCTGGGTAGCGTGCTAAACTGAACAAAAAAATAAATAAATTCATAAATAAAACAATAGGAATAAAATTCTTTGAATTTACAGTATTTTCTTTAAAAGAAGAAATCATTTGTTTTTATTTCTTGTTGAAAAAACCTTCTTTTGATCCCGCCCTGTACCTACGCCCATAATTAATCCGCAAGCAGCATAATCCGCTTATGGATAATAAAAAAATTATTGTACACTATAAAATAAAACATAAAATATTTATTAAAATGGATTTTAAAAATTATAAATTAAGTTTAAGATTTAAAAAATATCATGAAGGCTGAAATTAAATATTAAATACTTAAAATTAAAATAAACAAATAAAATATTTTATTGCTATTATTATTTATTTATTTACTTATTTACTTTGTTTATTTTTTACAGTAAAATAATTTCGTTTATGAAACTAAAAGTATCTATTTAAAAGATTAAAAAAATTTAATGATTTTATTTTTGTTGCTTTTTATACAGATAACTAAATCCTCAAAAAGGTAAACTGAATTAATACAAATAAGTTACGTAATATAATACCTTAAGTTATTTTCGATCAATTTTCCACGAGATAGCATTGGCAACAAGGCATGATCTTTATAAGCCTTGAATTTTCTTGATTTTCTGCGCCACGAATATTATATAACAATGTTTGATTTAAAAAAAATAAATAAATAAATAAACAAAAAAATTAAAAGGAAATATATTGTTTAAAATTATTAGTGGAAGTCTCCTTGATAAAGGGTGTGTCCGTACGACCCGCCTGAGACGTGGCTTTTGTCATTCATTGCCACTCTTGGTTAAGGTCCATTGAGAAGTTAATTCGATTTCGATTGTCTTAATGCATATTTAGGAACATTTATAATTTATTCCGGAGTACAATTAGATCCGTCCTTTTCCACACCAATGTTCGCGACCCTCACAAAGACATGATAAAATAGCTGCCAACTAACATCTGTAAAGTTGAAACAGATCGAACTAGATTCTCCGGTCCTAGGGAATTTAGCGCGGTCGAATTCTAATTCAAAGATGCTATTAAACGCTTATTTTAACATTTCTTTTGTGAGAGTGGCGAAGACTGGTGTCTTTACTTTATATATTTTAAAAGCTTCTTATTTCATCGTAATTACATATTGGAGAAAATTTCTCTAAAATCAAAGCGGTAAGAAAAAAGGGCGAGGCGAACAGTACTCAGGAATAAATTATAAATATTACCGAGTATGTTAATGTCTATCGATGAATGCACCTTTGAATAACTTATTTTTTATTTGTACATTCAATTTCTTGATATAAAAAAAAAAAAAAAGGGAGTGGGGGGTTACGGTTTTTCCCCAACATTTCCCTAAATTTTTTATCCCACACACTTCACTTTCCCCAAAATTTTCCTACGAGCAATATTTTTACCGGCAATTATCACTCTCAGATGAATCTAGTGATCTTTATTTTTACGTATACCACCGGGTGAAAATTCCCTGGAACTCCGTGGGTTCCCAAGTACTCGCAAGAAGTGCTGCTAGATTGAGAGACATTTTTATTCAACATTCACCACTAAATTTTATTCGTAACGGTTGGCTGACGGTTTCGAAGATATCTTACATAAAATGTCTCTAAGTATTGATTAAGGAATCGTTATATTTAAAATTTAAAGGTGACCATTGAATAAAAATTTCCCTGAACCTGGTAGCCAACGTTGCCAGATTGTTGAATTTTTTCGCAATTTTGGGAAAAAATATTAGTTGTGAGGAAATTTTGGGAGAAAAACTAATTCTGGGAAAATATTGAGGAAAATCCAGGAACGTTTTTTTTTTTTTTTTTTCGATCAAAAATTTGAGTAAAAGAATTTAGAATACAACGACTCAGTCAACAATAATTATGCATGGATCCAACCTCAATTGCATCATCAAGTGACACATTTTTATAAAATGAGAGATTTGGATCTTTTACTATTTTCTTCGCTGCTTGTTGCATTCTTATACATACATTAGAAATACAGTAAAATCTGGTAAAACCCGGTGGCAAATATGACAATTAAATAAAATAGTTTTATTTTTTTTTACACCACTATATTTTTAGAGAATCAATCTACTGGTTCATACGCTCGATTTATTATTTATATAAAGAATTTGATGTTGGTATAAAATTAGTGGTGTAAAAAAATAAAATTGTAATATTCATGAGACAAATATGCACCCGCGTTGTACGAGATTTTATTGTAATATTGCATTCTTGGAAATTTACGACATTCGATTTTTGAAGGTTTTACGCGTTTTGAGAATTCCCGAACACCATTTGAGCTTTTGTAGAAAATATCTGTCTGTATGTTTATGTTAGAAAATACCTGTTCATTTATAAACAAATAATTTTTGGCGCTGTATCTTTCGAAGCAATGGACAGAATTCAATAAAAGCTTTGATTTCGTTGGACTTGAATTGATGATGTTTAGATTTTAGGATACAATAGGTGACGCTGCTGTACTGAAATTTCTCTTGTTTAATGCAATGCCATAATTCAGATTCAATGGTGTATAAATGCACAAAGCATGATATGTATGAATGCCATGATAAACTAGTATGTTGTGGCCACCACAAGACTTTCTTCTATATTTACCTATACATATTCAATCAGTAACAATATTTAAAAAAAGAAAAAAAAAAAAAAGTACGATTTTTTTTTTCTAAGTTGTTTTTTTTTTTTTTTTTTTTTTTTTTTTTTTGTTAAAAGTGAAAAAAATCGATAACTTTGTTTTAAATTATCACAGATTTATAGTTCAACCATTCGTTTTAAAGGTATTGACGAGACCTTTCGAAAGATACCCATCTTGAAAATTTATCCCCCCGGGGGGGGTACTTCCCCCCCAGGGGGGAAGCGATGCCCCCCCATGCAGAAATTTTTTTTCCTAGTTACATACTACTATTATCAATAATTCATATTAATTTTACAATCACAAGTTTAAAACAACTCTTATTATGCACATTTATACGAATTTTTGTCCTATGCTGCCATGTTAAAAATTTAGATAAAATGCTATCACAGCGCCAGCTGTTGAGCTATTGATCCCCAAACATAATCAGCACCAGTTAATGTCGGGGACAAACTAAATACCAAGTTTGGTTAAATTTCGTTAAAAAAAAATTGCGATTTTTTTTCTAAGTTTTGTTTTGTTAAAACTAAAAAAAATCGATAACTTTGGTTCAAATTATCACAGATTTATCGTTCAACCATTCGTTTTAAAGGTATTGACGAGATCTTTCGAAAGATACCCATTTTGAAATTTTGCCCCCCCGGGTGGGAACTTCCCCCCCCCCCGGTGGGGGGGAACCGATGCCCCCACATGCACAAAAATTTTTTCCTAGTTAACTACTACTATTATCAACCTGATCTTTCGAAAGATACCCAATGTGAAAATTTACCCCCCCTGGGGGGGTATTTTCCCCCTAGCGGGGGGAAGCGATGCCCCCCCCATGCAGAAAATTTTTTTCCTAGTTACATACTACTATTATCAATAATTCATATTAATTTTACAATCACAAGTTTAAAACAACTCTAATTATGCACATTTATACGAATTTTTCTCCTATGCTGCCATGTTAAAAATTTAGATAAAATGCTATCACAGCGCCACCTGTTAAGCTATTGATCCCCAAACATAATCAGCACCAGTTTATGTCGGGGACCAACTAAATACCAAGTTTGGTTAAATTTCGTTAAAAAAAAAAAAAAAAAAAAAGCGATATTTTTGTAAGTTTTTTTTTTGTTAAAAGTAAAAAAAATCGATAACTTTGGTTTAAATTATCACAGATTTATCATTCAACCATTTGTTTTAAAGGTATTGACGAGATCTTTCGAAAGATAACCATCTTGAAATTTTGCCCCCCCGGGTGGGAACTTCCCCCCCCCCCGTGGGGGCGGAACCGATGCCCCCACATGCACAAAAATTTTTTCCCAGTTAACTATTACTATTATCAACGAGACCTTTCGAAAGATACCCATCTTGAAAATTTACTTTCCCGGGGGGGGGGAACCGATGCCCCCCCATGCACAAAATTTTTTTCCTAGCTAACTACTACTATTATCAATAATTCATATTAATTTTACAATCACAAGTGTAAAATAACTCTCTTTATGCCCATTTATACGGAATTTTGTCCTATGCTGCCATGTTAAAAATTTGCATAAAATGCGATCACAACGCCACCTATTGTGCGATTGATCCCAAAATCTAATCAGCACCAGTTTATGTCAGGGTGCAACTAAATACCAAGTTTGGTTAAATTTCATTCATTGGTTCGTGAGATACAGCGTCCACAAAAAAATGATACAGACAGACAGACAGACAGACATTTTCTAAAAACTATTAATTCGTGTTCTCCATATCCCAAAACATGTAAATCCATCAAAAAGTGGACTTTTGATGGATTTACACGAAATTTTTCGCGAATCCAATACTTTCTCTATATTACATATAGAAGAAAGTAAAAAATAAATAAATAAATAAAAAGATTCAATAATCAACATGTGTTCTTATCAACCGAAAAGTGGCGCTTCTGTGCTGAAATTCATTCATTAGAAAATATCTATTTTCTGCAATTTATAAATGCAACAAACTTGGTTATACGAGATAAATATTATGAGAAACTATTCTGAATCAATTTGGGTGCATACTGTACGCCAGGTGCCGGCCGCTGTTATGCCTTTATGAAAAACGTATGATCATTTAGTTTTGTGTATATCGGTTGTATGGCTGGCGCTGCTATTACTCCTTTTATAAGATTTTCGACATGGCTACATTTCAGCATCTGCTACTAAAAAATGTACCATTCTGCATGTGCAAAATATTTAGCTTTTCTTCAGACAAAATAAATATATAAGTAAATTTGTTCTGCACCTTTATAAACATCACAGAAGTATTTTGCAGATTTGCAACAAACTAAGTGTTGTCAGTGACGTTACATACATTTGTCGTAAAATAATCTTTATCATTCAATAGGTCACTAGAAACAAAAAATGTAAAATTATACTTAGTGAAAAATTTCGAAAAAAATGCCATTTTGGGGGAAAATCAATCGTGTTCTGGGAAATTTTGAAGTTTCTATCTGGGAACACTGCTTGCTCGTAAGTGCTCCCTAGATTCCGAACTGCAAAATACTGCATTCTCATTCACTGACAATTACATACAGGAACTAATACAATGTAAATTATTAGGCAAAATATAAATAAAACAAGATTTACAAATATTTCATTAGAATATTATTATTCAAATTAAAAAACAATGTACATTTTTTAGAATAAGTGTCTCGCGCACATTTATTGAAACATACATCTTGTATATTTGCCAACATCCTAATTAATATTCCGTAGCTTTGTTAGACCAGCCTTTTTTTTTCACACCAGTAAATTTTTAGAATAATATTCTTCAAATGTAGTTATGATTAAAAAGATACTGGTGTGAAAAAGAAAGCTGGACTAACGACACTACGAAATATTAATTAATGCGTTGGCAAGTATGATCATATGAAATGCAACTTTCTGAATATGTAAATATGTATATATATAATAGTTATTATACGTATATATATGTATACGTATATACAGAGTGTTTCTGTATTGTCTGAGCAAACTAGGGGAGTAATAAAAAAATTTGACATAGCAAGGTTCCACTAGGCGTTTGCGACAGCGGAGCTCCCGTCAATTTGCGCATGCGCCATGCTCTGAAAAAATATCTTTGAAAAAATCCGTAGAAAATATTTCACTGGCGCCATCTACTGCATAAGTTTGTGACTATATTATTACAGAAATTATTTAAAGAAATATTGCGCCTTTCACTACAGATTGTAAAGATATTTATAATTTATAAGAAATCAGACTTTTATTTATTTATTTATTTATTTATTTTTTTATTAAGTTATTTATCTGAATTTTTTTTTTTGCTAATATCTTTTGTTTAATAATTTATACTCTTTTTCTAACTGCAATTTAAAACAATTTGCATAGTAATAAATGATGATTTCACATGTGATTTTAAATATATATATTCGTTTAATCATTTAACTTTTAAATAAACTTCAGTTTATTTTGAAAGAAAAATTAGATTCATTCATGCAAATTTTCTATATTATTATTATTATTATTATTTGTAAATTTGTCTGAACTGAAACAGAAACAAAATAATAATAATAATAATAACAATAATAATTGTTTATATATTTCATAAATGAAACTTAAATTAATTTTAGATTTGGCATGTAATTTTATATAAATATCTTCGTTTATTTATTCTTATTTTAATACATTAAATTTCAATTCATTTTGAAAGAAAAATTAGAAACATTATCAGCTTTTATTTTATATTAATATAATATATTTCTAAATAAAATTATTTTATTCAGGAATATAGCTGAGAAATAACTTATATTTATTATTGCTTTTTAAAATAAATAAATCAATTCTGTATAATATTATTTTATTCATAAATTTGACTGAAAAAAAATTAAAATAAATAAATAAGTATTTTGTTTAATTAATTATATTTTTTCCATAACTAAAATTTAAATCAATTTTCAAAGTAATAGTGGGTGATATTCATATAATTTTACAAAAATACTTTCATTTAGTAATGATTATTTATTTTGATAAATTAAATTTCAATTCCTTTTTAAAGAATAATTAGATGCAGACAAAGTTTAGTTTATAATAATATATTCTCCCATCCACCCCCCTCTTTTTTTTTTTTTTTCCAGCAATATACCAAGGAAATAATATACTTTTTAAATTCTTAAAAAGAAAAAAAATCAGTTTATAATTGGTTTTAAAATTAAAATCATGTAAAAGGAAATTTCATTAACCCAAACTATTAATATCTGAAGTGCATGTGTGTATGTAGGGGGAGGGGGGGGGGACGAAATATTCTTGTTTTACTGGTAGAAATACATAGTGGACATTTAATTTTTTTTTAAACTCATAAATTGCCTAATAGCAAAATAATAAAATTGAAGTATATTTTAATGATTTTATTGTTACTTCTACAGCAGTTGATAACTGCCATTCATTAAAAACAAAATAACAATAATAATAATAATAATAATTTAGTCATATTACCAATAACATGTTTATCTTCCATTTTAAATAAATAGATTCACTATAGTTTTACAGATACTCATGAATCAGAAATCCTTATGTACAAATGTATCTCCTCTGATTATGATACTTCAAATATTTAAATTTTAATATACATGAGCAAACCTTTCCTATTTAATATATAAAAATTTCTTGTAATGCAATATAGAGTAATCCTTTTATTTTCCATTTTGTCTTCATAGGGAAAAAAAAAAAAAAAAAAAAAAAACAGCCTACCAGAATTACATCACTCAATTCAATAAAAAAAAAAAAAAAAAAAAAAAAAATCTGGAGTGACTCCACTCGACTTTCCGAACATTGAGTAACTAACAGTTTTGTAGATAAAATAAAGAAAGAGGAGTTGCTAAACAAACAAAAAAGAGAAAACCTTAACAGAGTGTTTGAGTATTTTTCTCCATATATCACACGAGGTTTTATTTAACGCTACTGAACTTTGAGCACTTAGATCATAAGGATAAAGAATTTTTCGTTGTGTCCCTGTAAAAATCTATAAATGCTAGATTCACCAAAATGCTTATAGTTAGTGCAACAGTGATTTATAATATCCATACAAATTTTCAGCTCAATTGAATAAGGCGTTTAGATGCTATCGCTGGTCTCATAGGCCATAAAGATAAAGAATTTTTCTTTGTGTCCCTGTAAGAAACTGTAAGTGCTAGATTCACCAAAATCTATACAGTTGGTTCAAATAAGACCTATAACATGTGTACAAATTCTTCGCTGAGATTAATAAGGCGTTTAGACGCTATCACACTTTTAAAAATTTGGCAAAGAATTTTTCTTTGTGTCCCTGTAAAAAAACTATAAGTGCTAGATTCTCCAAAATGTATACAGATTGAGTATCTGTGACCTATAATATGTGTATAAAGTTTTTGCTCAATTGAATAAGGCGTTTAGATGCTATCGCACTTTTAAGATTTTGGTCCCTTGGCCATAATGATAAAGAATTTTTCTTTGTGTCCCTGTAGAAAAACTATAAGTGCTAGATTCACCAAAATCTATAGGGTTCTTATTATGGTGACTTACAATATACGTACCAACTTTCAGCTTATTCGAACAAAGCGTTTAGACGCTAGCGTGTTCACTCACAGACATACACACATACATACACACATACATACACACACATACATACATCATCGTAAAAATAGTGAAAACGAACTCGTTGGACCTCGAAACGTATAGAAACATCAAA
Source organism: Salticus scenicus (assembly GCA_963930645.1). NCBI lineage: Eukaryota > Metazoa > Arthropoda > Arachnida > Araneae > Salticidae > Salticus > Salticus scenicus. The sequence continues at coordinate 1,953,888 of CAWVNO010000061.1, forward strand.
ATCTCGAATTTGGATTTTTGACATGATTACAATACTTTCCTCACTATAGTGTTCGGAAAGTAAAAAAGAGAGAGAGAGAGAGAGGATGGTAATTAATAAAAATTTAGAAAGAAACTACGAATTACAAAAGAAAAAATATAGAATCAATAATGAGAAAGCGATCACATTCTTTTTTACAGTAACTCTATATTAAGTTAAAAGATGGCGCCAAAATTTTTCTATCTCAATAATACTTAAAAACACGGAGTAGAAAGAATCTAAATTGGAGCATGCGCAAATTGAAAGGAGCTCCGCTGCTGCAAACTCCTTGTCAGGGTTCCTAGTCTCCGCCCTTTTTTCAGGACACTCTCAGAAATGAGAATTTTATGGGTTTTTAGATACCACTATATTTATAAAATAATTTCTATACTGTGTAATAACCTCAAATTACTTTAAAAATACAATAAAAATTTCTCTAAGAGAAAAGTGGTGACAAAAGAGGAGAAATTTTTTTATCCTTAAACAATGTGTCCTGAAAAAAAAAAAAAAAGGCGGTGACTATGACCCCTGATATAGACATATGCCAATGCAGCAATACAATTTGCTATTGACAATTGTGCAAACAACGACGCGCTCGTCACAATTGTTAAAATGTAAAATTTACTGAAAACGGGTTCAATAGCTTTTGAATAAAATTAAAATGAACCATATCGGTTGTCTTCTACAGGAGGAATTTAACCGTTTGATTGAATTTCATTTTTCTTGAAAAATCAGGCTCTGCCCACCATTTATCATACATATTCGTCTCAGCCATACTTGCCAACATCCTAATTAATATTCCGTAGTGTTGTTAGTCCCGCTCTTTTTTTTTCACACCTGTAAATTTTTAAAGTAATATTCTCCATATCCAATTACGATTAAATAAGAAAAAAATATTCTAAAAAATGTTGGTGTACAAGAGAAGGTGGGGTTAACAATACTATATAATAAGTATGTTGGCAAGTATGGTCTCAGCACTCATCTCATATCTTTCTAAATATTATTAAGAGAAAATTTAAATATTTTAATATCCAGAAGAAAAAAAAAAAATAATAATAATATGCAGATTTTGTATTTTTTTTAGCTGAAGTTTTCAGTATTTTATTATTCATTCTGTAAATTTGACTATTCCCCTATAAGGGTGACAAGAAAAAGCATTTCAATATAACTAAAAAACACATACAGTGTCTGATTGAGTAATTCTAGTGTCATTTATATATGCTTTTGAAATATTTTATTAACCCGATTTCCTTTAAATATTTTTTTCCTCTTTCAAAGCTAAGTTTTAATTTTTTGTAACATAAGGAATAAGTAAGATTAAAAACTGTTAAAAGTTTAAAATTAAAAAACAGTTCACGTGTATAAATAATACATAAAAGGTAACAAACCACTTTAAAACACGTAGATAAAGTATTTTTTATTAAAAACTACACGAAGCTTTTTGCTATTATAGTAATAGCTATTACTATAATAGCGAAAAGCTTTGTGTAGTTTTTAATAAAAAATACTTTATCTACGTGTTTTAAAGTGGTTTGTTACCTTTTATGTATAAGGAATAAGTGTTTAATGAATCCTTAATTACCCTTCAGCTTTAGCCTTTTGGATACAAGAAAGACTTGAATCTCCTATATCTGATATTGCTACCCGTAAATGCAAAATATTCTCCTAATCTAGAAACGCTTTTCAACAACTAATTTATTGACAACATTATACATACTCCACTAAAATTGCACATATCCTATCCTTTCGGGGATATGCATTAATTGAAACGTATACTTTCTTAAAACGAACATACTCGATCAAATTTTTCTGGATTAAACAAAACCTATTTTTAAAAATTGGTGTAAGTATATTTTTAATTGCCCCAGTTTACATCTGCGGGTTGTGTTGCCAGATTGCGACTTTTTTATTCAACATCCACCAACAAATTTTAATTGTAACTATTATGTTATCACTTCGAAGATTAATCGTCTTTCATTTATATTAAATATTACTTCTCAAAATTATTAGTTGTAGTTGAATAAAGGAAATCCCCAATCTGGTAACACTTGGGGGTCACCGAAGTAGGAGAGCCACCTCTTCCATAGAAGATGAAAATTGTGATGGCATGTCTCCAAACCACCTCTAGTGGTGAAACAAAGACCGTCGCCAATTGCTCATTGCGCAGCACTAGTGCGATGTAAAGCCCAACCAACCAACCTACCTACCTACGATTTGTCACTTTTATTCGAATCACTTGACAGTATAAGATGTAATAAAATTGCTCTTTCTCCCACTACTTTTAACGGTTTCAAATTCTGTGTCGACCCTGGCTATAGTTATTGCATAAAATATTAGTATTTATAATGATCTTTAAGATAAATTTCAGTAAATATAAGTTGTAAGTTAAAGAAGGAATCGACTCTGTTTTAATTGAAGATTGGAATTCATTTTATGTACTTAAAATTTTAAGTACTATTTGGAATGTTTTATTTTATGTACTATTTGGAATATTATTTTATGTATTAGTATTTGGAATGTATTTTATGTACTTTTATAGCAATGTACTTAAAAAAATATTCTTCATAGGATTACCAAAAAAATCTACTTCACAACATAAGTTTAAGAATTAACCAAAAATTTAAAAAAAAAAAAAAAAGGAAGTAAATTTAAGTCGGCTAAATGTGACATTTCTCGTTATAATTGTGTCCAATATAAAAGTGTAGATTGTAGAAACAAAGAACTTTATTTCTGGTGGTCAAAGTATGGCCACAAATCATTCGAATGCCTGAAATCGAAAGAAGAGAAAACACGAAAGAATAAATAAATTAATCTTTAATGACATTCTATAATGACATTCTATTTAATCTTTAATGACATTTCCCGTTACCCTCGTACCTCATTGGCTATTTTTGCAGACGATACCTGTATTTTCGCTTCGAGCGTCAACAGACGTTTTGCTATTTCGGCAATTTCCCGTCACCTCAAAATTTTAGTTAAATGGTTTTATAAACGGAGAATAGCGTTTAATACCACCAAATCTGAAGCTATTCTTTTTTCACGTGGAAGAAATGCAATGACTCCTGATTATAGAGATAAATACCAAATTAGCCTCGGTGCCACCCCCCCTCCCCCTACCATGGTCAAATCACTGTAAATTACCTTGGTGTTATTTTAGACCAATCGCTCACTTTTCAACAACACATTCTTACCACGCGTAATAAATTCCGTACTGCTAAAAGTAAATTACTTCCCTCTTAGCTCGGAATTGTAAATTAAACTTTAAAAACAAATTGCTCTTGTACACTTCCTACTTACGACCCATTCTTACTTATGCATGTATGGTATGGTCATATGCTGCCAAATCGCATATCATGTTACTCATTAAGGCTCAAAATTCAACTATTCGGCAAATTCTTGATATACCTTGGTACGTTAGAAATTTTTATATATACAGGGTAACAGGGTGGCAAGAAATAACTTGGACGAAGTTTCAAACTAAATATCTGTAACTACCACTATCGCAAACTCATTTTGGAAGATGTTGTCTTACTTTGGTCGCAAAAGTTCTTTGGAAACAAAAGTTGGACCTACCAACAGGATTCTGCACCTGCACACAGAGCTAAAGGCACTCAAGATTGGTGCAAGACAAATTTTCCTGACTTCATTGGAGTTCAAGAATGGCCACCGTATTCCCCAGATTCGAACCCAATGGATTATTCTGTTTGGTCCATCTTGGAGACAAGTGTGTGTGCTAAACCTCATAAAACTTTGGCATCCCTAAAAGAATTCTTATGCAAGGAGTGGGATAAAATATCAGTAAGTGAGTTGCGACCCATAGCCGAAAATTTTGTGACACGTTTAAAGCTCTGTATTAATGCTAAAGGTATAACCACTTTGAAAATTTGTAAATATAATAGACAAAATAATGTATTCATATTTATTGAAGTTTGGTCGTAATATTTTCATTAGTATTAAAGTTATAATGTATCATGTGTGTCCAAGTTATTTCTTGTCACCCTGTATAAAGAAATTGAAACTCCAAGACTTAATGCTTTCATTCAATACTTAAATATACAATTCCATTTGGCTCTCGAATCATTAGATAACATTGCTTTGAACACACTTGCAACATATGACCATAATGATCCTCTTAATAGACGCAGACCCAAAGCGGGCCTCAGTCTAAACTCCCACCTTTAACTTTTTTTTTGTGTGTGTTAGCTTTTTTATCTTTTCACTTTTCTATCAACTTTGGGCCTTGATCCTGTCCTTGTCTTTGTGTTGTTTTGTATTTTGTATTATTTGTCTTTGTGTTAAAAAATAAATAAAAAATAAATAAATAAATAAAAATAAAAATTGTGTTTTAAAATACCAAAAAAAATTATAAAATTTGCTCCTTAAAAATACAAAAATATTCTTTCTATCCCTAAACTTTCTTCTTATTGTGTAATGCTGTACTTAACCTTCCTACTCATTTTATATTGTGTTTCCCTTTTTCATAAGCTCTAAAATTCCTTTGTTGCTGTTTTTTTATTCCTGGTATGCCCCCCTTCCCCCTCTCTCCACTGCAGTAAAATTGTTATTCGGGACTCTCAATCCGTTAGCTTCCACATCTAGGTAATGGAGGATGCGTGACGCTGTCACAGGTGCCTCCCATTCATTCAATCCTAACATCCTAAGAATAAAATTATTCTAAAAAAATACTGGTGTCAAAAAAAGGCGGGTACTTAAAATTGTACGGTTCATAATGAGATGGTTGACAAGTATGGAAGTTATATGCAGAAGCTCTTCTGATTTCCCTTTACTCGGTCAAAAAGAAAGATAATTCTCATAAACTTTGCGTTGATATTAATTGTTTCTTTTATTATAATAAACAAAAAATCATCATCTAACAGAACACAGTTTGGAGCCCAAACAACACATCGCCTCCCTAGGATATCTTCAAGATGTCTTCTGGATGAAAAAACATCCCAGAAACGTCCTTAAGATGTACTGTGGATAAGTTAAGCCTAACTGTGCTGTTTGGGAGACTAGCGTCTCGCCGCAGCGCCGGCTCTCTGCATAAGTAAATGTTAATGATAAGAGAACATGCGTGCGGACTTTATATAATTCGTTGGATTCCTGCAAGTTAACGTTTAACGAGGCATCACTTTTTGGGCACATTTTCTTAATTGGTGTGTATTCTATTAATGCAAAGATATTTCAAATGGGAAAAACACTTTTTTCATCTCCAACTGCCCAAATATTTCTTCCCATGTTTCATTAAAATAGCTGAAATTTATGAATAAACTACAAAGAGAATTTTAAAATTGGACCAGGTAAAATGTTTTATTAAAAAACAGCAAATTTATTTTTATGAAAAGTTAATTAATTGGTAATTTAAAAAATCAACAAGGTAAAAAAATCTTTAGAAACGAAACTGACCTTTTTTTTTTTTTTTTTTTTTTAAATATCTTCAATACAGATTTAAATGTGTTGCAGATTACATGTATCTTAATCTATTATAGAGTTTATTCTATTACATTTTACTTAGCTTAAAAATAAATTTAAAATAAAAAAAAAGTTAGATTACAATGAAAAAAATTTTTAAATATGTAAAATATTTATTTTTATGTTTAAATATTAAACAAAAATTAATGTATCTAATTCTAAATTATTATTTAAACTTAAATAAAATATTTAATTTAAACACCTAAATTTCTCTTGCATAAGTTAATCGATATGTGCTTGATTTTTGTGTAGCTTGTTTAGAAACTTCAGAAATGAGGTATTTTTAAATATTTTTATATTTTTCATTCTACTTACAATAATCTGAAAATTATTTGAGATTGGACAGAGTTGATATTCTAATTTATACTCCATATGAGCTTTTCTATTACCCACCTGAGTTTGTCGGTACAATAAGGAATCTCCCTGTATATATATATATATATATATATATATATATATATGGGTCATTGCCAACATAAGGGGTAGAAACCATGTCCCTTAGCCCTCAAAAATAGAAAATATTTTCAGTCAGAAAAAAATTTACAACTAGGCTATTTCTTACGATTTTCTCTAGTTGAATATTATTATAAAAGTTTTTAATGTTATTTATTTTTCATAGAACTCGATCGATAAAACCTGGAATGTCCACTCCGTGGACTGTCCCCAAGGGAAGTCTGCAGAATGTAGCATTATTTTCAAGCTTAATATTAATGTTTTTTAATTACATTTTGATTTAAGCAGGACATAATCATCCTTAAAAATATATTTATTAAATTTTAGAGTTATAAAATGAATCTTGTTTTTTTAATTAATTTATAACAAGTGTCCCTAATAAAATGCGTCCACTCCGTGGACAACTATTTAATTTCCCGTAAAGTTCAGTAGATGGCACTGTCTGTCACCAGTGTGTAACTGAGAAGAAAGAGGGGGAAGCCATCTTTGTTTTTACCTACATGTGCTGAACTCAATGCTTTATTTCGTTCTGTTAAAATAGATTTCATCTGTGATACCTCTGTTTGGCTATCTCATCAGTCCACTCCGTGGTCAGAAGTATACAAGTAATTATAAGGATTATTTATTATCTAATTATTATTACAATTAATGATTATAAGACTTAATTCAACACTAAAGTTAAATTGTTTCTGACGTTGTTGCTTTGTTCCTTAAAATTCAAAATCAGACATTCTGTCCACTCCGTGGACTTCCACTCCGTGGACATCATTTGATCACGAAGTGGACACTTCTTTCCACGGAGTGGATACTTTCAAAATTAATCTTAAAAATAGATACATTTGAAAAATAATCTAAATAAATTTGATAAATAAATTTTATTCCTTTATTTATTTATTATTTTTTTTTTTTGTTTTGTTAGCCTACTGATTGCTTAAGGTGCAATGAAAATATATTTTCCCCCTAACTTTTATATTTTTATTCGTGATTTTCTAAAAATGTCATTTCAACGTCTTTAAAACAGTATTTGCTATTTTTTACTGAACTCTTAAGCATTTCTCTTCATGGTTTAAATGTAACAACAGAATTCGTATTAATATAATTTTAAGAACAGTTTTATGAGTGTTGTTTACAGAGTAATGCAAAAGGATGATGTATACTATATGTCCTTTTTTTTTTTTTTTTTTTTTTTTAATTTTAAAGGTAAAATGTAGAAAAGGTGACATAACACTTTAGAAAAATAATTGCAAAAATAAAATTAAATTTAGTTTCAGAAGAAAAAATAAATAAAAATATTTTTGTTTTACAGCAAAACTAAAATTGTTTTGTTTTTTTATTAATTGAATGACTTTATATATATATGTATAAGCAATACTTAAAATATATATTTATTTTCTTTGCAGAAATTTATTATGCTGTTCAAGAAAAATGGAAATTTGCATGTAACCCAATGCAGGACAAACAAATGTGCACAAACCTTCGCTCAAACTCAGTCAAAAAGAAAATTAGGTGGAGTTGAAAATCAAAAAGATAAGAAAATTAACAAGAAAAGGAAACTTCCCAGCCAAACTACAGAAAAACGTAAAGAACAAAAAAGAAAAAGTATGCAGAGAGCAAGAGACAGACTAATGCAACTATTACACACAACACGTTTTCAAACAACTTTTGAGATAATTGTAAAGTTGGCTCAAATCACGTCAATGCCCAGTGTAATAGGAATTGGGAATACGATCAATTTTTTCTGGCAAGTCAGACTGTGATAAACCAGTGAGAAGAAAGCTCTTTATGTACTGAGAAATGACAGCGCCGGCGGGAATTCATTCACCGTTTTCCTCTTCGCTCTCCCATGTCATCCCCGTTAAAACAGAGATAAATAGGTGTGCCTTGACATGTACTGTACACCGTGTAAACCAGTTTTTCGAACAATTTTTGATTCAACTATTGTAACCTTCTTTCGGTTTATAGCTTTCGAAAATTGGAGCAAAAATTGGATGAAATAAAAGTCGCGTGAAACATCTTTGTGTATAATAAGAGCATAAGAAATGATCCCGCAAGACATGAAGAAGGAAAGGCTAAAGAAAGATAAATATATCACAGAAGGAAGAATACTGTAGTTAAAATGTTTGAACAAATGAAATGAAATGTTAGGAAAAAATGGAAGAACCAAAACAGAAATCAAAGGGAGAGATTGAAGAAACAGAATAATCTTTGAAGAACATCTCAGAGATGATACACCTCCTGAGACACCTCGTTCAGCAGCCATAAACATCACACTACCACAAATTAATCCATCTCTGAAAACAAAACCATCTGTATCATCATCTAGCAGACTAGAAAGTGGAAGAAAAAGGTCGAAAAAGAACAGTGAAAGGCTTTGTGAAGAAAACAAAAAATTGGTTAGGAAGCTTGAAAAACACGGCGAGGTTATAAAAAAGCCAATAAAAGAAAGTTTTAAAGGCGCAAAATCAAAGAAGAAACTTAAAGAAAAATCTTCGAAGTTTTAACAGGAAAAATAACAAGGAAATACAAGTGTTTTCAACATATTAGATCAATCACATAAAAAAAAAAAAAGAAAAGAAAGAAAGAATATGTGGAACCAACAATTATTTTCCTGTTATTATCATTTTTCAAAAGAATTAAAGTAAAAATATTTGTTGATTATTTTCTAAAACACAAGTAAAACAATAAGGATGAAAATATACAGCTGCAAAATAACTTTCAGGTTTGGATATTTATAAGTGTCCACTCCGTGGTCAGTGATGTCCGCTCCGTTGACACATTAATTTTGAAATTAATTAATTACCAACCAAAAAATAGCTAACGAGATAGCTCATCAAGTAATTTAGATTCATAGTTGTCAAAAAGGAATTAAGGAATTTTTTCAAATTTTTTTGGTAAAATTTTTATATTTTCAAATTAGTCTTCGTTTTCTACCCTTTAGATTGGCAATCACCCATATACACACAGTATGTAAGTCAGTAAAGCAACAAACTTTAATCTCAGATAGGACACTTCGTGAGGATTCAGAATTGCTTAGGAACCAATGATTGCAAATGTCACCTTAACCCTTTTGGTACATTCGACGAGTGAGACTCGTCATCTGCTTATTTGGGCAAAGTTACGGTGGACGAGTCTGACTCGTCATCTCAATTTAAGAAGTAGGCGTTGATGTTTGCGGCCAGTGGACGTTGATCGCAAACACTTTCCTGGCTTTTTTTTATGATATCTTACAACCATATTTATATCATCTATATAAGTATATTCCGTATAAAATGTATTACTTTTACATATTAACACTTCCGCGACCACTGACGTAGATTCACACCATTTCAAAATCTGTAACTCCACCAGTGGGCGTTTCTTTTGCAGTTTGTATGCTATTTTTTTTTTTCTTAAATATGTAATCAATATTCACAATTTTACAATGAAATATACTATGGATACAAATACTTTGATTAGAAAGAATAAAATTATAATGTACATCCATTTGTAATATAAATGTGAATACAGAAAATTTTGTTCTGAAATATTGTTACATGGAAGAATAACGCCCACCTTACTGTCAAAAATTCAAAATCATGCTGTTGCGAAAGTGTTATTCCATATAGCGACAAATTAAATCCGTCCCATGGGCATAAAAATCTTCAAATAATTCAGTACTCAAACTGTTAATTTTTTAAGATTCGGGTACTTTTGTAAATTTTAACAAATGTGGGCGTGACTTTTGAATGATGAATATTTATCGAACACTTTCTTTGTGCAAATGATTACGCAATAGATATACATAGTAATAGTACTGTTTCTAATCGACGTAATTTAAGGACTAATTATATTGATATAAATATTGTGTATGATTTTTTTTTTAAATGGTTTATCATACAAGATTTTTAAATTTGCTAGGTAGGCGGAGTTATAAATAATTATGTTACTGGATCAGATTTACAGAGCTGCCAACCTAATCCGGCAAATTGTTAGTACCGCCCATTTTTCTACACCACTTAATTTTTAGAGTATTTGTTTTCTTAATTCATCGTAAATATATTTGAAGATAATTACTCTAAAAAGGAAGTGGTGTAGAAAAATGGGCGGTACTAACAGTTTGCCGGATTAGGTTGGCAGCTCTGGATTTACATTCTATAAGACAGATCCGAGTGGTCACAGACCACATTTGTTCCTGGATTCTTCCACCAATACATTTCTTTCGGAATTTTTAATAGCCTGTTTGTATCATTAACACTTTCGCGACCGCTGAAGTAGATTCACGTCATTTGAAAATCTATAACTCCATCAAAGGGCGTTTCTTTCGCAATTTGTATGTTGTTTATTTCTTAAGTTATACACAATATTCATATTTTTATGATGAAATATACTATGGATGCAAACACATCGATTAGAAAGCAAATAATTATAAAGTATATTCATTTGTAATGTAAGTGTGAATACAGAAAATTTTGTACTGAAATGTTGTAATTTGGCAGAATGACGCCTACAGGCGAACATTGCTGTCAAACAGACAAAAACATGCGGTCACGAAAGTGTTATGTGAACACATGTTTTTATGTTTTTGACAGTAAAGTCCGCTTGTGGGCGTTATTCTAAGTAATAACATTTCAGAACAATACTTTTTGTATTCACACTTAATTACAAATATAAATACATTGTAATTATATTCTTTCTAAGCAAATTAATAGTATCCATAGTATATTTAATTGTAAAAATATGAATAGTGGGTATATTCTTAAGTAATAAATAACACAGAAATTGCGAAAGTAACGCCCACTGGCGGAGTTAAAAATTTTCAAATGACGTGAGTCAAAGTCAGCGGTAGCGAAAGTGTTAAATAAAAATTACCATATAAATATTCTTGTGGCAGAATGAGGGGAAAAGGCGGGTCAGAAATCACCCTGGGGACTATTGTATAAAAAAAGTATTAGCAATGATGGCGAAAATTTTTCATCCCTAAGAGTGTCATGAAAGAAAGTTGGAAAGTACGACACCTCATATAGTGAAATTTTATCATATTCCATGGAAGAATAAATAGTTTATTAACACAAGTGAAATTTTGTATATTGCATTATTAGGAATATTTGTGTTCAGAATTTTTTTAACCAAAATTTTTTAACAGTAATATTTTTTATACTTTTCTAATGATTTTCGGCATTTACAGGGTAGTCACAGGCCATATTTCCCCCACTGATTATTCCACCAGTATTTATCCTTCGAAACTTTTAATAGCAAGATTTCACGATTAATTATGTATAATATTATCATATAAATATATTGGTGTTAGTATCGGAAGGAAGGGGGGGGGGGAAGGCGAGTCTATAACCACCCTGATTTAATTCTAAGAAAAATTAATATTCACAATTACTGACGGTTAGTATTGGAAAAAATTCGCAGCACTAACACACCTACATTATTAACTGTAGTAGAAATTTCTATTGGCTAATATATAAACATTTTACTTTTATATTATATCCTTTGGTGTAATTATTTTCATCTTATAAATAATTTGATTTCTTTTTCACACACATTGACCTTGGTTAATCTATAAAAATTTCAAGACTGTGAAGCGGTTTCGAAATGTGATTCAAAATGTAGCAATATGTTTTAACTGAATTTATTCGTCTTATCTTGCTGCGTTAATTCTTTATGGAAAAGCATCCGCAGGTGACTTTTTACTCCCTTGAAAATACCATAATTTTATAAATTTGAAACAATGAAAATATGTAACAGGAATTGAGCCGAACATTGTCTCTAGTTTTTGTTTAACACCAGCTTTAAGAGATATCATTTGTAATGGAAATCATAAAGTTAGCATACGTATAAATAATAGAAGATGTGAGCAAATTCATAATATTTCCTTGATTACATAAAATTTCTACTTTAAATATTTACTTTGTATATTGACACCGTTTAGTTTTTAATGGTTAATTCATATAAAATGAATCTACACGTATGGTAACTTTTGAGTTAATATAAATCCCCTTTAATAAAGAAGCATCACAAAACTGGCGTTGTAAAAATTATTACTTACAAACTTTGAATAAACACCATAAAATGCAATAAACTCGCAACAATTGTTTCGGGTCGAAAAAACCACGACCCTTCATCAGGCGAACAAAGTAAGCACGAGTGCTGCAATCACGAGTGCTGCAATCATAGGTGCGTTGCCGCTTTGATTGCAGCACTCGTGCTTACTTTGTTCGCCTGATGAAGGGTCGTGGTTTTTTCGACCCGAAACAATTGTTGCGAGTTTATTGCATTTTATGGTGTTTATTCAAAGTTTGTAAGTAATAATAAATCCCCTTTCCTGAAGAAGTGTATTCGTACAATGGACGAATATACCCATGATGTGACTGAAAGGTGGGCGTTATTTCACATAACATAATCTATTCTATATCAAAGGGCAAAACGTAATTTCACAAAATCCTTCATATCTCAAACAAAAAACAGATATCCGTAAAATTTTTGCTTTAAAATATAGCTAATACAAATGTCTAAAAATCGGTTTCTGGAATTTTTGAAATTCGGTCCCCAAGGGGGGGAGGGGGGGAAACGTAATTTCACATAATCCTATACATCTCAAACAAAAAAACAGATATGCGTGAAATTTTTGCTCTAAAATATAGCTAATGCAAATATCTAAAAATTAATTTCTGGAATTTTAGAAATTCAGCCCCCAGGTGGGGCAGCAGGTGTGTGTGGGGGAGGGGGAAGGCTAAGGGCAAAACAAATAGAAATGCAGTTAAGCAATTCAAAATTGGTACAGATAGGTTTTTGAAGACCTGCAAGTCGAATGGGGATATTTTCGAAAGTGTAAAGTTATTAGGAGGGGCGAGAAGGGGGGGGGGGGCAAAAAAATAAAAATAGAGTTAGATCATTCAAAATTGGTTTATAGAGGTTTTCGATACTTACAAATCAATTGCGGATTTAAATCAAATTCGAGTGTAAAGGTTGATATTTTTTTATTTTATTTTATTTTTATTTATTACCAACTATGTGAAAAATACCAGAGCCGAGAATCGAACCCGGGCACCTCCGCTTAACGCACGGATGCTCTACCACTGAGCTACCCTGGCTGGGGCAAAAAAATAAAAATAGAGTTAGATCGTTCAAAACTGGCATATAGAGGTTTTCGATATGCGTATAGAGGTTTTCGCATGTAGAGGTATGTTCGCATGTATGGCATTATAGAGGTTTTCGCATGTGCGTACTTCTTCAGAAAGAACGTTTCATGGACTATATGTTTTACTATTATTATTTTATGGCAGAAATTTTATTTTTAAAATAAAAGAAAATACGATTACATTAAGTGAAAATTACTATTCGAAAGTGTTGTTATTCAAAAACATAAATCGTATGCACTATGTACGAAAAAATAATGTGCACTGAAAAATATACAGATAGACTAATTGATTTTAAATGCACGTGTCGCATGTGAATGATTCGTATGCACTATGTACGACACGCCTATATAATGCATTTCTTGAAGTCCCATTTTAATTAAGTAGAAATTAGAAATAAATTACAAAAATAATAGGATATTGGAATATATTACCATAGACTGTACGAAATGAAGTAACCTATTACTGAAATGTAACTGTTTATCCCATCCCTACTATGAAGTAGAATTAGAAGTAGTAATCATTGTGCTCTGATGCTGATTGCTGAGTGAAAATTTGTTTTTGATTTACAGGAAAAAAAAAAAAAAGAGTCCAAAGCAGTTGCCCCTCACGGCCCTGCCGTAGTCAAACACTTATCAGAATAAAAAGATATGATTTCAAGCTTTGATTAATGTAATACAACATAAATGATAAAATAATAATAATAATAATAATATATATATATATATATATATATACGTATATTTGTTAGAAGTAAAACCAATATTTTTTTAAAAATACATGGAAACACAGAATAAATAATAACATAATTAACATAATAACATTTTTTTAACAGAAAAGGGGTGAGTCGGAGCTATGCACCACACCATTTTCTTTTCCTACAGATTCTATCTTTCTTTTGATACCATCCATTAATTTGGAGCCCAATTAGTTCTCTGCCAATTTGTAAAAATGTAATTTTTCTTTGTATTAAGTTCAGCAGTGGTTTTCAATAGGACTGATTGCCATTTTCTTTTTTAAAGACAATGCTAGCAACTAATACCTAATAATTCATTACTTTCTAAGTTAATTATTAACCATGGAATATTTTCCCACCCAATCATGTCCTTATGGCCACTGCTCATAAATAATGCAAATCTAATTAATTTTTGCTATCCAAAATAATTTTTCAATGTGCTATTTTGTTTCAAATACGATTGCAGTGTATACACTGCAAATGCGCGAAACACTTTTGCAACGCTAAGTGAACACAATTCTAAACACTTTTAGACCAAAACCTTCTGATTGTATTGCGATTGTGTTGTGTGAGGAGAAATATAGTGTTTTAAAGTGTTGTTAGAAATTACAAGGACAAGAAATGTGTTTAGATAGTGTTTCGATCCAAATTTAAGAACCCATTCAGATTCTAAACGCTTTTTAGAACACTTTTACAACACATGCACCTTTAATACTAGAACACCTTTGAAACACTTTTTAAACATAATACTTAATCGCATAAAGTATTGTCCAGGCTTTTGTTAATAATGTGCTGAACATCTGTACATCTAAGGCGTGCATTGAGAGGACGCTACAGAACGTAGGCAAAACTAAACTAATATGTTGTACCCATCACAGAACTTTTTCATTTTTCTATTAAAATTAAAGCAGTGCAACACTTTTTTTTTTTTTTTATAATAATTTTTTTTTTATTAGTATTTACTAATTTTCCTTTTCCAAAATGAATGTTGACGATTTTCTTCTCAGAGAAATGTAACAATAAATGTCCAAAGGATGTTAATTTTATCCCGTCACCTGAAACTTATCCTTTATTTTCAGTTTTTTTCCCTTTAAAAATGAAAAAAAAGAAAAAAAATCGATAACTTTGTTTTAAATTAACACAAATCTATGGCTCAACCATTCGTATTAAAGGTGTTGACGAGTTCTTTTGAAAGATATCCATACTGAATATTCACACCAAACGGGGGCTACCCCCCCCCCCCCACACACACACACTCTAGAGGGATGTTCTCACGTGCACACTTTTTTCTCTAGTTTATTACTACAATTACCAATAATTTCTAAAAATTTCACAATAATTTCATAAAAATAATTCTCATTATGTACATATTTATACGAAATTTTGCCCTATGCTATACCCTAGCACACAGTCAGACAGAAACGTTTTCTAAAAACGTCGTGTTAAAAACGTCGGGGCAAATCGTGTTAAAGATCCCTCAAAAAGTCTAAAACCAGTGAAAACCAGAGTTCGAAAATTTTCTCGAATCCATTACTTTCTTCTTAGATATACAGACGAAAGTACGAATAGTTAAATCGTGTTTGAGTCTTATCAAAACAGGTGAATCCATCAAAACCAAGAGTTGTAAATTTTTACTAATCTTTTTACTTTCTTCTATATGTAATATAGAGAAAGTATTGGATTCGCGAAAATTTTCGACCTCCGTTTTTTGACGGATCTACACGTTTTGGGGTGTCCTGAACACGAATTGATAGTTTTTAGAAGATGTCTGTCTGTCTGTGTGTCTGTCTGTATCATTTTTTTGTGGATGCTGTATCTCACGAACCAATGAATGAAATTTAACCAAACTTGGTATTAAGTTGCACCCTGACATGAACTGGAGGCCAGATGATTTGGGGATCAATAGCTCAACAGGTGGCGCTGTGATCGCATTTTATGCAAATTTTTAACATGGCAGCATAGGACAAAATTCCGTATAAATGGGCATAATGAGAGTTATTTTAAACTTGTGATTGTAAAATTAATATGAATTATTGATAATAGTAGTAGTTAACTAGGAAAAAAAAATTGTGCATGGGGGGGGGGGGCATCGGTTCCCCCCCTGGGGAGGAAGTACCCCCCGGGTGGGTTAAATTTTGAAGATGGGTATCATTCGAAAGATCTCGTCAATACCTTTAAAACGAATGGTTGAACCATAAATCTGTGCTAATTTAAAACAAAGTTATCGATTTTTTTACTTTTAACAAAAAAAAAAACAAAAAAAAATTGTATTTTTTTTTTTTTTTTTTTTTTTTTTTTTTTAACGAAATTTTACCAAACTTGGTATTTAGTTGGTCCCCGACATAAACTGGTGCTGATTATATTTGGGGATCAATAGCTCAACAGGAGGTGCTGTGATAGCATTTTATCTAAATTTTTAACATGGCAGTATAGGACCAAAATTCGTATAAATGTGCATAATAAGAGTTATTTTACACTTGTGATTGTAAAATTAATGTGAATTATTGATAATAGTAGTACGTAACTAGGAAAAAATTTTTGTGCATGGGGGGGCAATCGCTTCACCCCTGGGGGCCCCGTGGGGGGTAAATTTTGAAGATGGGTATCATTCGAAAGATCTCGTCAATACCTTTAAAACGAATGGTTGAACTACAAATCTGTGATAATTTAAAACAAAGTTATCGATTTTTTTTACTTTTAACCAAAAAAAAATAAATAAATAAATAAACTTAGAAAAAAATTCGATTTTTTTTTTTTTTTTTTTTTTTATTGTTAGTGATTGAATATGTATTAATTTTTACAAAAAAAAAAAACTTAGAAAAAAAATCATATTTTTTCTTTTTTTTTATTATTATTATTTTTTTTTTTATTATTATTGTTACTGATTGAATATGTATAGGAAAATATAGAAGAAAGTCTTGTGGTGGCCACAACATTCTAGTTTTAAATGTATAGAAGAAAGTAAAAAAAAAAGCTTAAAAACTCTTTTGAAACATTATAAAACTAGTTTGTTATGATCATCACAAAATTATTTTCTATATATTCCAATACAAATTATAAAAGTATTATTTCTTGAAATTATTTTTTCCTTCGAAACTGAAAAAAAAAAACGATTTTTTTTTTTTTTTCTAAGTTTTTTTTTTTTTTTTTTTTTTTTTTTGTTAAAAGTAAAAAAAAAAAAATCGATAACTTTGTTTTAAATTATCACAGATTTATAGTTCAACCATTCCTTTTAAAGGTATTGACGAGACCTTTCGAAAGATACCCATCGTGAAAATTTATGGGGGAACCGATGCCCCCACATGCACACAATTTTTTTCCGAGAAAACTACTACTGTTATCAATAATTTATATTATATTTACAATCACAAGTTTAAAATAATTCTCATTATGCACATTTATACGAAATTTTGTCCAATACTGCCATGTTAAAAGTTTACAAAAATGCGATCACAGCGCCACCTGTTGAGCGATTGATCCCCAAATCTAATCAGCACCAGTTTATGTCAGGGTGCAACTAAATACCAAGTTTGGTTAAATTTCATTCATTGGTTCGTGAGATACAGCGTCCACAAAAAACGTGATACACACAGACAGACAGACAGACATTTTCTAAAAACTATCAATTCGTGTTCAGGACATCCCAAAACGTGTAAATCCATCAAAAAACGGAGGTCGAAATTTTTCACGAATCCAATACTTTTTCTATATTACATATAGAAGAAAATAAAAAAGTAAAAATCTCTTCAAATTGTAACCTTTCAGCGATGTCACAGGAGAAACGTCCATATGATTTTTATTAATACTGGTTAATTTTTTACTTCCATTACCTACGGCAGTAGGGTAATGGAAGTATTGTATTTGGTCCAAATTTTCGATATCGAGATTTCACCTGATTTACACGTTTTAAGATCTCTTTAGTCCAAAAAAGTGTTTTTTGGCAATTGGTCAGTGTGTGTGTATGTGTGTACAGTCGGTAACAAAAGTCTCCGAACACTAGCAAAAATTCCTATATAAAAAAGGTATACTTAATAAAGTTTTGTTAAATAAACCCCTGTGGAATTCTGTTTTTAGACTGCTTATGAACAGGATTCGACAAGGATTTATTTAACAAAATTGAATTAAGTGTACTTTTTTTACATAGGAATTTTTGCTAGTGTTCGGAGACTTTTGTATGTGTGGAATATTCTGGCTATCATATCTCCGAAACCAATAAAGATATAACTACAAAACTTCAGAATTAAGACAAGCCTGGTGTACAGACAAATTTTCCAAATTTTGGTGAAAATTGAAAAACCGGAAGTGGGACATCGGAGACCGGAAGTGGGACCGTAAGTCTGTATCTCAAAAACGGCTCTAACGATTTTCTTCAAATTTGCTATATAAACACTCTATTAGATGTCCTTTCGAATGATATAATTGGTTAGTTCAGGAAAATGGATAGGCGTCCTGTATAAATAGCTCAATTTCAGGTCTCGCAAGCGCGTTCCTTTAAAAACGGCTGTACGGATTTTTTTTCAAACTCGCCCTATTAACTCACTTTGAAATATCCTTTTGTATGTAATTATTGTTTTCCGGTCAATATTTTTTTTTTAAGTTGGTATCTCAAAAACGGCTCAAACGATTTTCTTGAAACTTCTTATATAAATCCATTTCTTTCTCGTGTATTACGTGGTTATTAGAGGGAAATTAATAATCTTCCTGCTTAGGTAGGTCATCTTCAAATCTCGGAAATTTGTGTTTAAAAATATAACTCTACCCTTTTTTTCTCTTATTTTTTACCTCGCTATATGTAAGCTTCTTTTTTTATGATGTCTTTATAAGTTTCTCTTACCGGAAAAATTTTTGGTTTCTACTTCTTTAGGTAACTTTTATGTTTTTTGATGACATTATCTCTCAAAAATGCATATAATATGTGTAATAGTGGGTATTGAAATTCGTGTGGTTGTTTTACTTTCACACCAGATTTTTTAAATATACCCTTATATAAATATTAATTGTTTATCAAGCTGTTGTTTCTCTAATTTAATTAAAAGATTTTCCGCATTTGTCCTGTAGCACTTGCGCGATGTAAAACCCGTAAAACCCACTCAATCTCAACCTCAAACAATTTCCTGTTACGGCAAATCTAGCAGATCGCAAAGTTTTGAAAAACAGGTATGGCAACGCTGCTGTGTTTGTTTACGACATCGAGTCATCGAGAAGATATTCCAAGATGGATGCTCCCGTACCTGCATGCTGATGTGAGCGTGGTGTTCCGAAAGTGAATTCTGAGATGCTGTCTAAGTGGATAATTATCAAGGTAAGTTCATAAATAAAATACTTTTTACATTTAAAATGTTTTTCATTCTTGTTGTTTTAAATTTAGAGGTAATCTTTTCAAAAATTTATTCGAACAGCGCTTGTATTGAAAATTAGTTCAAATACACCTAATTGTGGTCATAGTTGTTTTAAATATGAAAACAGTTAAAATTATTGGTATGTTTTCAAAGTCGTCTTTAAAAGGGTTAGCATTATTATTCTTTTCTGTTGTCTGAATGTATGTATTATATATATAAGTAGCATTAAAGTGTTTTTAAAACATATATTAAGTATAATTCGAAATTACTTATTTCATAATAAAAGTCCTTGAAATTTCTTTTTTCGATGTACGATATTTATTTTTTGCATTTATTGTTAATTAAATATGTAGTAATTAAAAATATTATAAGTACTTACTGCTTCTACTCTAATTTAAACTGTAATTTCTACCAATACATTTTTTTCAGTGCTTGTATGGGCCAATAATCTAATGGTAAACGGTAGTAATGACCACAATGTTTTAAATTTGATTCTGTGTATTTTTTACAAATCAGGAAAAAAAGATAAATTTTCTGTTATCTATTATTATTATTGTTATATTCATTCTGAAAAAAAAATACTTTTCAAAATATACAGTCTATGTCTACTCCCAAAACCCACATTTCTTAAACTTGCAAATTCTAGAAATTTACAATGAAACTTAAAGTTTTCAAAACAAAGTACGAGATAGCATGAACAGCAATTTATTTTGTAAAAAATAAATATTTTTACAGGGAGAAAAAAAGAAAAATTAAAACTGTTTAGCTTAGCAGTTACTCTATATAATGCTTAATATCTCTTATGTTATTAAAATCTGTACGCGTGTGTGTGTGTGCGTCTGTCTATCTGTGAGAAACGGCTTGAAGCAGCTAAAGCTTGTCCACTAATGGTCGCACAGACTTCGGACAGGTACAGTCGGACGGAGAATTTATCGCATATGTACATTATCTAAATTGCTAAACGATGCGAAGCTAGTCTTATTGGTAGTTTTATTATTGAATGATATTGTCTTGCAGAAAGAAATTAGCTTTAGTGAGGTGCGTCACAAAAAGCAAGAAAAAATTCTGCAACAGGGGACGTCATGTTGAAAACCACTTTTTGATGTCAAAAACCCAACCCTGCCGCCAGCTCATTGGCAAGATTAACTTTCCAACATGGCAACTATTGACGTCGATGATTGTTTTCACAGACAAATTAAACTGAAAAATTCGTTCATTGCTAGAATTTTAAATTAAAAAAACAGCAACAATTGCTATTTTTAAAATGTAAAGCACTATAATGAGCTAATGTGGATCACGGCAACAAAAGTCATATTCATTATAATAAAAGTAGCACAAAAATATATTTTTAAAAAGAAAAATTTTATAAATTGCATAAGTCGATACTCCGATATGCATTGCAAGCATTTTTTTAAAAATTGAAACAAAGCAAAAGATAAAAAAAATCACTGGATAACCCTGATTCGCCTTGTATGAAAATTTGTACTGCCGTGGTCAGTATTCCGATGTATGCTCACTTTGCAAGCTTTAAAACCAAGAAAAACATCATTACTCCAAACTTATGGCACATGAATCAGTAAATGTATGAAAATTTGTGCTGCCGCAGTCAGTATCCCAATGTATGCTCGCTTTGCAAGCATTAAAACAGAAAAAAAGAAAAAATCACTGGATGCCTCAAATTCGTAATGCATGAGTCAGTAAATGTATAAAAATTTGTGCTGCCACAGTCCATAGCCTGATATGTATGCTCCGTGAATTGTGAACAATTGATGATGTCGTATTTGTATTAAGTTGAAATATTGAAATTGATAAAAATATTTTTTATTATATGAAATTTAAATTGATTTTTTTTAATCATCAATGTTATGATGTCAAAGAATATTAAATAAATAAATATTATATACCAATCTAATAAAGTTTTTATCACCCAGTGACAGAAAATTTTGTAGATGACTGTGACAGGTTTTTAAAATTTCATAATCTGTCTGTGAAATTTGCATGTAGTCAGGGGTGAAAATGGCTTACACTCAAAGAGCCTGAAAGATGATAGTAGCAATCTAAGGGGGGGGGGGGGGTTAACAACTATGGTGATCTCGTGCAACAATACACAATACAATTTTACTACAGAACAATATAGTATATAATTGTAAAATAATAAGATTAACTCATTCAATTAAATATTTTATAGTAATGTTTGACACAACACAAAAAAAAAAAAAAAAAAAAAAAAAATTATAAATAATAAAAGTTTTAGTTTTGATTGATACTGAAATTTTTATAAGTGAATTTTGAAGTAGAGGAGAAGTTTTGGAACAGTTTAAAATGAAATTAGCACTTTTCTATGTTCCCGTAGAATCTCAGTAACAGGTAACAGGAGAAAAGAATACACGCATAACGCTGCACTGTTTTGCGTGTTCCTACCAGAGAGCGTCCAAGACGTCATATATCGGTAGTGCATTGTCGTGGGCGAAAAATGTCCGTAAATTGCAGACAATTTTTTATGACTGCAGACAAAAAACTGTGTGAAAGTCGCGGGCAATTTTTTTTTAATTTTTTTTTTTGTAGTACAGACAAAAAGTGTCTGAAAGTTGCAGACTAATTTTTTTTATTAGTGCAGACAAAATCTGTCTGCAAGCCGTTTTTCTGTGCCCGCGACTATGTCGCCGTGTTGCAGTATTTCTGCCGCTGGGTTTTATCACATTATATTATAATCTAAATTAAAATAGAATTTGTATTCAAATATGATAAATTTAAAAATAAAAACTGATGCTAGCAGTTAAATGATGGGGAAATTGTGACAGCATATTTTAAACTGTATTTACCAATAGTAAGTACAAGGTACAAATTTATGAAAATTCAGAAGAGAAAAATTTTTATTTATTTTTATTTAATGTATTTGGACTTTTTAGTTTATTTACTAGAATTCAAAACTTTACAGGGGAAAGGGATTTTTTTTTTTTTTTTTAATATGATATATTTTATTACTATTTTCACAGTCAATTTTTTTTTTTAACTGGCATTATTCACACCGGGCTTCCGCGGCATAGCGCGAACTTGGTACTTTTTTTTTTTAAATTCTATTACGTATGAATAAAATTTGAGCTCTAAAAATTGTTTTAAATTATACTGTTGGTAAATGCTTAATATGTTGTTTAATAACCTGCATAAAATATAAATCTATAAATGGGCTTCACAGGCCTGCCTCGAGCATTTGTGTATGTACGATTAACGTGAGAAACGTCGGATTAATGCTTAGATTTTATGCTGATATTTTTTAATGCACACTGCATTCTTTTTTATATGCAGTAAATTAAAAAATATTTAAACTATTCTGGGTATGAAAAAATACTTGAATTGAAATTTAAGTATTCGACCAAATACCAAATATTCTGCCAAAATTTTGACTGAATATTCGGTATTCGGCCAAAAACACTATTTGGTGTAATTCTAATTATTATTCTTTTCTTTTTGCTGTTATAGAAAATACTTCAAGAATTAAGTATCAAAAGTGCATCACTTGTAGTGTAAGATCTGCTATGAGGCCTCAATTTGTAATAATTCAGATGTCCTATTCAAAGGTATGTTTGATAATTAGCCTATAATGTTTGAAATTGTGAATTGTTCTTTAGAATGTTCCCATACATAAATACCAGGGCTCGAAATCAACTATAGTCTGTTGGTGAGGAACCATGAAAATATTCAATGGACCAGCAAAATATAAATTCTAGTGGTCCACCAGACTGGAGTCTTGGGATTCGACCCACAAGTTGACTTTCGACCCGAACTCACTGGCATTTTTACCTGTGACCCACATTAAAGTATTGTTAAAATTTATGTAATATTGCTGAACAGATCTTTCAGAAAATTACATGCTACATTAAAGATTGCAAGTATATATGTGAAGGTTAGATTCCTAAACAAAAAAAAAAAAAAAAAAAAAAAAAAAAAAAAACATAAATTCTTAGAAGAAATAACTACACTCGACTTGCAGCAGGTAGGTCGAGAGTGCCTGATTTAATGCATGACTGTATAAGGGATCAATGAAGCTTTCTAATATTTTTATTTTTTACTTTTCTTTAAAATTGTTAATATAACATAGCCTATCCTCTGTAATTTTAATTTCACATTAATAACTTTTTAAAACTTTTAATATGTAATGTAATACAGTGCAACCCCTATCTATCATTCCCGCATGCATCGTTTTATTTCTATGGTCCCTGCTACCCTGCACCAATTGTATTGAAATAATGTTAATGAAACCTGTATGTATCGTGCTTCAAAAAGTCGATTTCCCGCATTCATCATTGTAAAATTTTTCTTCTGACCTTGTAAAAAGATTTTCCTGAATGTCAAACAGTTCTATGTGGCATAGTGAGTGGAATTACTGCTTTCATCCTAAAATAACTTTTTTACCCATTTCCATTGATGTTTCATGTCTCCATACCATCTATTCATTTTATAATTTCAGATTGGCAGGAAGTAACCTCTTCAGTAATCTAGAAAATTGTTTTGTGAAATGTGGTTATGCGCGAAAAAATGAAGAACACCAAACAGAAGGGCAAGAAAATTATGATAATGGTGATAATGCAGATGAAGAATGGATTGTGTGTAGCAGAAGCTATGCGTCTGGTACAAAATTTAGTGGTAATTTGCATCAATCAAGACGTTGCGACACACAGTATCCTAAAGCATAGAAGAAATGTGTGATTTAAAAAAATGAAAATAATGGCAAAGAAACAGAGGATAATATTTCCGCCGATGACGTAATTATAGCGTTTGAAAATGCAAGAACTTTTATATAAGCACATGAAATTACAGAAAAGAACCAGAAAAATGTTGTAAATCTGGAAAAATTCCTGTTTAATTTATGAAATGAATGAAAAACCCAACATAAAATTATTGATTTGTAAAAATAAATTTTACTTAATGTTCTACAACATTGATTTATTACTTTGACAATTTGGAAAGTAAAAAATTAGTTTTTATTATTAGTATACTGTATACCAGGGTGCAAAATTTCCGCTCGCCACCTCGCCATTGGCGAGTAGTTACTGTGGCGAGTAAAAATTTGGTCTATTTATAGAGAGAATTCTTACATGATATGGTGACAGAAAACATTCTTTTTATAGATTTAAATATGGCAAAATCTTGCCATCATAGATATAACCTCATATTTAACTTCTCCTTTTTCTCTTCTCGGAGTGCCGAGTCTGTGTGCGCATTACCCGACGATCGCCCCAGCCTAGGAAAGGAAAAATGCTTAGTATATACATGCATAAAAGTTATAATCTCTTTGTCAGTTTCGTTTTTCCCACTGTGATTTCTTCAAGCAGACTGAGAATAGACGAGCAGAGATCCTCTTTGCCCATCACCCACTGTCCGAGAAAAGAAAATGCGAAAGTTTGTCTATGCGATATTGGCGCATGAAAATTAGCCCGAGCCCTTTTAAAGATACTGCCTATGCTTATTTTGTTGAATAATGATCAAAAAACAGTTAACATTTTCCAGTTTTTTGCTGAAACGCCAAGAATTTGCGCTTGTTATGATTTGTAAGCAACGATTTTATCGAAAAAGTAATTCCGAAATGGCTATTTGAAATGACAACAATGAACAAGATATACACATCGACATTCCGTGTGAATATAAAAATAAAATAGACAAAAAAGACATTTCTGATGTAAAAAGTTAAGTAAATAAGGAAGCTTAATCTTTCATAGTAGAAAGGTTTTCACAGGATATTGTTTGACAAAGTTTTTTTTTAAATTATTATTATTCTTTAAAGACTCTTAGCATATTATAGATGTTTTAATCTTTTTCAAATCTCAAATACAATGCATTATAATGATTTTTGTTCATAGATGATTATGAGACATGATGATATACAACACACTTTTGATATATATAATTTTAGGCATATTTATAAAAGCATTTCAAATAGTTAGGAAAAAAAAAAAACCCAAAATGCACAAAAAAAAAAAAAAAAAAAAAATGACAATCCTATTCTGTGGCGAGTAAAACCTTTTTTTCGGCGAGTGTAATCTGAACTGAAATTTCGGGCCCTGCTGTATACATTGTGTTTAATAATTCATAAACATTGCTTTCTTCATATTTTGATTTTTACTTGCATTCGTCGTTTTCCCGCTTTCATCGTTTTTTTTTTTTTTTTTGTTTTTTTTTTCACTTACCCCGTAAAAAACGATGGATCGAGGTTCTACTGTACTATATAGTAAATAATGTGTCATTTTATTTA
This sequence comes from Salticus scenicus, assembly GCA_963930645.1. NCBI lineage: Eukaryota > Metazoa > Arthropoda > Arachnida > Araneae > Salticidae > Salticus > Salticus scenicus. Next base: position 1,979,280 of record CAWVNO010000061.1, read on the forward strand.
GCTTGTTTGTTAAAGCATAAATTTTTTATATGTATAAGACTTGATTTGTATTGTATTTTTTAATCTATTTATAATATATATATGTATATATATTGGCCATGTAATTTTATTTTACATTACAATTACTAAAATGTAATAATATTTTAAATATTTTTAAAAATATAATAGATTGGATAAACAGACCAGTGGAAATATGTGCGAGCCAGTAAAATCTTAAAATTACTGGTCTTGCAGACTAGTGATGTAATTTTCTTAATTTCTACATGCCTGTATAACTGAAGTGCCAAAGAAAAAAAAAAAAGGGGGGGGGTACAGAATAGGGATGTACCGAATATTTGGTATCTAATTCGGTATTCGACCATATTGCCGAATATTGGGTTTGGCCGAATATCAAATTATTCAGCTTGTTAGAACATATTTAAATTCTTTTTATTATTATTGTTATTATTTAAGAAAATTCTGCTATTTTTAATTGTCATTGAATTAAGATTTTTCAGAGTAATTCAGAAATAGATTATATGAATGAAAGTTAATGTTATTCTATGGGAAATTTTCTTTACTTATAACTCATTAACTAATACATATTTTTAAATACTGTTTTCACAGAATTAAATAAATTAAAAAACCTTTACTACCTCGTTGTTGGCTGTTAAATCTTTCGATCGGGATCCCGACTCTCATCAGACGGCTTCTCTGTGAGTGATTTGGATTGTTCTGCTGGTTTCTGCTTTTTCAAAATATGGCGCCACCTTCTATCTGGAGCTACTGCGTTGCTGTCATTACAAGCGTTTTCATTGGTGGTTATTTCGATCGACTCGTGGAACATGGCGTAGTTGTATTCTTCATAATTAGCTATTTTAGTGGTTTGTTCGAAATTTATATCTATGTTTTCCCGGTAAAAAGTTTTGGCTAACGCTGTATTTTGATTTCCAGTTTTAATATCTCTCATATGTTCTTTTACTCTTGTTAGATATAAATTTATTATATATATAAAGATATTAGATAAAAAAAACATAGATATAAATTTCGGACAAACCACTAAAATAGCTAATTATGAAGAATACAACTACGCCATGTTCCGTGAGTCGATCGAAATAACCACCAATGAAAACGCTTGTAATGACAGCAGCACAGTAGCTCCAGATAGAAGGTGGTGCCATATTTTGAAAAAGCAGAAACCAGCAGAACAATCCAAATCACTCACAGAGAAGCCGTCTGATGAGAGTCGGGATCCCGACCGAAAGATTTAACGGCCAACAACGAGGTAGTAAAGGTTTTTTAATTTATTTAATTTAGTAAATTCACTTCGTTTCTTTAATTAATATAATTTACTGTTTTCACATTTGGAAAATTCTCAACTGTTAAATTGACGGACCTTTTTTAAAAATGTATTTTTAATTTTTTATATTTTATTTTGAAGCTGCAAAATACGAATTTTCAACAAGTGAAATTTTTCATATTGCAATTTCAAAATAAAATATTAAAAATAAAAAAAATATGTTTTTAAAAAAGGTGCGTCAGTTTAAAAGTTGGGAATTTTCTGAATGTGAATACAGAATTTAAAAATATGTATTAGTTAATGAGTTATAAGTAAAAAAAATTCCCTCGGAATAACATTGGCTCGGGTTTCCCGCGACGGTAAGTGAAGAGGGGGCCGTTAAATAAAAAAAAAAAAATATATATATATACAGTAGAGAGAGAGTCAAAAATCCGCACATCTCGGGACCAGAGGTTGTGTGGATTTTAGGATTTGGTGGATTTCGGAGCCCTTAAAAAATGATTATCACTTTTAGTAATAAAAGCAGAATATTATTCAAACTAAACACACGCTAGTGAATAATAACACAATTTCACTTGAGTATTAAATTATTAGGTACATAGGAGTAATACTGAACATTAAAAGAATGTACATAATGGAAATAATAAATAAAAATGAAATTTATTTGTCAAATTTTGATAAAATCTGTTCACATGTAGTTTGTTTTTAAAACTACACTTGAACATGTATACATACATCTTTGAGATTTTCTTTTTTTTTCTGTATATTGTAAATAGTCATCATCTATTCTTATTTTGTAACACAAATATATTGTTTTAAGAATTTAAGTTAGTTCTTTGCTATAATTATGTCTTCATAAGATAACATTTAAAAAAAATATTTTGCTATTGTATACCTCATTAATGAATTTAATATACTGTCAATAATTTCACTATCAGTAACTTGGTTCTGATAGTCTTTTATGTTACTAATTTTTTTTTTTTTTTTTTTTTTTTTAATAATCATAAAATGCAAGTAAAGAATCTACGTTCAAGATTATTTTTTAAAAATCCGATTTGCAGTTTGTAATTTATTAATAGTAAATTTTATTGTTTATATCTGACAAGCTGTGCGGATTTCGGACTTCGGCGGATTTTAGGTCGGCGGATTTTTGGCTCTCTACTGTATATATATATATATTTATCTAGTTTCAAGTAACATTAAAGAAAATTATTAGTTACATTAATCATAGCAATTAATAATATTTAACAAAAATTGACATTATCAATAACAGTATAATGAAATATATTTCAAAAGTTGAGTTAAGAAAGAGCGTACATAATTCACATGATGGTGCCATCTAGGAAACTTCAAGAGATCAAACAAAGATCACATCCATATCTGGCAAGAAATATAACACAAAATAGCAGTTTTGAACATGCCATTGAAAAGTGCATATGAAGTGCCCCAGCATGAAAGAAAAGCATCACATCTCTATCTTACAGTTTATCCACATGAGATCACCACGGACGATCACACGTTAGGCCGGTCACACTCCAGCTTGCTTTGGGTCGACAAAAATCCAGTTGACACTGCTTATGATGTGGGGTGAGGGGTAGGCGTCTTAATGGACGTCGGCTGTTTATACCAGCGTCGGCCAGTCGTCTCAGAAGGGTTTCCCTTGATATTACTGGATGCCTAGAATGTGGTAAATGACATTGAATCGAGGCTAATGACGCTGTTGGTGCGGACGTGGTTGCTCTTATGATTGTGCGATCCTCGTGTTCATTTGCGCTACTGGGAAGTCTTGACCCTCCACAGTGGTTGATTATCCCTTCCGCGACCCACTGTTACCAATCCCGAGCAACTACCATTTCGCTTCGAACGAGGTGGCGGCTGATATGTCTGAACGACCAAACTGCTTCTCTGAGGCCTTCTCTACGGCCCCTCTCACTATCCGACAATTGTCTGTACTGCAGCCGGTTACGTCTCAAAGGCATCTCAAGTCACAATACCTTCCATTAAAGTCGACAGATTCATTTGAATAGCTCTACGGCGCGAGAAATCATGCTTTTAAACTCGCCCAGCTGCGCAGTTCAGATGCTCATAACGTGCTTATCCTTGTCTCATTGGCGTTGAAATTTTAATCATTTCCATATCTCTTACCAGACTATGTTTGTACAGAGTTTCGTAAATGTGGTTTCATTTCTTCTGGGTGCATATATTTTTTTGTGACAGAGTGTATATATATATAAATTAACTGAAAATCACAGTCTTTCATTGTCAGGCCGAGAACTTTTCACCTTACCCTCATATGATACCCACAAGTATCATGAATCCGGTAAAACATAATGTCTTCAACATTGCTGCTACCAGGAGGAGAATGTTAAAATATATAACTAATCAGGACTGACAAGAATCGTTAAATTTAACCGATATACAACCCTTCCTCAAATTGCTGCAGATTTTAATGTGGTGCCAGCATTCGTTGCCAGCAAACTTTCATCAAAATCGTTACAGCAATTTCCAAGAAAGCCAAGATTTATATGAAGTATATATAAAAGCCCCCCTTAAAATTAAAGCTTCATTTCTCAAACTTAAATGATTCTACCTCCCACTAATTCACTGATAGCGACCTAATTAATTCTTTAATTTATTTTCTAAATGTTTTATTAATTACAAATTCTTTAACTGTTGTTTATATATATAATGTTTATATAATATGACTATTGTTTTATTTTTTTAACAGAGGATATGCTTTTGAATCCATCCTGAAAAACCCTCATTGTGCTCCAGGTCATCTAAGAGGACAAAGAACAAAAATAAAAAGACTGTATCAAAAATTATGCAATTTGAAATCACAGTGAAAAAGTTGATTAATATCTAACCTGTAACATCTGTTTTGTATAAATTCTGAATGTTTAATAAAAATATTCTGAGATTAATTTTTTTTTCCTTAGTTAAAAAGTAATTTATTAAAACAGTCATGTTGTACCTCTAAGGTCTTAAAAGTGCTTATGTCAAACAAATATTTTTTTTTTTTTTAAGTGCTATGTATTTTTTTCCTTTCAACTTTCTCTATTATTAATGCATATGTATATATAAAATCATTGCATTTCAAATTTCTTGAAAAAAAAAAAATGCTTTAAATATTCTTAAATTCTAATATATTAAAAGGCACATTGTAAATTGTGACTAATATATCTAAAAATATTTGTACTGAAACTTATAGGTATTTTATTTAAATATTGCACTTTTTATTAAAATGAGTATATTTCAATAGAGAGATCTGTTTACAAATGCTTCTCAAGTTAAAAATAAATAAATAAAATAAATTTATGCATGCAGTGTACTGAGATAAACTGCCAAAACTAAAATTCATTTACAATTTTTTTTTTTTTTTTTTTTTTTTTTTTTTTTCATGAGAATTTTTTTTGTCTGTACAGCATGCCTGAGTTTAATGCTGTCAAAGGCAGTGTGGGCACTCTGAATTGCAGTTTACTTCTGGAGATGTTTCTTTCTTTAGGGTAATAAAAAACCCTCAAACAAACAGCATGCCTTTGTAAGTCTTCACACTGCTCTGGTACACATCGAAGACAGTGGGCACCCAAACTGAAGTTCATTTAAAAATTTGTTTAGATATATATTTTTTGCATTTTACATTTAGTCACCAGAAACTGTTGTGGCCGGGACAGAAAGTTGTGTCTGTCATCAGTGATTGAAGCGACCTGGATGGAAAGTTCAGCGTCAGTCACTGATGATTAATGTGGCACTTAATGCGTTAATATTTATTTGCTAAAAAAGAAAAAGTTAAAATTTTTCTAAATTTTGATTATTATTGTTATTTTTTCATAGAAATACAGATTTAAACACACATAAAAAATTAAAAAAAAAAAAAAAAATTAAAATCCCATTCTTTATGAAACTTAATTTTTCAGCAAATTCTTATAAATTGTAAATTTAATAATGTTACATAGTAGAGAAACATAATTAGAATTAAAAGTCTCATAATTATTAATATTTAATTTATTTCACATTCACTCTTTGAGTTGCTCCTTTCAACACAAATAATTTAAGAAATTCTTCATTGAAAATTTTTTTTTAAATATATTAATACAGTCAATAATAAACGAGCAATAAAAAGGAATAAGTTCCTTTAATATTAAAATCATAAATGCTTTGCTTAATTTTGGCCAGTTAAATATTGGTCAAGAAATTTTTTATACTTAAAGCTTCCCCTTACTTTTTGAAAACTACTAAGAGGGAAATATAGCCCCTGCAACAAGTCACACTTCAGTCCAATCAGCTAATTTCAGATGTAGAGATGCAATCTGCTGTTAGTTACAATTTGACTATACTATAGGACAAATGACCAAGATCAGATACAGTGAGTAATTGTAATTTCAAGGAGAATTGGATAGAGTCACATGATGGAAAATGGGTGAAGAAATGATCAACATGTGACCACTACCAGGAAAGTATTTGACAAAAATTTATAGTTTTAAATACTGGTAACATATCAATTTTCCACCTCTGAAAAGTTGTAACTTTTTAAACTAAGAATAATATTTTTCACTTTGACTTGAAGAATATTAAAATTTTAATTGAAAGTTGAATAATTATATTTAAAAAAAAAGTCCTACCCAAGTATTGAATCTTATGAAGTCAATAAACTTAGTGTAATTTTATAACTGATACCATTTTTTTTTTAAATCAATTTGCAAAAATGCCCAATATTTTTTAACATATATTTACACAATGTGTTAATGTATATTCACTCCTGTTAATTGTGGTTAAAAAAAATTGAAACTATAATTTTATTTTAATTGATAATTTTATGTGTAATATATATATATATATATAAGCTCTTCAGGAATGCTGTAGAACTATAGCTAGAAAGTTGAAAAGTATCTAAAGGCCTCTGAACATTTAAAATATTAGAAAAGGCTACTTTGTACCAAAATGTTTTTAGAAGAGCTGCTGGGTGCTAAAATGGGTTGAAAAAGGGCCGTTGGTTGCTAAAATGAGTTTGAAAGGGCAGCAGGGTATAGCACCCTGCCAAATTAGCCTAGAGTCAGCAATAAAGATAAAGATGAATGTATTGTGTTAACGCTAAATACAGGTTTGTATTCAATTTGTGTTTTTTTTTTTTTTTTTTTTTTTTTACATTCTTCCCTATTACCATTAAAATAACAAGTAAATTGTGTAAAGTGTTTTAAATGTGTTAATTTATAGTGTTTTAAATTGTGTGTGATGTTTGAAATGTGTTGTTAATTTGGGGACAAAGTGTTTCACTACGAAACACTATTGTTAAGAACACATTTTCTCAGAACACATTTACAACACTTTTTTTAGAACACATTTTTAAATTACAACACTTTTTTAACATATTGAAAACACTTACCACAACACAATAAAGTGTTGCAATTATGTTTCTTATGAAGTGTTCTAGCTCAGAACACCAAAAAGTGTTGTTAATTTGAGGACAAAATGTGTTCTTAAATGTGTTATTTTTGTGCGCGTGCGTTTGCAGTGTAGGTCTTAGGTCGTCCCCACAAGTCGTCTGGGACTATGCACACTCCGTTTTTAAGGGGTGTGCGCTTTTCCCATGATGGCTTTTTCTGGAGATGGCCGGGCGCCTACTATTCAAATTATCTCTTGGGCATGAGCATTTGCCCCCTTTTATCATTCCAGTGAAATCCTAATTAATATTTTGCTTAATTATTTTAAGCTTTGCTTATTCATCTTTTGGGTATCGCGTCATAACATCGCCGGAAAAAACATCGCACGTCAAAACATAGACGACAAAACATCGCCGCAAAAACATCGTTATGCTAAAATCATTGATGACAAAAACATAGCCGAATAATAAGTTATTATTTAGGATAGGATGTCCGGTTTTCTAAGCAGCGGAGTCAGACTTGCAGTCAAACTGGCGGCTATTAAAAAGATTACTATCTGTTAATCTAAATCTCTTCCTGAAATTATATTTCTTTTTTTTTTTTTTTTTTTTCATGCATTAATCTAAAATAGTTTTTTTTTTTTTTTTTTTTTTCCCCTGAATTACAGGTAATTCTATGATTCTAGCAAATGATATTAAAATAAATATTTTCAGTTAAAAATTGCACATTTTACAATAATTCAATGAAATTTTTAGAATACTTTGCGATTTATTTATTTATTACTATTACTTTCTCTTATCCATAAGTTAGAGAAAGTATCGTTTTAGGGTCAAATTTTCGAACGTGAGTTTTTGTTATACACTGGTTCTTATAATTATAAGGACACCCGTTTTTTTATATTAACTACTCACTGAACACTATTATTTAAACAAATATATTTTTTTATTAATTTGAATTTCGTTAATAGACTATATTTAAAAAGTTTTATCCTTTTTTTATCTTAAAAAACTTTAAATACGGCCCAAAAGATGATTTTTCAGGTGTTCACAATTATAAGGACAGCTCGAATCTTAGTAAATTTTTTTTCAGTTATTCTTTAAATTAATATTTTGTGGGGTTTCTTTTTCGGGTGAAACAGTCAGACATTCTCTCTGGTATATATATACATATACATTTTTTTTTTTTTTTTATTCAGTTTCAATACCATTTCATACAGCATAGATGATATTCTGAATACATTAAAACTATTTAAAATTGCTTTCCACTTGCATGCACTTTTCTAATATGATAAGTTAAGGCTTTTTCAACTTTTAGGCCACGGGAAAGGCTATAATACAGAAGTTTCTTTTTTCAAACTATTTCCGATTGAATTCTTATAGAATGGAGTAGAAGGCTCATTTTTACCAACTATGTGAAAAATACCAGAGCCAGGAATCGAACCCCGAGCCTTCCGCTTAACGCGCGGATGCACTAACCACTGAGCTACCCTGGCTGATAACCAGCTCGGCACTTCTCACATAATTTACGTTGGCAAGGTCACCGAGTCTGCATTAAAGCAGCTATATCAAGTGACAAATTTGAACATAGCATAACTCCAAACGGCCACGAATTTTAATTCAGAAATTTAATTCATCAACCTGGAAATTAAATTCTTATAGAATGGAGTAGAAGGCTGATTTTTACGAACTATGTGAAAAATACCAGAGCCGGGAATCGAACCCCGGGCCTTCCGCTTAACGCGCGGCTGATAACGAGCTGGTTATCAGCCAGGGTAGCTCAGTGGTTAGTGCATCCGCGCGTTAAGCGGAAGGCCCGGGGTTCGATTCCCGGCCTGGTATTTTTCACATAGTTGGTAAAAATCAGCCTTCTACTCCATTCTATAAGAATTTAATTTCCATGTTGATGAATTAAATTTCTGAATTATTTCCGATTGCTCTAGAAGTAGAGCAAAAATGTAAGTATTGTTGAAAAGAATATTATTACCCCCCAAAATCTAACAAAAAATTTGAGAATTCCACTTTTAAAATTTGCGGATATTCTCTTGATGTTCTTAACAATAGAAAAAATTACTAAATTCATTCTGCCTTCAGTAGAAACAGCTCTCCAGAGCACCATAGATCCACCTTTAAAATGCCCGACTCATATCTGCCTTTAAAAAATCGGCTCTGTCTTTCGCTATCTTCAAATCGTGCCAGTAACTGTTAAAACCATTTGGTTAATCAAGAATAAACTGTTTTTCATCCGAAAATGCAACATTTTACCATTTAATATTGTCTTTATTCAACTTTAATAAAGACGTTCTTTCCCCCATTAAATGCTTATTGATTATTACAAGTTTTTTATTCATTTTAACATATTATTAATTATTTTAAACATGCATAAATGTGGACCCCAACCTTTCGTTAAAAATTACGAGCAAATTCAGCAGCAGTCATTATGAGTAGAACAGTTAGAGGAATTATGAGTCTTCGATCTCTGTAAAACAACTCTGATTTTGCATCAGATCTCTCTCCTATCGAACCAGCAGTTCAACGCTTGATCACATTTCCTTCAGCAATTTTAGATCTTCGAATTTCATTAGAAATTCGGCGGATTGAAATTATCCTTCTACTTAAAAGACATATTTATCATACTTCACTAAATGAACGTTCTTTTTTTCGAGGAATTATCAGTAATGTCCGTCCAAGAAAAATTGATGGCTTATATATGAATTAATCTAGCCCAGTAGTTAACAAATTCGCATGTCAACTGTAATTTATCCGCTAGTAAGTTAAATAAAACGAAAAAACCTTGATTGTCCCTATAATTATGAACATATAAAAACGTGGAGAAAAAAATATTTTGCATTATTTTTTATTAATTTTGTTTCATATTAAAAAAATTTTTAGCAGTTTTGGTTTTTAGAATACTGGATATATTAAGTGCACTTAGTATAATCTTTTTCACAATTATTTTTACATTAGTTATTTCAAAACATAAAGTGTCCTTATAAATATGAGAAGGAGTGTATTTACATGTTTTGAGGTCCCCTATATACGAAAATCGTGTTTTTAGCGGTTAGTGTGTGTGTGTGTGTGTGTGTGTGTGCGTGCGTGTCTGTTTGTTATCAGCATATCTCAAGAATAAATAGAAGCAGAGATTTCAAACTTGGTATTCTAAATGTGTATCACATAGAGATGCTACAGTAAGCTTTTCGCTGAGATGAAGCGAATCGTTCGTGTACAGGGACATTCAAGAGTATTCAAATACATTACGTCTGTTGACTCAATGGAAGTGGGGACGGCGCCAGTCGAGCAGTGACAGACAATCACGTGACGATAGAGAGAATCCAAACTTTCATTCTTTTCTTTTTTTTTTTATTATTGTGTTTTTTGCTTTTTCGGAACATATTCATGAAAAACAGAAGTACGTACTTTATTCTTAGTGAAAAAACATTCGAACATTAATACTGAAATCTAGCAGTAAATTATTCATTAATTGTTATATTATTCAAATAAGAAATCTTATTCTTTATTATCTTTATAATTCACTCAAGGCATAAAAAAAATGCCTTTACATGTATTCGACATGGTTTTAAACCTGTGCTAAAATATTTAAAAGATTCTGTTTTTGTTCATAAAATTCTGAAAGAAAATCTCTGATTAAAGTCAACTATAGTAAGCAATCGGATTTCATCTTTATTTACGTGTATGGCCTAAAAATGTATTTCAAGCGACCACAGGAAATGCAGGAGAGAGGTGAGTTAGCTTTTCCTTAATATTATGCATGCTAAAATCAGTTTCGTTTTGAATTCAAACTGTTGTTTATGCAGATCAAACTTCTTTATACGTAATTCTAATTAAATCAACATGTTTTTGGTCCGTCCTAGAGCCATGAGGCTATCGATGATTCATATATATATAAAAAAAACTATATTTATTTAATCTGTATTTGATATTCTTATTCTTATTCTTATTCTTATTCGTAATCATTTATTCTTGAAATGATTTATTTTTTGTTCTTGAATGTTTGTTCTGTAATTCGAAGGCCTATAGTTATGTGTATTTAAACTTATATATTCTAAAATGCCGAAATTATCTAAGCAAGTTTTATTATTTGAAAATTTATGTAAGGAAATCGATAGTTTTGGAGATAGAGTAAAGGGGTGTAGTAAAGATGAACAATCTAAGGTTAAATTATTAAAAACCAAAGTTCAATCGTATGATCATGAAATCGCGGCAATATTTAAAAATTTATCCGCTAAAGAGAATGAGGATTATATGGATATGTATTTCAGATATAAGGGAGTGGTTTTTGATTTACTGGTGGAGTTAGAGGACAAAACAGAAGTAAACGCGTGCGATTCAGATACTCACGCGGAAAGTAAAGCTGAGAAAAATGGTAAATCGTCTCTTATTAAATTACCGAAATTTGATCTTCCACGGTTTTCTGGTGAAACCGAAAATTGGATTTCTTTTAAGGAAATTTTTAATTCGACAATTCTACAGAATAATCAATTATCCAAAATTGAAAAACTGCAATATTTACATTCTTCAGTGCGCGGAAACGCAGCTAAATTAATTCGAGGATTCGCTCTAAAAGAGGAAAATTTGGATCAATGTTGGGAAATATTAAATGAAAGATATGAAAATAAAAGACAATTAGCATTGAGTCAAATTAACAAAATATTTTCTATGAAAATTGTAAAAGCAAACAATGCTAAAACTTTACTGGAGTTATTAGATACTTGCAATGAAGCCGTCAGAAATTTAAAAACTTTGGGTTTAGATTCTAATGCGTTAAGCGACTTAATTATAATAAAATTCATGATGGGGAAATTGGATGAATCGTTAAAACAGAGATGGGAATTAATGTTGGATAGTGATAAATTGCCTGATCTTGATCTTTTTAGGAAATTCGTTGAGCGCGAAGCGCGCGGTGTTGAAGAGATAAAATGTAAACAAGACGTAAAATTCACTAATTCGAAGAAATCAAACAACGTATTGAGTACAATTGTGAAAAAGGAAAATACGTGCATTCTTTGTAATGAGCGTCATGCTCTATTTAAATGTCCGACATTTAATTCAAAACCGGTTAAAGAAAGATGGAAATTTGTTGAATTAAATAAGTTATGTCAAAATTGCTTACGCCAAAATCATAGGCTGGAGAATTGTAGGATAAACATTAATTGTAAAAATTGTGCAGAAAAACATCATACCTTACTGCATATTTATGGTAGAAATTCAAATTCTGAAAGGGCGAATCATGTATCGCCAGATATCTCAGTTTCAAATAGTGCTCAGTTTTATTCTAGTAATGTTTTGTTATCTACAGCACTAATTAAGGTTAAATCAAATAAAGGCAAAATTATGCATTGTAAAGCTTTGATAGATAATGCTAGTCAAAATTCATTAATTACTAAGGAATGTGCTAAGCGACTAAATTTGCCCTTACGGAGCACGTCGCATAGTATAATAGGGATTAATTGCGTTTTAGCAGAAACTGCTCTCAACGAAACAGAATTTAAATTCACTCCGCATTTTTCGTCGGAGTCATTTTCAGTCAGCGCTTTTATAGTTGATAGGGTTACCTCACCTCTCCCTAATTTCCAACTACCGCAACACGATTGGCCACACATACAGGGATTACAACTAGCTGATCCCAATTATTACGTTAGTGGTCCCATCGATATTCTTCTTGGGGCAGAAATAGTCGCCTCAATCTGCAATGGCAGTCCAATTCAAGGGCCAGCTGGAACTCCTACAGCATTCCCCACAAAGCTGGGTTACCTCCTTTCAGGACGAATAAACAGTTTTCAATGTACAAATATCAGTTTAACATGTCATATGACTTTTGATGATGATATCAACAACACTTTAAAACAATTTTTTGATACAGAATCAATTCCAAATGTAGAATCAAAAAAGATAGAAAATGATCCTGTGGAAAATATTTATTTGACCACAACTAAAAGAAATAGTCTGGGAAGATATGTAGTTCATCTACCCTTTAAGCCAGATAAGGCACTAGGTGACAGTAAGTCAGGTGCTATTTCAAGATTTCTTTCCATTGAAAATAAAATTAAAAAGAACCCACAATTAAAGAGGGAGTATTCGAATTTCATGAACGAATATATATCTTTGGGTCATATGACAAAATTACATCCAGATAAAATTAATGAAACGCCACATTATTATTTACCGCATCATGCGGTGGTAAATGAAAACTCTGAAACAACAAAATTACGTGTAGTATTTGACGCCTCGTTTAAAACAACAAATAACAAATCTTTAAATGACATTTTATATATTGGTCCTAAACTACAGTCAAATATTTTTGACAATTTAGTAAAATTTCGAGCCAACCCTGTAGCGTTCAGTGCAGACATAGCTAAAATGTATCTGCAAATCTTAATTGAAAGGAAACATAGAATCTACCCAATAATTGATTGGAGAGAATCTCCCAATGACCAATTATCTTTTTACGAATTGAATACTGTCACCTACGGAACAGCTTGTGCACCCTATTTAGCGTTACGCACGCTTAAGCAATTATGTGAGGATGAGGGACAAAATTTTCCATTAGCAACAGAAATTGCCAAAGACAATTTTTACATCGACGACTTATTGTCAGGGGCACAATCCCTTCAATTAGCAAAAGATAGAATAATGGAGCTGCAGGCTCTAATGCAAGCTGGAGGGTTTAAACTTAGGAAATGGGCTTGTAGCCATCCAGAAGCGCTCTCTGATATTCCAGAGGAAGAGAAGGCTAATTCGGTCATTCATTTTTTTGAGGATAAAGGAAAAATAAATCAAAGAGTACTAGGAATGTTCTGGGATTTAAGTGAAGATACTCTTCAAGTTAGAACCTTAGCTGATCAACAAATTAATACGAAAAGACAGTTGCTCTCCGTAATTGCGCAAATTTATGATCCCCTCGGAATTATTTCGCCATCTACAATAACTTTAAAATTAATTCTGCAAAAATTGTGGAAGTTGCAATCAACGTGGGATGAGCCTATACCTCCAGATATTTTGCAAGAATGGAAAACTTTTTATAATGAAATTAATGAGTTTAAATCTATGTCCATTCCACGCTCTGTAGGTTCAAATACTAAAGACTGTACAGTTGAACTGCATGGGTTTTGTGATGCCTCTCCGAGGGCGTATGCGGCAGTCGCATATTTAAAGATCATAACAAACACTATTCAGATATATTTAATCGCTTCTAAAACTAGAGTCGCACCCTTAAAGGAAATTACGTTGCCCAAACTAGAATTGTGTGGGGCTGTACTCGTAGCTGAGTTAATTTGCAACATTCAAAAATCCCTTAAAATTACTCATTCGACATACTGGTACACTGACTCTTCTATTGTATTAAACTGGATAAATAACCCTTCAAACAAAGGAAATAGTTTCGTGGCCCATAGAGCCACCAAAATCAGAGCTCTTACTCAATTAGAATCCTGGAGACATATCCCAGGAAAAGAAAACCCGGCCGATTGTGCCACACGCGGATTGTCCCCAGCTAAGTTGAAAGCTAGAACTGAGTGGTGGGAAGGGCCAAAATCGCTCCATAGTTTTGAGCTACCACCAATGTGCACATTACATTCAGTTTCCGTTCAGAAACAAACTCATCACCATCCGACAGATTCAAGTTCTAAGCCTGCACTTTCTAATAACACTTTCCTATCACATATCATAAAATACTCTAACTATCTAAAACTTTTAAGAATTCTAGCTTATGTACTGAGATTTATCAATAAAATTAAAACCAAATCAAAGGAAAGTGGTCCTTTAAAGGCCATAGAGCTAAATCAAGCGGAAATGTGTCTTGTAAAAATAATTCAAAATGCCGAATTTAGTGATGAAATTGACGTACTAAGGAAAGGAAAACTTTTAAAACCTTCACACAATCTGTTGGGTCTTGATCCTTTTCTGGATGAAGCGGGCATTCTTCGTGTTGGAGGACGCCTGCGGCACCACCCGTCCCTGCGATTTCAAGAAAAACACTCACGATTTCAAGAAAAACCTCCATTTTACTGCCGAAAGCCAATCGTTTTCGAAAGTTGGTGTCGATTTCGCGGGACCAGTAATGACAAAATGTCAACATAAACGAAAAGCGACAACCTTTAAATCATATATTGCCCTTTTCATCTGTATGGCGACAAAAGCAGTGCATCTTGAATGTGTTTCAAATCTGTCTACAGAAGCATTTCTCGCAGCCTTGAAACGCTTCATAGGTAGGCGTGGATACCCCTCTGACATATTTTCGGACAATGGCAGAAATTTGGTCGGAGCCCATTCTTACCTAAAACAGCTATTTTCTTTATTCAAAGAAGAAAAATTACAAAATTTTGCTTCCCAACACCAAATAACCTGGCACTTTATTCCCCCGTATGCTCCAAATTTTGGGGGACTCTGGGAAGCGTCGATAAAATTAGCCAAACATCATTTGGTAAAAATCACACAAGGAGCAATTTTAACTTTTGAGGAACTGTCCACGCTTCTATGTCAAATAGAGGCTGTTATAAATTCGCGGCCTCTAACACCATTGTCCAATGCTCCTAATGATTGCGCAGCTTTAACACCAGGACATTTCTTGATTGGATCTGCATTATTAGAATTGCCAGAACTATCGTTAACAAACAATTCTCTTAGTCTTTCTTCTAGGTATAAGCTCTTATTGCAGATGAAGGAGACATTCTGGAAGAAGTGGACATCCCAGTACCTGCCAACTTTGCTTCCGCGAGCCAAAAGAACCACGAACAGTCACAACTTTTCTCCAGGGCAGCTAGTTATTCTGAAAAATAAAGCCTCACCTCCACTACAGTGGGATCTGGCACGCGTCATCAAGTTGATTCCCGGAGCTGACGGTATCACCAGAGTCATCGAGCTGCAGACATCTTCTGCTGGAACTCTTCTTCGACCGGTTTCTGAGGTGATCCCTCTTCCGAGTATTTCGACTCCAGCTTCGGTGCCTCCCCGCCCCCCCCCCCCCCAGTATGTTGACTCAATGGAAGAAGGGACGGCGCCAGTCGAGCAGTGACAGACAATCACGTGACGATAGAGAGAATCGAAACTTTCATTCTTTTCTTTTTTTTTATTATTATTGTGTTTTTTGCTTTTTCGGAACATATTCATGAAACATATTCGGATCATGAACATATTCGGAACAAAACAGAAGTATGTACTTTATTCTTAGTGAAAAAACATTCGAACATTAATACTGAAATCTAGCAGTAAATTATTCATTAATTGTTATATTATTCAAATAAGAAATCTTATTCTTTATTATCTTTATAATTCACTCAAGGCATAAAAAAATGCCTTTACATGTATTCGACATGGTTTTAAACCTGTGCTAAAATATTTGAAAGATTCTGTTTTTGTTCATAAAATTCTGAAAGAAAATCTCTGATTAAAGTCAACTATAGTAAGCAATCGGATTTCATCTTTATTTACGTGTATGGCCTAAAAATGTATTTCAAGCGACCACAGGAAATGCAGGAGAGAGGTGAGTTAGCTTTTCCTTAATATTATGCATGCTAAAATCAGTTTCGTTTTGAATTCAAACTGTTGTTTATGCAGATCAAACTTCTTTATACGTAATTCTAATTAAATCAACAACGTCTATGGGGGAAATTGCAGTTATTACTTTCTCTTACCCATAAGGTAGAGAAAGTA
The DNA here is from genome assembly GCA_963930645.1 of Salticus scenicus. Classification (NCBI taxonomy): domain Eukaryota; kingdom Metazoa; phylum Arthropoda; class Arachnida; order Araneae; family Salticidae; genus Salticus; species Salticus scenicus. The sequence goes on from CAWVNO010000061.1 coordinate 1,995,605, forward strand.
TTGTTTTAGGGTCAAATTTTCGAACGTGAGTTTTTGTTATATTTACATGTTTCGAGATTCCTTGGATACGAAAATCGTGTTTTTAGCGGTAGGTCTGCGTGTGTATGTGTGTGTCTGTCTGTTATCAATATATCTCAAAAACAAATAGCAGCAGATATTCCAAACTTGGTATTCTAAATGTGTATCATATAGAGATGCTGCACTAATCTTTTTGTTGAGATGAAGTGAATCTTTCGTTTTCGTGTACAGTGACACTCAAGAGTGTTCAAATACATTACGTCTATGGGGGATATTGCAGTTAAGAAGAGTTTAACTTCTATAGACTGCACTAAACCAAATGAAATGAATATATATTCTTCATATGCATAAAAACATGCCTCGTAGAATATGGTATAGAAATCATTCACTGTTCGTTTACAGGTCTACACAAAAGAACTAGATTATAATGCGACAATCATGAAAACTGATGGAAGTACATTTCAGGTTGTGCCGCGTGTTATTAATATAGGATTATATTTATGTGCACCATGTGAGGCGTATATAACTATCAGAAGATATACAGGGCTGCCAATATTTAAGCCATAACATTCTTCTTTATCTGTTAATGGATGTGCGTTACTATAATATACTATAGCCTGTAATATTTTACCATGTCTAGGAAAGGTGCTCAAGAACTGAAATTAATTCCTTAAAGTTATATGGTAAATAAAGTGTTTTTTAAGTTAAATATTCATTGATTGTTTTCTTTTATATTCACACTTTTGAGGTTTCCTGAATACCGAAGTCAAGTTTTATAGTTTGATCTTTGCCTGTGTCTGTTAGAGTAAATAAAAAAAAAAAAAAATTTCAGGCGATCTAAATTATGTATTTTGAAGTGAATACGTTTGTTACTAGAAAAGTTTGTTCAAGATTGACAAGTTTTAAGGAATGGTGCGTGTGAAAGTTGCCTAAATAATTTTAAATGAACTTTTGAACTTAATAACAGATTTGAATTCTCTATAAATGTAGTTACAATAATGAAACGTGGGGTTGAGGGGGATGGTAGACACATCAGATTATTTTCTTTTATTTTTTTACCTTGCTTTATGTAAGCTTCGTTGTATATCACTTGTCTACCGATATACACCCGAATTAATTTGGCATCCGTTTTCATAATGATTATCTCCTACATTAAGTTTGATGCATGTATATGTCTAAAAGTTGAGATTTAACCTTCCTATTTTTGAGATAAATTGCAGCACATAAGTGTTACCTGTCGGGTGATATGCACCCAAATTGAACTAATAAAGAGTTTAATAATCTTCATTTCTTACCTACTAAGTTTTGTTCATTTATATGCAGTAAAATTTAAAATGTAGCCTCTCCTTGAAAGCGCTACCTATTAGTCGATATGCACACAAATTGAATCAGTATAATGTGTTATAATGACCATCTTACCAAGTTTTGTTTGATTACTCACAACAGAACTTGAGATATAGCCTTCCCTAAATTGGGAAAAATCGCAGTATAGCAGCGCCATCTGTTGAGCGATTTGCACCAAAAGTTGATAGGCATTAATTTATGTAGGGTGCAACTACATATAAATTTACATTAAATTTTGCTCTGTAGCTTCTTAGATATAGTTGCCACAAATTTTTTGTCACACGTACTGGCAGACGGACAGACAGATTTTCTGAAACAGATTTAATCGTGTTCTGGACCTCTTAAAACGTGTAAATCCATCAAAAAAAGGAAGTCTAAAATGTTTACGAAATCAAAACTTTTTTCGATTGAATAAGAAGAATGTAATAAAAAAACCCATGTTGTGGTCATCACAGAAAATTTTCTATGTCATTGTATATAACAGGATATCTCACCGATTGATATGCACAAAAATGTAATTAGCGTAACTTCTCACAATTCAGTCTTTGCATTGCATGTCTGTACAGTTTTAACTACTAGATGGCGACATGGCTATCTGAAAATACGCAAAAAATGATAGCAGCACCATCTGTGGATCGATATGCATTCAAATCGAATTAGCGTAATTTTTTATAATATGTAGCTCACATAGGAAGTTTGGTACTTTTATATAATATAGAAACTGAAATATAGCCTGCCTGTGAATAGAAAATATGATAGCAGCATATCAGTGCCACCTGTTCTTTCCCTACACACCCAAAGTGAATCAACATAATTTTACCTAATATGCATGATATTAAGTTTAGTCCAATTATATATCACAGACGTTGAGATATTGCCATCCCCTAAATGGGATTTAATTGCACCATAGTAGCGCCAGCTATCGGCCCATTTGCATTTAAATCGAATCAGTATTATTTTACATAACATCCATTCCAAATGCCAAGTTTAGTGCATTTATAGCCCTATAGAAGCTGAGATATAGATTTTCCCTAAAAGAGAGAAAATTACAGCATAGCAGTGCCATCTGTTGGCACCCCAATATCTAATCAAAATTAAATTTAAGTCAAGGTCTACCAAGTATCAAACTTGGTTAAATTTTACCAATTACTTCAATAGATACAGCGTCTACTAAACGATACAGCGTCTTAGAAGTACACCGACATTTTCTAAAAGTAACTTTTAAAAAATATTCAAGATATCTCAAAACGTGCAGATCCATTGAAAACTTGTGATCAAAAGTTTTCATTATTCCTATACTTTCATTAAATATATATATTTACATATATAGCTGAAATTAAAACTTTTTTATGTTTACAAAAGCATGTAATAAAAAAGAAAGATGTTAAAAATGAAATAAAAATGAAATGAAATTAAAAAAAAAAAAAAAAAAAAATCAATCTGACATTTATATTTAATCTTTAAATTGTAGTTGAACAAACAAACCAAGAAAAAAAAAATTCCATCTAATGTTTAGTCTATTCAATTGTTATTAACAACAACAACAACAAAAAAAAAAAAAAAAAACGCTTATTTTTTCTATCGGATATGTTATTGTCTAGGCGATGTTATTGACTAGGCGACGTTTTGACAAGCGATGTTTTGACGGCGATGAATTTACGGGCGACATTATTCCCGGCGATGTTTTCACGTAGACCCCGGGAACGGGAAAGCTTGAGTTAATTAGAACCTAACTTCAAAAGGATGCAAAAAAAAGGGGGGGGGGGGAAGCAGGGAGTTGAAATTTAATAAAAACCATTCAGGAACCAAAACTGAATAAATTATTTAAGAGCGAGAGCAATTAAAAAAAATAGCAAGGTTTATTAAAATCAATGATAAAACAATTAGGAACTTGTGGCGAATGGGGCAAAAAGGTGAGAAAATTAATGAGCTAATAACAGTTAAGTCACGATAAATGGCTTTCGTATAAGAATTTTACAAGGGCTAAGAGATAATTAGGAAACTTTTAAGACTGTGATTGGAGACATAATACGCAAAAAAGGGTGGGGAAAACAGAAGTCAATTAACAATTACCCGACGTAAACAGAGGTTGTGTGTGTGTGGGGGGGGGGGGGGGTGGACGGGGGCTAAAAACATAGAGCCAATAGTAGTAACGTAAGTAGTGATTAAGCAAACAATAATTAAGGTAAAACTGGGAAATGGCAAAGAAGGTAAATGCGGGGAAATAACTTTAAAGTCCAATTAATCGGAAATGATTACATCAAGGGTAAAAAAAAAAAAAAAAAAAAAAAAACACAATTCTTAATCATAACAAGTTAATTGGTTTTATTGAGAGCAGGAGCCTTGAATAATATTGATAAAAATAAAAAATAAAATGAGAACGGGAGGACAAAAGATGAATAAGCAAAGCTTAAAATAATTAAGCAAAATATTAATTAGGATTTCACTGGAATGACAAAAGGGGGCAAGTGCGCATGCCCAAGAGGTGATTTGAATAGTAGGCGCCCGGCCATCCCCAGAAAAAGCCATCATGGGAAAAGCGCACACCCCTTAAAAAACGGAGTGTGCATAGTCCCAGACGACTGGTGGGGACGGCCGAAGACCTGTAGACTGAAATCGTATTTAAAACAAAATGGCACATTGAAAAATTATTTTGGTTTGAGCAAAAATTAATTAGAATTGGATTATTTATGACCACTACAAGGGTCAGCAGAGGCCATCAGGACATGATTGGGTGGGAAAATGTTCCATTGTTAATAATTAACTTAGAAAGTAATGAATTATTAGGTATTAATTGCTTGAATTGTCTTTAAAAAAGAAAATGGCAATCAGCCCTATTGAAAACCACCGCTGAACTTAATACAAAGAAAAATTACATTTCTACAAATTGGCAGAGATTATTATGGCTCCAAATTAATGGATGGTATCAAAAGAAAGATAGAATCTTTAGGAAAGGAAAATGGTATGGCGCATAGCTCCGACTCACCCCTTTCCTGCTAAAGTTAGCCGATCACCGAGAGCAGAAAAACTTGCGTCCTCTCTCTTCGAATAATGGGCTGGAACTCATTTTAAAGGGTTAACAATGTTCCTACAAATACATCCTTTTGTAAGGATTTTCGACAACAATACATTAACGTCTCGGACAACGCCTGCGCATGTTTACCCCGTAAATTTTATTTTTTAACTCCACTAATTATATATCAAAGCAACTGCTTTATACGAAAAAAAAAAAATTGAGTTTGTGAATCAATAGATAGGTACTCTAAAAATTTAGTGGAGTTAAAAAATAAAACTGTTTTACATATTTGTCATCTCTGCCACCGCGTTGTACGAGACTTTACTGTATTTAAATATTAAAAGTTTGCTTAAAAATCTGAGTTAATTTAAAGACAGAAATTTCTGTAAAATTTTACATGTGCCGAAAAATAAGGACTGAAAGAACGCTGGTAAAGTACAACCATGTTTAATTAGAGTAATTTTTGTATTTTTTTTTTTTTTTTCTAATCAAAATACAAATTAATGCATAGTTTAATATAGTACAGATAAACATACAGCTATGTAATAAATAAACTGTAAGTATGATCAAAAGTGAAATATTAAAGGAGTTTTAGAAGGTGGAGTTTATAGGTTAAGAGGAGTTTTAGAACGTGATGAGCGGAATCTTTATTTTTTGCATACCTGCCAACATCCTAATTATAAAACGGAAGAGTTTTAATATATGTCTCTTTTCTCACACCACTTTATTTTTAGAAATTATCTCTGAATGTATTTACGATAAATAATTATAAAATTACTCTAAAAAATGAGTGATTTAAAAAAAAAAAAAAAAAAAAAAATTGCAACCTACGAATATTGATGAGATGGTTGGCAAGTGAAGTATATTTTTTGGAATCAGGAAAACGAATGTTACAAAGTTACAGTAAAATTTCTCCTGCACTATTGAACCGATATGGTTCATTGTAAGCTCATTCCAAAGTTACTGGAATGGGCAAATTATTAACAAATTTTACCAGTTGTAGCTAGAAAAAATTTTGTGAAATTGCTAATTAAATATTTGTGCATATATTTGATATTGCATTTTTTCATTGAGTCAGAGTTTGTAACTCGTCATTAGATTTATATACTCTAACACAACTGATGTTAATTTATAGGATTTTTTCTGTTCTTTCTAAATAAGCGATTGACTTTTGTGTAGCATGTTCAGAAACTTTAAAAATGAGGCATTTTTAAGGATTTTTAGCTTTTTCATTCAATTTGCAAGAACTTGAAAACGGGTAAGGATAGGAGAGGTTGATTTACTGATATGCAGAGTTCAAATACTCCATATGAACTCTTCTGTTACCCCGCTGAGTTTTTTGGAGCAATTAGGAATCACAGACTGTATATATACATATATACATGAGGGGGTCCAAGGTAAGAAAGTGCCAAGCCACATTTCGTTAAACTTTAATATAGGTTACCATTATGAAAAGTATTGATTCGTGACGCGACTCGAGGGTATAAACACTTTTTTTGGCAACCCATTCCTGTCGAAACATCGTTTTCTGGCTCGCTGCTCGTATATGTTTATCACAGAGTTGCCATCTTTTAAAATTTATTCCGGAGAATGCTTAGCCCCGCCTTCTTTTAACACGAGAATTTTTATGCTATGTCGACATAATATGCACTTGTTGCGTTTCACCGTTGACTTTCCTACTTTATAAATTTCATTTGTTTTTCTTATTTTTTTTTTTTTTTTTTTTTTAGCTTGGCGGAGCGGAACGCTACCGCGTACCTTGATCAATATATGCAGAAATATAAATATTATTCGTTACTCTTGCCTTGTTACTATCTGAAAAATTTTTTCCTGTAGGTTTTTATTACTTTTTGTGTAAATAATCGTAATTCGTAACAGACACGCCAAAATGAAACTGTACTCAACTAGCGCATGAGCAATGAGAATTATGACAGATAAAAAAATAAACTGCCAAAGATTCTTGTTGTGTTCCGAACAACGAGATAAGTAAAGTAGACTGCTGATTCAATGGATAAAGGATTAGCTTTCCGTGGTTCAACATGATTCACGTGATATGCACCAATAGATTGTTATGTTTGGTCCTTTATCGCTATTTTGGCATTTAAAATTTCAGTTCATCAAATTATTATTATTAGGTAACACGACTGTCCTATGACCGAAATAAACTGTTTTTAAAATCATCAGCATATATAGTTACGCTCATCAGCTCCTGACTCTGTCATACTTTAGGCTTAAGAGATTTCCTTGAGAGATCAACCTAATTTTCATACTTTAGTTAATTTCAATTAATCTAATTATCTGATCGATAAGTTGTTTAAACAGACGGATTCAGAAAAAATGCTCCTTTCATTTGGTACCTTATTAGTAACGAATTTTTGATTAGAATTTTTAAAATTAATTAAAACCTGAAAATAACAATTTAAAATAAACATTAAAATTTTTAATTGTTGCCATTTTTTTTTTCAGTATAAAATAAAATAAGCTTTCACGTAAAAAACAAACAAACAATATATATATATATATACATAACATGAAATATTAAATTTGCGTCTATATGATGTCGTGATGATCTAAAAAATGACGTCTATAAAATAATAATAATAATTTTAAATTTTAAAAGTAACGAAGAGATAAATAAAGTGCGAAAAATTTCGCACGGGCATGCTAGGAAATGAATTATTCAAAGTGAGAAATAAATGAAATAAAATGATTATTTTTCCACGGGCTCCTTATTCGCCCTACAACTAACTAGTTTTTCAGATATTTAACATTATAATAAATAATAAAATACTTTTTTTTTTTTCATTGTTTCCCGACAAAGTTTAAAAGTGTTTATGAAAAAAAAGTTAAACTTTTAAAAGAGTTAAATTTAAAAACAAATAATAGTCCCTCAACTATTTTTAAATATTTTGTTTGTTAAATTTTGACAATAAGAAATAAAAAGAAGGTGAATTCCACCTAACAAGAAACCAGTTGGGGTAAAGGTCATATAAAACAAATCTCTAAGTGTTATACATCATTGGTAAGCTTGTGGTTTCTAGAACTGGAGTCTATTATTGCATTTTTCTTATATTAGGTTTGTTTTGTGGGAGCAGTAATGGGAAAATACAGTGATTTCCATAGAGACGGACATTGTGTACACTTTACAGATTATGAGATACATACAAATGCTTTAGAATTATTTTTTCTTGTTAAAACCAATACTAAAGATTAACTTGGCAGGTTAATTTTTTTTTTCAGTGTATTGAAGCTGAAAAAAAAAAAAAATAATAATAATAATAATAAAAAAAAATAATAATAATAATCTTTGACTGTAACGGATGTTACATTTGTCCATTTCATGTAACATCCGATACAGTCAATTGCTATTATTATTATTATTATTATTATTATTTTGCAGCTTCAATACACTGGGAAAAAAAATAATAACAACCTGCCAAATTAATCTTTAGTTTTGGTTTTAACAGGAAAAAATAAAAAAATAAAATAAATAAATAAATAAAGGCACTTCTATTCTAAAGCATTTGTATGAACAATTATTTTGTGAGTGTACGTAACGTCCGTTACTATGGAATTCACCAGAAGTAAAATTAAAATTAAAATGATTTTGGATTAAAAAATATATTAAATTACGAAAGTAAACAAAAACATTGACGGTTATAACTTTCGTCAAGTACAATCTCCAAGCAGTTGCCACTTAATTTTTTTAAAAAATAAGCTATAACTAAGGAAACCAATGCATAGATGGTTCATCTCACATGACTCATGTTATCAGGGTTACCATTTATCACTCTAACTCATTTATCTCGTTGGCTCGGAAAGGATAAAGTAGTTTTGGTTTAAAAAAAAAAAAAAAAAAAGAGTCCTTCTGTCTCATTTGGAAGGGTAAGTTGATTTCTTTTTCCTTATCAACAAGCCGTCATTTCGTTTCAAAACGGCGGCTACAAATTATAAATGGACTTGGTAGAAAGTACATATGGAGTTTTAAACTAATCAGTTCATAAATACCTTTTTATGTGAATTTAAAATTTTCAGGTGGCCGGCACTTGGAAGCAAGATGGCGTAAAAAATTGACAAACATATATATTAAATGCATTTGTGAGATAAACCTACTCTACAAATTTAGCTCGAATTAATTTAGAATCTCAAGTCATCGCGTTGAAAAATTAAGTGGCTGCCACTTGGATCAAAATGACGGAGAAAGTTGCTCAGTGAACTAATCCAAGATATTTGTCAGATAAGTCCACTATCCAACTTTAGTTCGAATAAATTCAGTATTTCAAAAGTTATCGTGATAACAAAGTCTCAAGTGGCAATGTTCAAGTGGACGCAACATGGAAACAAACTTGCCCACAGAAATCATAGTTGTTTGAATGATAAATCCATTTTTCAACTTTGGTTTGAATTGATTAATTATTTCAAAAGTTACCATGATAACAAATTTTCAAGTGGCCGCCACTTGGAAACAATATAATTGAACAAGTTGCCCAACAAACTTATCCAAGATATTTGAAGCATAGGTTCACTGTCTAACTTTGGCTTGAATCAGTGCAGTGTTTCAAAAGTTACTGCTATGGCAAATTTTCAAGTGGCAGTCTAAGTAGCTGCAACTTGGAAACAAAATGACGAAATAACTTGCCCAGTGAAAGCATCCAATATATTTGTATGGTAAGTTCATTGTCCAGCTTTAGTTAAAATTAAATCAGTATTTCAAAAATTATCGTGATATGAAATTTTCAAGTGGCACCATGATTTCAAGTTGTTCCCACTTGATAAAAAAAGTGAGGTGCTTGGCGAACTTATAAAAGATATTTGAATGATAAATCCACTACCCAAATTTGATGCGAATTGACTCAGTATTACAAAAGTTACCATAATGACAAATTTTCAAGTGGTTGTCACTTGGAAATAAAATTGCAGATCAAGTCACCAAGTGAACTTATCCAAGATATTTGAACCATAAGTTCACTATCCAACTTTTGTTTGAATCAGTTTAGTATTTTAAAAATAATCGCGATGGCATATTTTCAAGTGGCAGCGTAATTTCAAGTGGATGTCGGAACAAGTTGCCCAGTGAACGCATCCAAGATAATCAATCATATGATAATATCACTATCCATCTTTGGTACGAATTGAATCAGAATTTAAAAGTTATCAAGTTTATAAATTTTCAAGTGGTAGCTTTATTACAAGTTGTCTCGCTTAGTTTATAACATCTGCACTTTGCTAAAAATGACGGATAAAGTTCATTAATAAACTTAGTTGTGACCCTTATATAGTCTATGTATACATCGAAATTCATGCATATCCAGTTTTAAATATGCTTTTTATAGTGTGAATTTGAAATTTTCAAGTGGCCTGCTCTTGAAAACCAAACGGCGGAGCAACTTGATTAGCAAACTCATCCAAAATATTTATAAGATAAGTTCACTGTCCAAATTTGATCGGATTTGGAGTATTATTTCGGAAGTTATATTGATTGGAAGTTATATTGTGGGAGCCTGATTTCAAGTGGCCCCGCTGAACTTAAGATATCCTCCACTTTGTTCATTAATAAAGTTCATTAATAAATTTGATTGAGACTCGTATATGGTCTATGTATACATAAAAATTCAAAGAAATTCGGAATATGATTTCTACAGTGTGAATTTTACATTTTCAAATAGTTTCCACTTGAAAACAAAATGGCGGAGCAACTTGATTAACACACTCTTTCAAGATATTTATTAGATAGCTCACTGTCCAAATTTGGTTCGATTTGGAGTATTATTTCGGAAGTTATTGTGATTTAAAAATTTCATGTGGTAGCCTGATTTCAAGTGGCCATGTTTAACTTAAGATATCCGCCACTTTGTTAAAATTGGTGGATAAATCTCATTAATAAACTTCATTCAGAACCTTATGTGGTCTACACATACATCAAAATTCAAGCAAGACTGGCCTTAAATACGCTTTTTACAATGTGGATTAGAATTTTTCAAGTGTCAGCTACTTGAAAACAAAAGTCGGAGCAGCTTGGTTAATACAATTATCCAAGATATTTATAAGATAAGTTCACTGTCCAAATTTGGTTCGATTTGGAGTATTATTTCGGGAGTTATCGTGATGACAAAATTTTCATTATAAATAGATGGATAGATAGATACATAAACGAAGTGATTGCAATAGGTCGATTTCTACAGAAATCAACCTAATACCATGCAAAGGTTGCTACTTAAAGAGTTATGAGGTTTTAAATATGCAACGCAGATCTACATCGCTGTGTAAAAGATTAAACAAGTTTTATGACTTTTGCATGCATATTTCACTTAAGGGGGTATTCTGGTCTAGAAATTTAAAAAAAATCAAGAACTTCTCAAGAGCTGAATTATGAGAAGGAGGAAGGCCCAATGTATGGATCTGGGATCGCCGATTGATGCAAAGTGAGTATAACATATTATTTTCAGAGTTATTCCATTAGAATTGTTTCCTAAACTTTAAACGTGTTTTTCTCGAAACTACTTTTTTTGAGGTGGTTGACATGATATTTCAAGTTCTACTGAACCGATTGCTTTGAAATTTGGTATATATCTTGTTTATATAACTCTCTATCGCGTCTGCCTTGGATTTAAAAAAATTTTGATTTTCAATATTTTTAAAAAATTCGAAAAGTCGAAAAAAGTCGGGTAAATTTTTTTTTTTTTTTTTTTCAAGTCGACGCCATTTTGTCATTTTTTTTTTTTTTTTTTCTTTTTTTTTTTTTTTTTTTGAAAATGGTCAACCCGATAGCGACATCTTTATTAATGAAGAATTTGTTTGATTTTTTTTGTTTCAGATCACTACAAGGGTTGAAATCATGTCAACCAGGACGCACCGTTTTTTTTGAAGCCCCCACTCCATCGGCCTGTATCTCGGCGAAATTTTTTTTTTTTTTTTTTTACATTCTCAAAATGTCAATAAAAAACATATAAAAAAATGGATAGTAAAAATGTTTTTCATTTTTTTTTATCTTACTTTAAAAAATGCCTAAAATTCAGGCTTCTAGACCAGAATACCCCCTTAATCTAAATGAGATAGAATGCAGAAGTATATTTTTATTAATACTATTTTATTTCCAGCATAAATTATATTTCTAAGAAAAGTATTAACCATTTAAACTGCTCGAATCTTTTTTCATAAATAAATAAATAAATAAAATAATAAAATAATAATAATAATAATAATATATATATATATATATAAATATAAATTCTGTTTTTGTTCACGATAACAAAAATTCAGTTAATAATTAATTAGATTTAAGTCTAAAAGTTTAGAAATTGCTATAAATTTAATTAGAAAGAAATAAGAATATACATCAAAATATTTAAAACGATTATCAAAAAAAAATTTAACTCTTTTAAATGGATATTGAAAATATGCAAATTGGAGAGCATGTAGAAACGTAGAGCAAAAACAAAATCATACACGTACTTAATTATTTAGAGTGTAATTATTTTATAGCATAAAACGTGTATTAAACAGGTTTAAGTTTTTAATAAAATTAGTGAAATCTTAAAGATAATTAATTTGCGGAATAAAATCTTTTTATCTATATGAAATATAATTATTAATATTTGGTTTAGGTTAGATTCAAAATTTTTGTATAGCTTTTGAAATGTTAAGTTAAAAGAGATTTCAATAAATTCATTTTAATTTTCTGCTTTTAATAAGCTTACATGAATGGCACCTATTATATTGCAAATCTCATGACTAAAATTCCTAATTTGTGAGCTAGAGAAAACTAGAGCAAAACTAATGTGCTGTGACCATTACAAAACTTTCTTCTGTATTTTCCTATGCAAATTCATGTTGTAGAAATTATTCAATAAGATTAGATTTTTCCATATACAGTGCATTGCATGAATATAAACGCACCTTAGCTTTAAGAATTAGAATGGTATAGAAGTGTAATAAAAAAATATGAGTAAGTGACACTTGATGCAAACTGTATGTGTATGATTCAAGAAAGGAAAATACCAGTCAAAACAATGAAAGACCAATATGATTTTCTAGAAAATAATTTTATTGAATTTATGAAAAAAAAGTAATACATGTTGCATGAATTTGAATGCACATGCAATAAAATCTTTTTGGAAAAAAATAGAACCGACTCCAAAAAGCAACTACTATTCAAAAAAAAAAAAAAAAAAAAAATTGTATGAATTGAATGAAACTAAATTGCGCCTAAAAGTATAAAATAATTTCCTTCGCCAAACAACCTATAACACTACAATTAATCATAACTTTTGAAGTCGGCGCAAAATTAAATAAAATTTAATTAGTTTTTAAAGGTTTGTTTTTAGATCGTTAGCAACAAATGCTGTCGTCTCGAATGATCCATTTTCATGTTTCCTTTATTTTATCACTGTATACAATTGGTCCATTGGTAGCATCTACACAGAACATTGAACATTCACTAGACGGTGGCGGGCCTCCAAACTCTTGTCCACGGTCCAACCCAGTATCCAATCGCATGCGATTTTACATACCTGCTCAGGGAACCAATCAGATGAAGCGTTAGATAGAATAGAGTGGTTTTTCGTTTTTCTTTCGTTTTTCGTAATGGCGTCGATTGTTTATTTTATATTTGTTAATTATTTTTATGATTTTATTTTATACTTATGTTAATTCAGGGTGATCATGCTGTATCATATATTTTTATACCAATAATTAATTTTTATAAAATCTATATAATCTTTTAAATCTTTATATAATCTTTTCTTCTATCTAATCTTTTAAAATTTATAAGCAAATAATTTTATGAAACTTTATGAATTATATATGTACTTAAAATTCATATCGTGTAGTTAAAAAAAAATAATAATAATAAATCAAATATTTATTTTGAAATAATATATATTCAAAAGGGTGCAAAAAAGGCAAAAATAAGTAAATAAATAATTGTTTGAAATGAGTATAAAATATATTAACTGTACTAAAAAAAAACAAAAAAAAAACATTAAATTTAGAATAGATAAATACCTGGCTGCAAAAGATAGGGGGGAGCATTACTGCTCAAAAACAACAAAAGATCAATTGTCCCCTCTCCTCCCCCATTGAAGTTTTGGAAAGTCGGTGCCTATGTTAATATCACAATAAGAAGCAGATTTTACACAGATAAATTGGGCATTTTCTGAAGCTCAGTTAGCTGTGGTACATTCTGAAATAAATTATCTGAGTATCCATATACAAAGAAGAACGACTAACAATCACATACCACTTTTTTTTAAATACTTTTACAGAAAGTAGATTTAAAGAAAAAAAAAAAAAAAAAAAGATGCAATATTCAATCTTGTGTTCTATTCAGGAAAAATATGGTAAATACTTTTAATTTTATTTATTTATTTTTTCAATGCATATGTATATACATTAATTTAGAAGATAGGTAAGTGCTTTAAAAATAGCATTTACAAATAAATAAATGTCATGAATTCTTTTGTATTTAAAGGTATGCGATTAGTATAAATAGAAACGTGATTTTAAAAGTATATGCAGAGAAATACGTTATTAATTACTAGAGAGAGAGAAAGAGAGAGAGAGAATGAACTATTTTTTAACTTTCAAAGAAAAAATTGCTATCTCATTTTGTACTCAAAGTATTGCTTGGAGGGCATTTATTTTTCTTGTTAACGAAACTATGCCTAGCAAAATTTTTAGTTTTAATATTTATTAAATGATTTTTTCCTTTAAGAACATTTAAAATTTTAAGCCATTAATACCTACTTTAATATTTTACTTTTTTGTTTAAATCATTTTATTATTATTAATTTCTTTAATGTTGAAGGGGGTACCGGATTGTGGGATAAATTATCTTTTTATATTACGGATTATTATCTTTTCATATTACGCTGCGTTCAGATCGTCAGTAGAAAGATTTTCATTAAGTACATTCTTGTTTTATTTACATTCTTCTCAGGACAATCACTAGTCTAACGCTTCGTCTGATTGGTTCACTCATCAGATATGTAAAGTCGTACACTATTGGATACTGGGTTGGACCTTGGATGAGAGTTTGGAGGCCCGCCACCGTCTAGTTGAACATTCTTCACAATGCAGTATTTATGTTTCTACGAAGTTAGACATTCCTTTGCTAATTTGGTATAACTTTGATAACTATCTTTCTTGGAGGCTTTTGGATTTGGCGTTCCAAACGTATTGCAAAAATATACACGCAAGATGTATATATATTTTGTATGAAGTATTGTTTCATATTCTTGATTACTCTCTTAATATACCTTATCAAATTAATCATGATATCCCAAAGAAATTAAATATGTTTGCCAGATAATTTTGCGATTTTTCTTTAATCAAGGACGTCAGATACCAGCATCTTCGCCAACTTTTGCTGCTTACGAAATCTTATTTGTTTTCTTGAATCAAAATAGTTTTCGGCTGTGTTTTGCAGGTAACAATGTGAGATGTGTATTTTGAATAGGATTGGATTTTTGTATTGAATAAAGGTATCAATTTTTAATTGATTTTGCGCCGACTTCAAAAGTTATGATTAATTGTAGTGTTATACGTTGTTTGGTGAAGGAAATTATTTTATACTTTTAGGCGCAATTTAGTTTCATTTCATACATTTTTTTTTATTTTTTATTTTTTTTATTTAATAGTAGTTGCTTTTTGGAGTCGGTTCTATTTTTTTAAAAAAAGATTTTATTTTTCTCTTTTCAGTGAAAACTTATTCCTATAGCAGAACATCAAAAGAGGTTCAACGGCAGTTTCACAAATCACAACTTCCAAGAAAAGTGACATAACTCAAAAAATGGTTTATGTCACTGAAAAATATATCAAATGCACCCAATGTGAACAAAAAAGTTACATCTCCATCTAGAAAGTTATCCACTCGAGAGACAGTTGTGCCAGTTTTATTCTAGTCAAGTTATTTTTAAATTTATTTTTCTCAAATGCTGCATTTTTAAGTTGTGTCACTTTTCTTGCCTTTATCGGATATGAGCAAAACACTATCTATTGAATGAACATACGTTAAGTTAAAAAGTCTTTAGAAATGTAAAGAACGGATACGCTGTATTCGTAACCAAAAATTCTGTTAGGCATATATATTGAACTTTACAGTGAATACATGTCACTCGCTGCGCTGAAATTGCGCAGCGTAAAGTTCAAACAAAGAGCAAAATATGCATTGCAGCTGACGGACAAAAGTTTCAACATCGATACTTACATACTGCTTTTATGACTATAGCTGCAGCTGTTCAGCAGTTAAAAGAGTCGGAACTGACATCTTTTGGGCACCCTGTGTTTTCTTTTGGTCGTAAAGATATTGCAATGGGACCTATTTCAGACCAAGACCTTTACAATAAAACAAAAAGTACCAAAATCGCATTATCTGTTCAGAAGTTATGAGCTAACAAACAAAAATAAAAACAAAAAAACATACGGTTTGAATTGAGAAACTCCTCCTTTTTGAAGTCGGTTAATTAGAGCATCTCTTATGACGTTATAAGCTTACAAACACCAACATCAACACATAGCTCGAAGTGAGAACACCCTCTTTTCTGAAGTTGGTTGAAAACGACTTTGCGCTAATCGATGTGAACGCTTTCAGTAACAGTACTTTGAACCACAGAGGATACGTGTCATCCGCTACGCTGCAAAGTGTGCACAGTGTAGGAAATTGCGAAGAAACAACTGCACGTTTTAAGCGTTATATTTTTAGCAATAATGTCTAAAAACTGTCTTTTCGTAGTAAATCAATGATGCTCTACAACTTCGTAATTAACTTTTCTCCCATCTTGAACCGTTTTTGAGATAGGAGCGCTGATTCCGCTGTTTTTCACCAGATGGCGTTTTATTTTCTTTAGATTGTAAAGATATTACAATGGGACCTACTTCAGACCAAGATCTTTACAACAAAACAAAAAATATCAAGTAACCGTATTTTGAACTATATAACGTATGTCTCACCAGCTACGCTACAACGTGTGCAATGTAGCTCAAGTGTGCATAGTGTAAGAAATTTCGAACAAACAAATGCACGTTTTTAGCATTGTATTTTAGCATCAATGTCTAAACTATCTTTCCGTACTAAATCGATGATGCCCTTCAATTTTATAATTCACTTTTTTCCCTTGTCTTGAACCGTTTCCCAGATAGGAACGCTAGCATGAATGTCTAAACTATCTTTATGTACTAAATCGATGATACTTTTCAACTTTGCAATTCACTTTTTTCTCTAGAACCGTTTTCGAGATAGTAACACTAACTCCGCTACTTTCCACCAGGTGGCGCTGCAAGCGCCTTGTTCTGCATGGCCTTGTAACACTATCTCCGCTATTTTAAAAATTTACTTTTTAAACCGCTGCAAGCGGTTTAACCTTGTACTGCATGGCCACTTTGCTATACTTACATACCATTTTTAACACTATAGCTGCAGCCGTTTAGCAGTTAAAAGAGTTGAGACTGATTTTTTTGGGCACCCTGTATTTTCTTTAGATTGTAAAGATATTACAATGGGACCTATTTCAGACCAAGACCTTTTCAACAAAACAAAAAGTGTCAAATTCGGAGCATCCGTTCAGAAGGTATGAGCTAATAAACATAACAAAAAAAAAAAAAAAACATACGGTTTGAATTGAGAACCTTCCTTCTTTTTTGAAGTCGGTTAAAAAGTAAATAACTGAGTAACAAATACTGTATCTAATACTTTGTAAAGCCACCATTTACTTCTAGAACAGCCAGTAAATGCCTTGGCATTGACTAATATAGTGGCATGAGGTCATCCAAGCTGATTGTCTTCCAAGCTAATAGGATGGCTGATTTTAGTTCATCTTTCGTGTTAAACTGCCTTCCGTTTACGTAAACACGGCGAACCAGAATACCCCATACGTTCTCCATTATGTTTAAATTGGGGTTTTTTGAGGGCCAATCCAGAACTTTTATTTTATTTTCACGGAACCATTTTTTAACAATATGTGTTGTATGTACAGATGCACAGTCTTGCTGAAAAATATAATTTCTTCCAGCTTTCTTGACTGCTTGACGGCGAAGGTTCCTTGTGAGCATCTGGACATAATCTACAGAGTTCACAGTGTTCTCGACGAACTCTAACCAGAAAATCCCTTTAAAACCTATGGCTGCCCACACCATGAAAGACCCACCTTCAGATTGACATTTTGAACAGTACATTTCTTCGGTTCTAAAATCGTGGCAGTAGCTATGAAATCCGTCCGGGTCTTCGAGATTAAACTTTTTTCATCTGAGAAGATGACGTTTTCCCAATTTAGTCGATTTAGAATCCATTTTCTTGCCCATTCCAACCACACATCTTTGTGCTTTTGAGTGAGGGGTGGTTTCGCCTTCAGTTTCTTAAATTTAATGAATGTTGCAGCTTTGATTGTTCTCCATATGGTTGTCCGATGAACACCCAGCTTGTATTGAGCCTTTATCTTCGCACAAGAATTATTCTTATTCTTTGCAGCGTTGCATATTCGACGTTTGTCGTAACTGGTGAGCTTTCTTGTTCGCTTCTTATACGCTTTTTTCCCATAATTTGTTCCTTTCTTTATATAATTTCGCACAACACTCTCACTTCTTCCGATTCGGCGCCATATTTCACGATTGCTAAAGCCTTTACCACGCATAAAGTCGATTTTTATCCTCTCGTCTACTGTCAAAGTTTTCCCTCTTGCCATCCCGAACAAACTTCGTAAATTTTGCACTCAAGCATTAAAACTGTTTTTAAAATAACTTTAGCAACACGACTATCTGTGTTTTAATTTAATTCCGGTAACTTTGTTGAATTTTAAACACAAAATACAGAATTTTAAATTAAAAAAACAGCAACAATTGCTATTTTTAAAATGTAAAGCACTATAATGAGCTAATGTGGATCACGGCAACAAAAGTCATATTCATTATAATAAAAGTAGCACAAAAATATATTTTTAAAAAGAAAAATTTTATAAATTGCATAAGTCGATACTCCGATATGCATTGCAAGCATTTTTTTAAAAATTGAAACAAAGCAAAAGATAAAAAAAATCACTGGATAACCCTGATTCGCCTTGTATGAAAATTTGTACTGCCGTGGTCAGTATTCCGATGTATGCTCACTTTGCAAGCTTTAAAACCAAGAAAAACATCATTACTCCAAACTTATGGCACATGAATCAGTAAATGTATGAAAATTTGTGCTGCCGCAGTCAGTATCCCAATGTATGCTCGCTTTGCAAGCATTAAAACAGAAAAAAAGAAAAAATCACTGGATGCCTCAAATTCGTAATGCATGAGTCAGTAAATGTATAAAAATTTGTGCTGCCACAGTCCATAGCCTGATATGTATGCTCCGTGAATTGTGAACAATTGATGATGTCGTATTTGTATTAAGTTGAAATATTGAAATTGATAAAAATATTTTTTATTATATGAAATTTAAATTGATTTTTTTTAATCATCAATGTTATGATGTCAAAGAATATTAAATAAATAAATATTATATACCAATCTAATAAAGTTTTTATCACCCAGTGACAGAAAATTTTGTAGATGACTGTGACAGGTTTTTAAAATTTCATAATCTGTCTGTGAAATTTGCATGTAGTCAGGGGTGAAAATGGCTTACACTCAAAGAGCCTGAAAGATGATAGTAGCAATCTAAGGGGGGGGGGGGGGTAACAACTATGGTGATCTCGTGCAACAATACACAATACAATTTTACTACAGAACAATATAGTATATAATTGTAAAATAATAAGATTAACTCATTCAATTAAATATTTTATAGTAATGTTTGACACAACACAAAAAAAAAAAAAAAAAAAAAAAAAAAATTATAAATAATAAAAGTTTTAGTTTTGATTGATACTGAAATTTTTATAAGTGAATTTTGAAGTAGAGGAGAAGTTTTGGAACAGTTTAAAATGAAATTAGCACTTTTCTATGTTCCCGTAGAATCTCAGTAACAGGTAACAGGAGAAAAGAATACACGCATAACGCTGCACTGTTTTGCGTGTTCCTACCAGAGAGCGTCCAAGACGTCATATATCGGTAGTGCATTGTCGTGGGCGAAAAATGTCCGTAAATTGCAGACAATTTTTTATGACTGCAGACAAAAAACTGTGTGAAAGTCGCGGGCAATTTTTTTTTAATTTTTTTTTTGTAGTACAGACAAAAAGTGTCTGAAAGTTGCAGACTAATTTTTTTTATTAGTGCAGACAAAATCTGTCTGCAAGCCGTTTTTCTGTGCCCGCGACTATGTCGCCGTGTTGCAGTATTTCTGCCGCTGGGTTTTATCACATTATATTATAATCTAAATTAAAATAGAATTTGTATTCAAATATGATAAATTTAAAAATAAAAACTGATGCTAGCAGTTAAATGATGGGGAAATTGTGACAGCATATTTTAAACTGTATTTACCAATAGTAAGTACAAGGTACAAATTTATGAAAATTCAGAAGAGAAAAATTTTTATTTATTTTTATTTAATGTATTTGGACTTTTTAGTTTATTTACTAGAATTCAAAACTTTACAGGGGAAAGGGATTTTTTTTTTTTTTTTTTTAATATGATATATTTTATTACTATTTTCACAGTCAATTTTTTTTTTAACTGGCATTATTCACACCGGGCTTCCGCGGCATAGCGCGAACTTGGTACTTTTTTTTTTTAAATTCTATTACGTATGAATAAAATTTGAGCTCTAAAAATTGTTTTAAATTATACTGTTGGTAAATGCTTAATATGTTGTTTAATAACCTGCATAAAATATAAATCTATAAATGGGCTTCACAGGCCTGCCTCGAGCATTTGTGTATGTACGATTAACGTGAGAAACGTCGGATTAATGCTTAGATTTTATGCTGATATTTTTTAATGCACACTGCATTCTTTTTTATATGCAGTAAATTAAAAAATATTTAAACTATTCTGGGTATGAAAAAATACTTGAATTGAAATTTAAGTATTCGACCAAATACCAAATATTCTGCCAAAATTTTGACTGAATATTCGGTATTCGGCCAAAAACACTATTTGGTGTAATTCTAATTATTATTCTTTTCTTTTTGCTGTTATAGAAAATACTTCAAGAATTAAGTATCAAAAGTGCATCACTTGTAGTGTAAGATCTGCTATGAGGCCTCAATTTGTAATAATTCAGATGTCCTATTCAAAGGTATGTTTGATAATTAGCCTATAATGTTTGAAATTGTGAATTGTTCTTTAGAATGTTCCCATACATAAATACCAGGGCTCGAAATCAACTATAGTCTGTTGGTGAGGAACCATGAAAATATTCAATGGACCAGCAAAATATAAATTCTAGTGGTCCACCAGACTGGAGTCTTGGGATTCGACCCACAAGTTGACTTTCGACCCGAACTCACTGGCATTTTTACCTGTGACCCACATTAAAGTATTGTTAAAATTTATGTAATATTGCTGAACAGATCTTTCAGAAAATTACATGCTACATTAAAGATTGCAAGTATATATGTGAAGGTTAGATTCCTAAACAAAAAAAAAAAAAAAAAAAAAAAAAAAAACATAAATTCTTAGAAGAAA
Source organism: Salticus scenicus (assembly GCA_963930645.1). Taxonomy (NCBI): domain Eukaryota; kingdom Metazoa; phylum Arthropoda; class Arachnida; order Araneae; family Salticidae; genus Salticus; species Salticus scenicus. The sequence continues at coordinate 2,016,531 of CAWVNO010000061.1, forward strand.
TAACTACACTCGACTTGCAGCAGGTAGGTCGAGAGTGCCTGATTTAATGCATGACTGTATAAGGGATCAATGAAGCTTTCTAATATTTTTATTTTTTACTTTTCTTTAAAATTGTTAATATAACATAGCCTATCCTCTGTAATTTTAATTTCACATTAATAACTTTTTAAAACTTTTAATATGTAATGTAATACAGTGCAACCCCTATCTATCATTCCCGCATGCATCGTTTTATTTCTATGGTCCCTGCTACCCTGCACCAATTGTATTGAAATAATGTTAATGAAACCTGTATGTATCGTGCTTCAAAAAGTCGATTTCCCGCATTCATCATTGTAAAATTTTTCTTCTGACCTTGTAAAAAGATTTTCCTGAATGTCAAACAGTTCTATGTGGCATAGTGAGTGGAATTACTGCTTTCATCCTAAAATAACTTTTTTACCCATTTCCATTGATGTTTCATGTCTCCATACCATCTATTCATTTTATAATTTCAGATTGGCAGGAAGTAACCTCTTCAGTAATCTAGAAAATTGTTTTGTGAAATGTGGTTATGCGCGAAAAAATGAAGAACACCAAACAGAAGGGCAAGAAAATTATGATAATGGTGATAATGCAGATGAAGAATGGATTGTGTGTAGCAGAAGCTATGCGTCTGGTACAAAATTTAGTGGTAATTTGCATCAATCAAGACGTTGCGACACACAGTATCCTAAAGCATAGAAGAAATGTGTGATTTAAAAAAATGAAAATAATGGCAAAGAAACAGAGGATAATATTTCCGCCGATGACGTAATTATAGCGTTTGAAAATGCAAGAACTTTTATATAAGCACATGAAATTACAGAAAAGAACCAGAAAAATGTTGTAAATCTGGAAAAATTCCTGTTTAATTTATGAAATGAATGAAAAACCCAACATAAAATTATTGATTTGTAAAAATAAATTTTACTTAATGTTCTACAACATTGATTTATTACTTTGACAATTTGGAAAGTAAAAAATTAGTTTTTATTATTAGTATACTGTATACCAGGGTGCAAAATTTCCGCTCGCCACCTCGCCATTGGCGAGTAGTTACTGTGGCGAGTAAAAATTTGGTCTATTTATAGAGAGAATTCTTACATGATATGGTGACAGAAAACATTCTTTTTATAGATTTAAATATGGCAAAATCTTGCCATCATAGATATAACCTCATATTTAACTTCTCCTTTTTCTCTTCTCGGAGTGCCGAGTCTGTGTGCGCATTACCCGACGATCGCCCCAGCCTAGGAAAGGAAAAATGCTTAGTATATACATGCATAAAAGCAGTGTTGTGCAAGTTCACGAAAAAAACGAACTAGTTCAAACTCAAGTTCATCGTGTAAAAAACGAGCTAGTTCGCGCTCAAACTCATGTCTGAAAGAAATGAACGCGTTCAGTTCAAGTTCTTTTTTAAAAACGAGCGAAACTCATTAAAAGTTCATTTTTACTTAAATTTTTATCAATTTTTTCTAAATAAATTTTTTTCTTTGTGAACACTTTCATTAGGTAATTTAAATTTTTTTCCTTCTTCTGTATTCAATAGGAGAAAGTATTAGATTAGTAATTATTTCGATTTCCAGTTTTCGATATATTTACGCGTTTTGAGACCCCAAAATACGATTTGACCGTTTTTAGAAAATGTCTGTGGGTGTGACAAAGTTTGTGGCGACTATATATATATCAGGAACTACTGCCCAGAATTGCATATACTTTTATAAGTATATGCACCTGGACCTAAATTACTTTCTGTCAACTTTTGAAGTCCATTGCTCAACAGGTGGCTCTGATATACAGGGATTACCACAGTTTAAGGGTTGTCCATATCTTAGGAACTACTACTTAGAATCGCATATAAATTTATATGTAGTTGCAACTTGGCATATATTGGTGTTTTTCAATATTTGGTGTCAATAGCTCAAGAGGTGAGCTGTAATACAGCGATTTTCTCATTTTCAGAGAATGCTATAGCTCAGGAACTACTGCGCAGAATTGCATATAAATTTATACGTAAATGCACCTTAACATAAATTAGATCTTATAAAAATTTGGGGCCAATCGCGGAACAGAGTGCTATAAAGTGATTTCCATGATTTAAGGGAAGGCTATATCACAGATTCTATTGCATATAATTAAAAAAACGGTGATATATGAGAAAACCAATATGAGACATTTGCTGTTTCAATGTGGATTCATATCAGCCAATAGATAGCGCTGCTATAGTAAAAATTTTCTTGAGAACAGGAAGGCTATATCTCAACTTCTATGTCCGAAAACTGCCCAAAACTTGATTTGATGGGAGGAAAAGTGTCTGCATACATCATTGCAGATAATTTTAATAGATAATAATTTTAATAAATTATTTGTTCTAAGTGAATTTGTATAGAAAAATATAGAATAAAGTCTTGCGATAGCCACAACATATTAGTTTTTAATTACCATGAAGGTTATTCCTTATTTAATTTGTTAAAGTAGCTTAATTGTAGCAAAAATTTATTTAGTGGACGTCATTGTCGTTGGGTATTGCTAATAATAAGGGAACATGCCAAGTACCGTGAAATGGAAAAGTGCAGCTTTTCCGTTCTTTCTTTCTTTTTCTCCAACAATTGAAATTAGAAGTTGTAGTCTTTAAATCTTTTATTTATTTATTTATTTATTTTTAGTTTCTTCTTAGTTTTCAATAAAAAAAAGTATTGTATTCGTAAAAAAATTTCACTTCTAGTTTTCGATGGATTTACATATTTTGGAAATTCCAGAACATGATTAGACTATTCTTAAAATATGTCTGTCTGCGTGTGTGACAAAAATTTTATTCCAACAGTATCTCAGGAACTACTGCTCCCAATTATATGAGGTTGACATTTTAATACTTTCAAGATACAAGTTTTCTGTCGTAATTTTTAATAATTTAAAATAAATTTTGTATTTTTGTCTAAATTGTGAAAGATAAAAATAGTTTAGATCAAACTCCAAAATTAGCTGGAGGGGGGTGGGGAGAAATGCTGTTAATTTCATACGGCAGTGGAACTGCTGAGCTGAGCCAATGTATGTATCTCGCAATAAAGTGCAAGTGAGTTGGCAGGCGCCGACATCCAGTTATGGTAATCTTGTCAGCCCGATTCTCCCTAAGTCAGTCAAAAATTCCTTTTCTAGCATAAGTTTTCCTGCATTTTGAAAGCTCCACCAGTGTTCTAGAGATTTTACTGCGAATCTGGTAGACCGGGAGTACCGGGTTTGAGCCTATTTCGGGGTCGTTGCTTTTGTTATTCGAAGTTTTCCATGGTTTTCTCAGAAACTCACGGAAATACGGGCTAGGATTCCTTTGAAAGACCGCCTGCTCCCACAGAGGATATCCCTTTACCTGGCCAATATCATTAGACTAGACAATCGGCCTTAAAAACCACGTGCCACGCCATACACTCACTTTAAGAATGCATAGTACTGTCTTCTTTTTATACATATCTTAATTATACATTAACTTAATAACAAAATTTTTCCTAATCTCCTTTAAATTCCTTGCCACACTCTTTTTTTTTTTTTTTTTTTTTTTTTTTCTCAGAGCAAAAAGTATTATTATAAAAAGTATTAAATTTGAAACGAAAATTTATGAAGTTTAAAAGAGGTGTCCCATATTTTTCCCTAAAAGTCCGGCAGTGTGAAAATGTGAATAAATAGATAAATAAAAAGTCACGAATGAAACACAAATATTGTATCAATAATCTCTAAAAAGGATTTTTTTTTCCGGAGAGTTGAATTTAAAGTATGTGAAATACATTCTAAAAAAAAAAAAAAAAATCAAAACATATTCCTGACAATTTTTCTTAAATTGTACATAATATCTACGTTATAATCGTTTATTTGTTGAAATTCAAATATATGACTATGTTTACTTAAATTCTTTCTTTGTTTTCTGCAGTAAAGGGTAGGTAAAAGTATAAAGTATGGAAATGGTTTAAAAAAGGGTTATTTAATCTTTTAACTGGTATAAGAAATTTCTAAAAAGTAATTCTTGCTACACGTAAAAATTATTAAAACATGCACTTTAAAACAAATTATTATGCAAAAACGTTTAATATATATATTAATATATATATCCTTTACTCTTTTTAATTAAATGATAATAATAAATCTTACGAAAAAGGAATAAAAAGCTAGATAAATTTAACAAGAATAAAATATATTTGTATTCCATCTCTCTCTGTAACAAAGCGCTATGAAGAACTGTCGCTATATGATATACCGACTTTATTTTTATTTTTTCTTTTATAAACATGGGACTGCTGTCGCTTTCTTACCCCACTGACCTTCGTGAATTTGACGCCTAAATTTTCTCTTCTTGTATCTCTAGGAATCGACCGCCCATATTTTGGAGAACAGAAAAGGAAAGTGCCGAAAATGATAAGATCTTTCGTACAGAAAAAAGAAAAAAAGCCATCCAGAATCAAGCGTCGAAACCGCATTGCGGGGGGTAGCTACTGATATACAATGACAACTGCCCGATTCATAAAGTAATTACTGGACAGGACATTTCATTTCGCAGATAAGGACAAGAAAGGGATCCACAGTTCCGCTGAAGACAGTCCCACACCTGTTTTTACTTAAAAAATAAGAAGAATTTAGCTATTGTGCGATTGTGTTTACGTTTCAATAAATACTATTTATTGTACAGCAGAGTACTGCCCAGACGACAGATTACTTAAAAAATATAAAGTATTTAAAAAAGTCTCAAGTGTCTGCGTGTGTGGAGGAGGGGGAGGGAGGCGAGGGGACAATTAAAAGAAACAACGAAAGTTTCTAATTTTTATATTTTCACTTCAGAATACCTAAGCGAACACGAATTCCTATGATTTTTGTGCTTTTTTCTTTCTGTACTTATGATTTTAGTGTTTAGAGGAATTTAAAATAATTTATACTCTTTAAAAGGATGGTGAATGTTATAAAACCTTTTAATTTCCCATCATACTAAAAGTATGAGGAACTTTCATAATCGTAAATTTTTTTGATGATTTTGCATGTTTTGAGAGTGAAGAATTCGAAGATCACAATTTCGGTGTAGTATCTGTCTAAGTATCAGTTTATTAGTATGTTAACTCGTTATCCTTTGTATACGACATTTCAAAAGCAAATGATCGCAGAGAGGACGGGCCAGCTTTAAAATATCATTTATGTCATTCCCAAGAACACTATTTGTTTTCAGTACTCAGTGCTCTAATTTGGAAATTTCACAAGTCATTGTAAGTTAACGATTTTCATAACATTGAAGAATAGGGGAAATTTTTGCATAAAAGTGTACTACGAAATGTATTTTCATCGTAAAGAATGAACCAATTTTAAAAAATCATTTAAGATGCTGGCAGGAATATCATTAACTATGAACATTTTACTTTGAAAATTCGTACTTTTTTGAAAAAAAAAAAAAATTCTTAACACGGCAGATTTGGGAAAAATTTCGCATAAAGGTATATCATGAGGATTATTTTCATCGCATACATGTTGGATAAAATTTAAAATATCATTTATGATACAAGCATGAACTTTATAAACTATTGATATTCTATTCTGAAAACTTCGTAAGTCATTTGAAATATGCGATTTTTTTTTTTATCATCGCATAATAGGAACAGTATTAATTGACATGCATTAATGATATTACTAGCGACATTCTCCAGCTAGCGGATCACCATTTTAAATGAATCACTATAATTAATGAATTCTCAAAATTGCATATCGTTATTAATTTTTATCATTCAGAAGAAAATGAAAAAAAAAATGTTCGGGAAATAACTCGCACTGAGTTCCTGCTGCTTTCGGCAGCGCAGGCCTGTCAACGACCCTAACATCTTAACGACACTATTTTTTATAAGTCACTAATTTTATTTTATATAATTTTGTAAATCAGGAAAAAAAAAAAACGCATTTCTGATTGGGGAAAATCATGTGGGCGCTGCGCCGCACGCATTTAAAATTCATCTTTCTTCATGAATCACTGTACTTTTTAAAGTGACGCAAAGAAAAAAATTATTTTTTGAACGATGAAATCATCCGTCGGGTTTACGCTGCCTGGTGCTGTGTACCCACGCGCGCGCTGCACGCATGGGACGTCTCCTGTTGATTTTACATTTTCTAAAGTGTATTCGAAATCGATTCGTCACATCCATAAACCGAATATTGCAAGTTTTCAACACTCTAACTTAATTTCTACGTTTTTTGCCCCTTCCCACCTCTCCTTACAATTTTACATTTTCGAAAATATCCGCAATTGTTTCCTTGCACCCCCACCAGTAAATAACTAAATAAATAATAAAAATTAAATTAAAGAGACCAACTAAAAATCCCAAAATTAAATGAATCTACAAAGTAATGCAAAGTACGTCTTATTAAACTCTAAACTCAAAGTATGTATTATTAAACTCTAATGATATAAAATTGAAAGAAAAACTAGTATGTTGTGGCTACCACAAAACTTTCTTCTGTATTTTTCTATTACAAATTCACTTAGTTCAAATAATTTACAAGGACTACTATTGATTAAAAATATCTACCCTGATGAATGCAGGCGATTTTCATCTTAGAGCAAACTAACATTAAATATCCAAAGAAAGACAGTTTAACTAACATCTCAAAAAATTCGTTTTCATAATGGTTATCTCATATATCAAGCTTCGTACAGTTAAATGCCATAGAAGTCAAAATATAGTTTTCTGTTCTCGGAAAAAATTGCAGTATAGCAACTTATGCCACTTATTGGCTGTTATGCATCCAAGTTGAATTAGCATAATGTCATATAATGACTTTCTTACACATCAAGTGTTGTTTGATTATACGCATTAGAACCTGAAATATAGTCTTCCCTTAAACTGAGGACATTGCTGTACAGCAGCGCCACCTCTTGAGCAATTAGTATCAAAAGTTGCTTCGCACTATTTTTTGTAAAGGTGCATCCATATATAAATTTTTATGTAATTTTGAGCAGTAGTTCCTGAGATATAGCCTTTCCTTAAATTGTAAAAATTGCTGCATAATCGAGCCACCTTTCGAGCAGTTGATACCAAAAACTTATAGGAATTTACATATGTCAAGATACATACACATATAAATTTATATACATTTTTTATGCAGTAATTTTTTAGATATAGCCTTCTATGAAATTGTGGAAATCGTTGCATAGCAGCGCCACTTGTTGGGCAGTTGATACCAAAAGTTGACAGGCACTAATATAGGTTAAGGTGCATCTACATGTAAAATTATATGCATTTCTGTGCAGCAGTTCCTGAGATACATTTGCCAAAAATTTTGTCACACGCATGGAGACAGACATTTTCTAAAAATGGTTAAATCGTATTTTAAGCTCTCAAAACGTGTAAATTTACCGAAAACCAGATGCAGAAAATTTTTGAGAATCCAATACTTCTATTGAATACAGAAGAAAGTAAAAAACAGCATGTTGTGGCCACCCCAAAACTTTCTTCTATATATTCCTATAGAAATTCACTCAGTAAAAATATTATATTAAAACTATTATTTCTTAAAATATTCTAAAATAATGAATGCAGACAAATTTCATCTTAACGCGAAATCTAAGAAAAGAAAGACAATTTTGTTCTCTGTAAATAGTCTTTTAAAATGTGTTTTCATAACGGCTATCTCATAAATCAAGTTTCGTACAGTTATATGCCATAGAAGTTGAGATAGTCTCCCCGTTCTCTGAAAAGAATTGCGCCATTTATCGGCTGATATCTGTCCTGATTGAATCAGCATAATGTCACATAATGGCCTTCTTACATATCAAGTTTTGTTTGATTGTATGCAATAGAACATGAGACAGAGCCTTCCCTGAAATTGCAGAAACCGACGAAAAGCACTGCCACCTGTTGAAAGATTGACACCACAAGTTGATAGACGCTAATTCATGTCAAGGTGCATCTACGTATAAGTTTATATACAATTCTGTGCAGTAGTTACCGAGATATAGCCTTCCCGTAAATTGTAGATATCGGTGTATAACAGCACTACCCGTTAAGCAATTGGCACCAAAAGTTGATAAACACCAATTTAGGTCATAGTGCATCTGCAAAAAAACTTATATGTGAATTTGGGCTGTAGTTCCTGAGATATAACCTTATCTATAATTATGGAAATCGCAGTATCGAAGCGCCACCTGTTGAGCAATTGGCATTAAAAGTTGATAGGCACTAATGTATACCAAGGTGCAACTGCATATAAATTTATATACAATTCTGTGCTGTAGTTCCGGAGATACAGGCGCCACAAAATTTTAGTCTCCCTTACTGACACATAGACAGACGGACATTTTCTAAAAGTTATCAAATCGTGTCTTCTCAAAGCGTGTAAATCCATCGAAAAATGGAAGTCGAAAATTTTTAAAAATCCAATACTTTCTTCTGTTGAATATAGAAGAAAGTAAAAATAATATAATTACCAGAGAGCATTTAAAAATTTTTTAAACTTTAAAAATTTTGAGTTTTGTATTAAAAATTTAATTGTACTTCGGAAAGTTTTAATGTTAAATTAAATTAAACTAGTTTTTTCTTGAAAAGAACTTCATTTTTATACTACATGTCATTATACTTCAATGGATATGTATGCAAGTTTTCATAACTCTATAAGATTAAACTACAAAAGAAAAAAAAACTTTCGTTGATTTTTAAGGGCAAATATGGATTTCTGCTGGTACACTTTTTGCACACTAATTTTTTTACTTGAAAAATATTGTATTTTGTACAATAACTCTTCTTTTTGCTTTCTATTTCATTTACACTTCTTTCTTTACTTCAGACAAAAATGATTAATTTGAGTTTGAGCTTGAATTGGTTTTTCCCGCTCAAGTTCGAGAAAAAAATGAACTTCGCTCAACTCAAGTTCATAATTTAAAAAACGAGCGAAGTTCAACTCAAAGCTCAAAAATTTTGAGCTAAGCTCATGAACGCGCTCAAATGAGCGCGTTCTTGCACAACACTGCATAAAAGTTATAATCTCTTTGTCAGTTTCGTTTTTCCCACTGTGATTTCTTCAAGCAGACTGAGAATAGACGAGCAGAGATCCTCTTTGCCCATCACCCACTGTCCGAGAAAAGAAAATGCGAAAGTTTGTCTATGCGATATTGGCGCATGAAAATTAGCCCGAGCCCTTTTAAAGATACTGCCTATGCTTATTTTGTTGAATAATGATCAAAAAACAGTTAACATTTTCCAGTTTTTTGCTGAAACGCCAAGAATTTGCGCTTGTTATGATTTGTAAGCAACGATTTTATCGAAAAAGTAATTCCGAAATGGCTATTTGAAATGACAACAATGAACAAGATATACACATCGACATTCCGTGTGAATATAAAAATAAAATAGACAAAAAAGACATTTCTGATGTAAAAAGTTAAGTAAATAAGGAAGCTTAATCTTTCATAGTAGAAAGGTTTTCACAGGATATTGTTTGACAAAGTTTTTTTTTAAATTATTATTATTCTTTAAAGACTCTTAGCATATTATAGATGTTTTAATCTTTTTCAAATCTCAAATACAATGCATTATAATGATTTTTGTTCATAGATGATTATGAGACATGATGATATACAACACACTTTTGATATATATAATTTTAGGCATATTTATAAAAGCATTTCAAATAGTTAGGAAAAAAAAAAAACCCAAAATGCACAAAATGCACAAAAAAAAAAAAATGACAATCCTATTCTGTGGCGAGTAAAACCTTTTTTTCGGCGAGTGTAATCTGAACTGAAATTTCGGGCCCTGCTGTATACATTGTGTTTAATAATTCATAAACATTGCTTTCTTCATATTTTGATTTTTACTTGCATTCGTCGTTTTCCCGCTTTCATCGTTTTTTTTTTTTTTTTGTTTTTTTTTTCACTTACCCCGTAAAAAACGATGGATCGAGGTTCTACTGTACTATATAGTAAATAATGTGTCATTTTATTTAGCTTGTTTGTTAAAGCATAAATTTTTTATATGTATAAGACTTGATTTGTATTGTATTTTTTAATCTATTTATAATATATATATGTATATATATTGGCCATGTAATTTTATTTTACATTACAATTACTAAAATGTAATAATATTTTAAATATTTTTAAAAATATAATAGATTGGATAAACAGACCAGTGGAAATATGTGCGAGCCAGTAAAATCTTAAAATTACTGGTCTTGCAGACTAGTGATGTAATTTTCTTAATTTCTACATGCCTGTATAACTGAAGTGCCAAAGAAAAAAAAAAAGGGGGGGGGTACAGAATAGGGATGTACCGAATATTTGGTATCTAATTCGGTATTCGACCATATTGCCGAATATTGGGTTTGGCCGAATATCAAATTATTCAGCTTGTTAGAACATATTTAAATTCTTTTTATTATTATTGTTATTATTTAAGAAAATTCTGCTATTTTTAATTGTCATTGAATTAAGATTTTTCAGAGTAATTCAGAAATAGATTATATGAATGAAAGTTAATGTTATTCTATGGGAAATTTTCTTTACTTATAACTCATTAACTAATACATATTTTTAAATACTGTTTTCACAAAATTAAATAAATTAAAAAACCTTTACTACCTCGTTGTTGGCTGTTAAATCTTTCGATCGGGATCCCGACTCTCATCAGACGGCTTCTCTGTGAGTGATTTGGATTGTTCTGCTGGTTTCTGCTTTTTCAAAATATGGCGCCACCTTCTATCTGGAGCTACTGCGTTGCTGTCATTACAAGCGTTTTCATTGGTGGTTATTTCGATCGACTCGTGGAACATGGCGTAGTTGTATTCTTCATAATTAGCTATTTTAGTGGTTTGTTCGAAATTTATATCTATGTTTTCCCGGTAAAAAGTTTTGGCTAACGCTGTATTTTGATTTCCAGTTTTAATATCTCTCATATGTTCTTTTACTCTTGTTAGATATAAATTTATTATATATATAAAGATATTAGATAAAAAAAACATAGATATAAATTTCGGACAAACCACTAAAATAGCTAATTATGAAGAATACAACTACGCCATGTTCCGTGAGTCGATCGAAATAACCACCAATGAAAACGCTTGTAATGACAGCAGCACAGTAGCTCCAGATAGAAGGTGGTGCCATATTTTGAAAAAGCAGAAACCAGCAGAACAATCCAAATCACTCACAGAGAAGCCGTCTGATGAGAGTCGGGATCCCGACCGAAAGATTTAACGGCCAACAACGAGGTAGTAAAGGTTTTTTAATTTATTTAATTTAGTAAATTCACTTCGTTTCTTTAATTAATATAATTTACTGTTTTCACATTTGGAAAATTCTCAACTGTTAAATTGACGGACCTTTTTTAAAAATGTATTTTTAATTTTTTATATTTTATTTTGAAGCTGCAAAATACGAATTTTCAACAAGTGAAATTTTTCATATTGCAATTTCAAAATAAAATATTAAAAATAAAAAAAATATGTTTTTAAAAAAGGTGCGTCAGTTTAAAAGTTGGGAATTTTCTGAATGTGAATACAGAATTTAAAAATATGTATTAGTTAATGAGTTATAAGTAAAAAAAATTCCCTCGGAATAACATTGGCTCGGGTTTCCCGCGACGGTAAGTGAAGAGGGGGCCGTTAAATAAAAAAAAATATATATATATATATATACAGTAGAGAGAGAGTCAAAAATCCGCACATCTCGGGACCAGAGGTTGTGTGGATTTTAGGATTTGGTGGATTTCGGAGCCCTTAAAAAATGATTATCACTTTTAGTAATAAAAGCAGAATATTATTCAAACTAAACACACGCTAGTGAATAATAACACAATTTCACTTGAGTATTAAATTATTAGGTACATAGGAGTAATACTGAACATTAAAAGAATGTACATAATGGAAATAATAAATAAAAATGAAATTTATTTGTCAAATTTTGATAAAATCTGTTCACATGTAGTTTGTTTTTAAAACTACACTTGAACATGTATACATACATCTTTGAGATTTTCTTTTTTTTTCTGTATATTGTAAATAGTCATCATCTATTCTTATTTTGTAACACAAATATATTGTTTTAAGAATTTAAGTTAGTTCTTTGCTATAATTATGTCTTCATAAGATAACATTTAAAAAAAATATTTTGCTATTGTATACCTCATTAATGAATTTAATATACTGTCAATAATTTCATTATCAGTAACTTGGTTCTGATAGTCTTTTATGTTACTAATTTTTTTTTTTTTTTTTTTTTTTTAATAATCATAAAATGCAAGTAAAGAATCTACGTTCAAGATTATTTTTTAAAAATCCGATTTGCAGTTTGTAATTTATTAATAGTAAATTTTATTGTTTATATCTGACAAGCTGTGCGGATTTCGGACTTCGGCGGATTTTAGGTCGGCGGATTTTTGGCTCTCTACTGTATATATATATATATTTATCTAGTTTCAAGTAACATTAAAGAAAATTATTAGTTACATTAATCATAACAATTAATAATATTTAACAAAAATTGACATTATCAATAACAGTATAATGAAATATATTTCAAAAGTTGAGTTAAGAAAGAGCGTACATAATTCACATGATGGTGCCATCTAGGAAACTTCAAGAGATCAAACAAAGATCACATCCATATCTGGCAAGAAATATAACACAAAATAGCAGTTTTGAACATGCCATTGAAAAGTGCATATGAAGTGCCCCAGCATGAAAGAAAAGCATCACATCTCTATCTTACAGTTTATCCACATGAGATCACCACGGACGATCACACGTTAGGCCGGTCACACTCCAGCTTGCTTTGGGTCGACAAAAATCCAGTTGACACTGCTTATGATGTGGGGTGAGGGGTAGGCGTCTTAATGGACGTCGGCTGTTTATACCAGCGTCGGCCAGTCGTCTCAGAAGGGTTTCCCTTGATATTACTGGATGCCTAGAATGTGGTAAATGACATTGAATCGAGGCTAATGACGCTGTTGGTGCGGACGTGGTTGCTCTTATGATTGTGCGATCCTCGTGTTCATTTGCGCTACTGGGAAGTCTTGACCCTCCACAGTGGTTGATTATCCCTTCCGCGACCCACTGTTACCAATCCCGAGCAACTACCATTTCGCTTCGAACGAGGTGGCGGCTGATATGTCTGAACGACCAAACTGCTTCTCTGAGGCCTTCTCTACGGCCCCTCTCACTATCCGACAATTGTCTGTACTGCAGCCGGTTACGTCTCAAAGGCATCTCAAGTCACAATACCTTCCATTAAAGTCGACAGATTCATTTGAATAGCTCTACGGCGCGAGAAATCATGCTTTTAAACTCGCCCAGCTGCGCAGTTCAGATGCTCATAACGTGCTTATCCTTGTCTCATTGGCGTTGAAATTTTAATCATTTCCATATCTCTTACCAGACTATGTTTGTACAGAGTTTCGTAAATGTGGTTTCATTTCTTCTGGGTGCATATATTTTTTTGTGACAGAGTGTATATATATATAAATTAACTGAAAATCACAGTCTTTCATTGTCAGGCCGAGAACTTTTCACCTTACCCTCATATGATACCCACAAGTATCATGAATCCGGTAAAACATAATGTCTTCAACATTGCTGCTACCAGGAGGAGAATGTTAAAATATATAACTAATCAGGACTGACAAGAATCGTTAAATTTAACCGATATACAACCCTTCCTCAAATTGCTGCAGATTTTAATGTGGTGCCAGCATTCGTTGCCAGCAAACTTTCATCAAAATCGTTACAGCAATTTCCAAGAAAGCCAAGATTTATATGAAGTATATATAAAAGCCCCCCTTAAAATTAAAGCTTCATTTCTCAAACTTAAATGATTCTACCTCCCACTAATTCACTGATAGCGACCTAATTAATTCTTTAATTTATTTTCTAAATGTTTTATTAATTACAAATTCTTTAACTGTTGTTTATATATATAATGTTTATATAATATGACTATTGTTTTATTTTTTTAACAGAGGATATGCTTTTGAATCCATCCTGAAAAACCCTCATTGTGCTCCAGGTCATCTAAGAGGACAAAGAACAAAAATAAAAAGACTGTATCAAAAATTATGCAATTTGAAATCACAGTGAAAAAGTTGATTAATATCTAACCTGTAACATCTGTTTTGTATAAATTCTGAATGTTTAATAAAAATATTCTGAGATTAATTTTTTTTTCCTTAGTTAAAAAGTAATTTATTAAAACAGTCATGTTGTACCTCTAAGGTCTTAAAAGTGCTTATGTCAAACAAATATTTTTTTTTTTTTTTAAGTGCTATGTATTTTTTTCCTTTCAACTTTCTCTATTATTAATGCATATGTATATATAAAATCATTGCATTTCAAATTTCTTGAAAAAAAAAAAATGCTTTAAATATTCTTAAATTCTAATATATTAAAAGGCACATTGTAAATTGTGACTAATATATCTAAAAATATTTGTACTGAAACTTATAGGTATTTTATTTAAATATTGCACTTTTTATTAAAATGAGTATATTTCAATAGAGAGATCTGTTTACAAATGCTTCTCAAGTTAAAAATAAATAAATAAAATAAATTTATGCATGCAGTGTACTGAGATAAACTGCCAAAACTAAAATTCATTTACAATTTTTTTTTTTTTTTTTTTTTTTTTTTTTTTTTTCATGAGAATTTTTTTTGTCTGTACAGCATGCCTGAGTTTAATGCTGTCAAAGGCAGTGTGGGCACTCTGAATTGCAGTTTACTTCTGGAGATGTTTCTTTCTTTAGGGTAATAAAAAACCCTCAAACAAACAGCATGCCTTTGTAAGTCTTCACACTGCTCTGGTACACATCGAAGACAGTGGGCACCCAAACTGAAGTTCATTTAAAAATTTGTTTAGATATATATTTTTTGCATTTTACATTTAGTCACCAGAAACTGTTGTGGCCGGGACAGAAAGTTGTGTCTGTCATCAGTGATTGAAGCGACCTGGATGGAAAGTTCAGCGTCAGTCACTGATGATTAATGTGGCACTTAATGCGTTAATATTTATTTGCTAAAAAAGAAAAAGTTAAAATTTTTCTAAATTTTGATTATTATTGTTATTTTTTCATAGAAATACAGATTTAAACACACATAAAAAATTAAAAAAAAAAAAAAAAATTAAAAACCCATTCTTTATGAAACTTAATTTTTCAGCAAATTCTTATAAATTGTAAATTTAATAATGTTACATAGTAGAGAAACATAATTAGAATTAAAAGTCTCATAATTATTAATATTTAATTTATTTCACATTCACTCTTTGAGTTGCTCCTTTCAACACAAATAATTTAAGAAATTCTTCATTGAAAATTTTTTTTTAAATATATTAATACAGTCAATAATAAACGAGCAATAAAAAGGAATAAGTTCCTTTAATATTAAAATCATAAATGCTTTGCTTAATTTTGGCCAGTTAAATATTGGTCAAGAAATTTTTTATACTTAAAGCTTCCCCTTACTTTTTGAAAACTACTAAGAGGGAAATATAGCCCCTGCAACAAGTCACACTTCAGTCCAATCAGCTAATTTCAGATGTAGAGATGCAATCTGCTGTTAGTTACAATTTGACTATACTATAGGACAAATGACCAAGATCAGATACAGTGAGTAATTGTAATTTCAAGGAGAATTGGATAGAGTCACATGATGGAAAATGGGTGAAGAAATGATCAACATGTGACCACTACCAGGAAAGTATTTGACAAAAATTTATAGTTTTAAATACTGGTAACATATCAATTTTCCACCTCTGAAAAGTTGTAACTTTTTAAACTAAGAATAATATTTTTCACTTTGACTTGAAGAATATTAAAATTTTAATTGAAAGTTGAATAATTATATTTAAAAAAAAAGTCCTACCCAAGTATTGAATCTTATGAAGTCAATAAACTTAGTGTAATTTTATAACTGATACCATTTTTTTTTTAAATCAATTTGCAAAAATGCCCAATATTTTTTAACATATATTTACACAATGTGTTAATGTATATTCACTCCTGTTAATTGTGGTTAAAAAAAATTGAAACTATAATTTTATTTTAATTGATAATTTTATGTGTAATATATATATATATATAAGCTCTTCAGGAATGCTGTAGAACTATAGCTAGAAAGTTGAAAAGTATCTAAAGGCCTCTGAACATTTAAAATATTAGAAACGGCTACTTTGTACCAAAATGTTTTTAGAAGAGCTGCTGGGTGCTAAAATGGGTTGAAAAAGGGCCGTTGGTTGCTAAAATGAGTTTGAAAGGGCAGCAGGGTATAGCACCCTGCCAAATTAGCCTAGAGTCAGCAATAAAGATAAAGATGAATGTATTGTGTTAACGCTAAATACAGGTTTGTATTCAATTTGTGTTTTTTTTTTTTTTTTTTTTTTACATTCTTCCCTATTACCATTAAAATAACAAGTAAATTGTGTAAAGTGTTTTAAATGTGTTAATTTATAGTGTTTTAAATTGTGTGTGATGTTTGAAATGTGTTGTTAATTTGGGGACAAAGTGTTTCACTACGAAACACTATTGTTAAGAACACATTTTCTCAGAACACATTTACAACACTTTTTTTAGAACACATTTTTAAATTACAACACTTTTTTAACATATTGAAAACACTTACCACAACACAATAAAGTGTTGCAATTATGTTTCTTATGAAGTGTTCTAGCTCAGAACACCAAAAAGTGTTGTTAATTTGAGGACAAAATGTGTTCTTAAATGTGTTATTTTTGTGCGCGTGCGTTTGCAGTGTAGGTCTTAGGTCGTCCCCACAAGTCGTCTGGGACTATGTACACTCCGTTTTTAAGGGGTGTGCGCTTTTCCCATGATGGCTTTTTCTGGAGATGGCCGGGCGCCTACTATTCAAATTATCTCTTGGGCATGAGCATTTGCCCCCTTTTATCATTCCAGTGAAATCCTAATTAATATTTTGCTTAATTATTTTAAGCTTTGCTTATTCATCTTTTGGGTATCGCGTCATAACATCGCCGGAAAAAACATCGCACGTCAAAACATAGACGACAAAACATCGCCGCAAAAACATCGTTATGCTAAAATCATTGATGACAAAAACATAGCCGAATAATAAGTTATTATTTAGGATAGGATGTCCGGTTTTCTAAGCAGCGGAGTCAGACTTGCAGTCAAACTGGCGGCTATTAAAAAGATTACTATCTGTTAATCTAAATCTCTTCCTGAAATTATATTTCTTTTTTTTTTTTTTTTTTTTTTTCATGCATTAATCTAAAATAGTTTTTTTTTTGTTTTTTTCCCCCTGAATTACAGGTAATTCTATGATTCTAGCAAATGATATTAAAATAAATATTTTCAGTTAAAAATTGCACATTTTACAATAATTCAATGAAATTTTTAGAATACTTTGCGATTTATTTATTTATTACTATTACTTTCTCTTATCCATAAGTTAGAGAAAGTATCGTTTTAGGGTCAAATTTTCGAACGTGAGTTTTTGTTATACACTGGTTCTTATAATTATAAGGACACCCGTTTTTTTATATTAACTACTCACTGAACACTATTATTTAAACAAATATATTTTTTTATTAATTTGAATTTCGTTAATAGACTATATTTAAAAAGTTTTATCCTTTTTTTATCTTAAAAAACTTTAAATACGGCCCAAAAGATGATTTTTCAGGTGTTCACAATTATAAGGACAGCTCGAATCTTAGTAAATTTTTTTTCAGTTATTCTTTAAATTAATATTTTGTGGGGTTTCTTTTTCGGGTGAAACAGTCAGACATTCTCTCTGGTATATATATACATATACATTTTTTTTTTTTTTTTATTCAGTTTCAATACCATTTCATACAGCATAGATGATATTCTGAATACATTAAAACTATTTAAAATTGCTTTCCACTTGCATGCACTTTTCTAATATGATAAGTTAAGGCTTTTTCAACTTTTAGGCCACGGGAAAGGCTATAATACAGAAGTTTCTTTTTTCAAACTATTTCCGATTGAATTCTTATAGAATGGAGTAGAAGGCTCATTTTTACCAACTATGTGAAAAATACCAGAGCCAGGAATCGAACCCCGAGCCTTCCGCTTAACGCGCGGATGCACTAACCACTGAGCTACCCTGGCTGATAACCAGCTCGGCACTTCTCACATAATTTACGTTGGCAAGGTCACCGAGTCTGCATTAAAGCAGCTATATCAAGTGACAAATTTGAACATAGCATAACTCCAAACGGCCACGAATTTTAATTCAGAAATTTAATTCATCAACCTGGAAATTAAATTCTTATAGAATGGAGTAGAAGGCTGATTTTTACGAACTATGTGAAAAATACCAGAGCCGGGAATCGAACCCCGGGCCTTCCGCTTAACGCGCGGCTGATAACGAGCTGGTTATCAGCCAGGGTAGCTCAGTGGTTAGTGCATCCGCGCGTTAAGCGGAAGGCCCGGGGTTCGATTCCCGGCCTGGTATTTTTCACATAGTTGGTAAAAATCAGCCTTCTACTCCATTCTATAAGAATTTAATTTCCATGTTGATGAATTAAATTTCTGAATTATTTCCGATTGCTCTAGAAGTAGAGCAAAAATGTAAGTATTGTTGAAAAGAATATTATTACCCCCCAAAATCTAACAAAAAATTTGAGAATTCCACTTTTAAAATTTGCGGATATTCTCTTGATGTTCTTAACAATAGAAAAAATTACTAAATTCATTCTGCCTTCAGTAGAAACAGCTCTCCAGAGCACCATAGATCCACCTTTAAAATGCCCGACTCATATCTGCCTTTAAAAAATCGGCTCTGTCTTTCGCTATCTTCAAATCGTGCCAGTAACTGTTAAAACCATTTGGTTAATCAAGAATAAACTGTTTTTCATCCGAAAATGCAACATTTTACCATTTAATATTGTCTTTATTCAACTTTAATAAAGACGTTCTTTCCCCCATTAAATGCTTATTGATTATTACAAGTTTTTTATTCATTTTAACATATTATTAATTATTTTAAACATGCATAAATGTGGACCCCAACCTTTCGTTAAAAATTACGAGCAAATTCAGCAGCAGTCATTATGAGTAGAACAGTTAGAGGAATTATGAGTCTTCGATCTCTGTAAAACAACTCTGATTTTGCATCAGATCTCTCTCCTATCGAACCAGCAGTTCAACGCTTGATCACATTTCCTTCAGCAATTTTAGATCTTCGAATTTCATTAGAAATTCGGCGGATTGAAATTATCCTTCTACTTAAAAGACATATTTATCATACTTCACTAAATGAACGTTCTTTTTTTCGAGGAATTATCAGTAATGTCCGTCCAAGAAAAATTGATGGCTTATATATGAATTAATCTAGCCCAGTAGTTAACAAATTCGCATGTCAACTGTAATTTATCCGCTAGTAAGTTAAATAAAACGAAAAAACCTTTATTGTCCCTATAATTATGAACATATAAAAACGTGGAGAAAAAAATATTTTGCATTATTTTTTATTAATTTTGTTTCATATTAAAAAATTTTTTAGCAGTTTTGGTTTTTAGAATACTGGATATATTAAGTGCACTTAGTATAATCTTTTTCACAATTATTTTTACATTAGTTATTTCAAAACATAAAGTGTCCTTATAAATATGAGAAGGAGTGTATTTACATGTTTTGAGGTCCCCTATATACGAAAATCGTGTTTTTAGCGGTTAGTGTGTGTGTGTGTGTGTGTGTGTGTGTGCGTGCGTGTCTGTTTGTTATCAGCATATCTCAAGAATAAATAGAAGCAGAGATTTCAAACTTGGTATTCTAAATGTGTATCACATAGAGATGCTACAGTAAGCTTTTCGCTGAGATGAAGCGAATCGTTCGTGTACAGGGACATTCAAGAGTATTCAAATACATTACGTCTGTTGACTCAATGGAAGTGGGGACGGCGCCAGTCGAGCAGTGACAGACAATCACGTGACGATAGAGAGAATCCAAACTTTCATTCTTTTCTTTTTTTTTTTATTATTGTGTTTTTTGCTTTTTCGGAACATATTCATGAAAAACAGAAGTACGTACTTTATTCTTAGTGAAAAAACATTCGAACATTAATACTGAAATCTAGCAGTAAATTATTCATTAATTGTTATATTATTCAAATAAGAAATCTTATTCTTTATTATCTTTATAATTCACTCAAGGCATAAAAAAAATGCCTTTACATGTATTCGACATGGTTTTAAACCTGTGCTAAAATATTTGAAAGATTCTGTTTTTGTTCATAAAATTCTGAAAGAAAATCTCTGATTAAAGTCAACTATAGTAAGCAATCGGATTTCATCTTTATTTACGTGTATGGCCTAAAAATGTATTTCAAGCGACCACAGGAAATGCAGGAGAGAGGTGAGTTAGCTTTTCCTTAATATTATGCATGCTAAAATCAGTTTCGTTTTGAATTCAAACTGTTGTTTATGCAGATCAAACTTCTTTATACGTAATTCTAATTAAATCAACATGTTTTTGGTCCGTCCTAGAGCCATGAGGCTATCGATGATTCATATATATATAAAAAAAAACTATATTTATTTAATCTGTATTTGATATTCTTATTCTTATTCTTATTCTTATTCGTAATCATTTATTCTTGAAATGATTTATTTTTTGTTCTTGAATGTTTGTTCTGTAATTCGAAGGCCTATAGTTATGTGTATTTAAACTTATATATTCTAAAATGCCGAAATTATCTAAGCAAGTTTTATTATTTGAAAATTTATGTAAGGAAATCGATAGTTTTGGAGATAGAGTAAAGGGGTGTAGTAAAGATGAACAATCTAAGGTTAAATTATTAAAAACCAAAGTTCAATCGTATGATCATGAAATCGCGGCAATATTTAAAAATTTATCCGCTAAAGAGAATGAGGATTATATGGATATGTATTTCAGATATAAGGGAGTGGTTTTTGATTTACTGGTGGAGTTAGAGGACAAAACAGAAGTAAACGCGTGCGATTCAGATACTCACGCGGAAAGTAAAGCTGAGAAAAATGGTAAATCGTCTCTTATTAAATTACCGAAATTTGATCTTCCACGGTTTTCTGGTGAAACCGAAAATTGGATTTCTTTTAAGGAAATTTTTAATTCGACAATTCTACAGAATAATCAATTATCCAAAATTGAAAAACTGCAATATTTACATTCTTCAGTGCGCGGAAACGCAGCTAAATTAATTCGAGGATTCGCTCTAAAAGAGGAAAATTTGGATCAATGTTGGGAAATATTAAATGAAAGATATGAAAATAAAAGACAATTAGCATTGAGTCAAATTAACAAAATATTTTCTATGAAAATTGTAAAAGCAAACAATGCTAAAACTTTACTGGAGTTATTAGATACTTGCAATGAAGCCGTCAGAAATTTAAAAACTTTGGGTTTAGATTCTAATGCGTTAAGCGACTTAATTATAATAAAATTCATGATGGGGAAATTGGATGAATCGTTAAAACAGAGATGGGAATTAATGTTGGATAGTGATAAATTGCCTGATCTTGATCTTTTTAGGAAATTCGTTGAGCGCGAAGCGCGCGGTGTTGAAGAGATAAAATGTAAACAAGACGTAAAATTCACTAATTCGAAGAAATCAAACAACGTATTGAGTACAATTGTGAAAAAGGAAA
This sequence comes from Salticus scenicus, assembly GCA_963930645.1. NCBI lineage: Eukaryota > Metazoa > Arthropoda > Arachnida > Araneae > Salticidae > Salticus > Salticus scenicus. The sequence continues at coordinate 2,038,177 of CAWVNO010000061.1, forward strand.
ATACGTGCATTCTTTGTAATGAGCGTCATGCTCTATTTAAATGTCCGACATTTAATTCAAAACCGGTTAAAGAAAGATGGAAATTTGTTGAATTAAATAAGTTATGTCAAAATTGCTTACGCCAAAATCATAGGCTGGAGAATTGTAGGATAAACATTAATTGTAAAAATTGTGCAGAAAAACATCATACCTTACTGCATATTTATGGTAGAAATTCAAATTCTGAAAGGGCGAATCATGTATCGCCAGATATCTCAGTTTCAAATAGTGCTCAGTTTTATTCTAGTAATGTTTTGTTATCTACAGCACTAATTAAGGTTAAATCAAATAAAGGCAAAATTATGCATTGTAAAGCTTTGATAGATAATGCTAGTCAAAATTCATTAATTACTAAGGAATGTGCTAAGCGACTAAATTTGCCCTTACGGAGCACGTCGCATAGTATAATAGGGATTAATTGCGTTTTAGCAGAAACTGCTCTCAACGAAACAGAATTTAAATTCACTCCGCATTTTTCGTCGGAGTCATTTTCAGTCAGCGCTTTTATAGTTGATAGGGTTACCTCACCTCTCCCTAATTTCCAACTACCGCAACACGATTGGCCACACATACAGGGATTACAACTAGCTGATCCCAATTATTACGTTAGTGGTCCCATCGATATTCTTCTTGGGGCAGAAATAGTCGCCTCAATCTGCAATGGCAGTCCAATTCAAGGGCCAGCTGGAACTCCTACAGCATTCCCCACAAAGCTGGGTTACCTCCTTTCAGGACGAATAAACAGTTTTCAATGTACAAATATCAGTTTAACATGTCATATGACTTTTGATGATGATATCAACAACACTTTAAAACAATTTTTTGATACAGAATCAATTCCAAATGTAGAATCAAAAAAGATAGAAAATGATCCTGTGGAAAATATTTATTTGACCACAACTAAAAGAAATAGTCTGGGAAGATATGTAGTTCATCTACCCTTTAAGCCAGATAAGGCACTAGGTGACAGTAAGTCAGGTGCTATTTCAAGATTTCTTTCCATTGAAAATAAAATTAAAAAGAACCCACAATTAAAGAGGGAGTATTCGAATTTCATGAACGAATATATATCTTTGGGTCATATGACAAAATTACATCCAGATAAAATTAATGAAACGCCACATTATTATTTACCGCATCATGCGGTGGTAAATGAAAACTCTGAAACAACAAAATTACGTGTAGTATTTGACGCCTCGTTTAAAACAACAAATAACAAATCTTTAAATGACATTTTATATATTGGTCCTAAACTACAGTCAAATATTTTTGACAATTTAGTAAAATTTCGAGCCAACCCTGTAGCGTTCAGTGCAGACATAGCTAAAATGTATCGGCAAATCTTAATTGAAAGGAAACATAGAATCTACCCAATAATTGATTGGAGAGAATCTCCCAATGACCAATTATCTTTTTACGAATTGAATACTGTCACCTACGGAACAGCTTGTGCACCCTATTTAGCGTTACGCACGCTTAAGCAATTATGTGAGGATGAGGGACAAAATTTTCCATTAGCAACAGAAATTGCCAAAGACAATTTTTACATCGACGACTTATTGTCAGGGGCACAATCCCTTCAATTAGCAAAAGATAGAATAATGGAGCTGCAGGCTCTAATGCAAGCTGGAGGGTTTAAACTTAGGAAATGGGCTTGTAGCCATCCAGAAGCGCTCTCTGATATTCCAGAGGAAGAGAAGGCTAATTCGGTCATTCATTTTTTTGAGGATAAAGGAAAAATAAATCAAAGAGTACTAGGAATGTTCTGGGATTTAAGTGAAGATACTCTTCAAGTTAGAACCTTAGCTGATCAACAAATTAATACGAAAAGACAGTTGCTCTCCGTAATTGCGCAAATTTATGATCCCCTCGGAATTATTTCGCCATCTACAATAACTTTAAAATTAATTCTGCAAAAATTGTGGAAGTTGCAATCAACGTGGGATGAGCCTATACCTCCAGATATTTTGCAAGAATGGAAAACTTTTTATAATGAAATTAATGAGTTTAAATCTATGTCCATTCCACGCTATGTAGGTTCAAATACTAAAGACTGTACAGTTGAACTGCATGGGTTTTGTGATGCCTCTCCGAGGGCGTATGCGGCAGTCGCATATTTAAAGATCATAACAAACACTATTCAGATATATTTAATCGCTTCTAAAACTAGAGTCGCACCCTTAAAGGAAATTACGTTGCCCAAACTAGAATTGTGTGGGGCTGTACTCGTAGCTGAGTTAATTTGCAACATTCAAAAATCCCTTAAAATTACTCATTCGACATACTGGTACACTGACTCTTCTATTGTATTAAACTGGATAAATAACCCTTCAAACAAAGGAAATAGTTTCGTGGCCCATAGAGCCACCAAAATCAGAGCTCTTACTCAATTAGAATCCTGGAGACATATCCCAGGAAAAGAAAACCCGGCCGATTGTGCCACACGCGGATTGTCCCCAGCTAAGTTGAAAGCTAGAACTGAGTGGTGGGAAGGGCCAAAATCGCTCCATAGTTTTGAGCTACCACCAATGTGCACATTACATTCAGTTTCCGTTCAGAAACAAACTCATCACCATCCGACAGATTCAAGTTCTAAGCCTGCACTTTCTAATAACACTTTCCTATCACATATCATAAAATACTCTAACTATCTAAAACTTTTAAGAATTCTAGCTTATGTACTGAGATTTATCAATAAAATTAAAACCAAATCAAAGGAAAGTGGTCCTTTAAAGGCCATAGAGCTAAATCAAGCGGAAATGTGTCTTGTAAAAATAATTCAAAATGCCGAATTTAGTGATGAAATTGACGTACTAAGGAAAGGAAAACTTTTAAAACCTTCACACAATCTGTTGGGTCTTGATCCTTTTCTGGATGAAGCGGGCATTCTTCGTGTTGGAGGACGCCTGCGGCACCACCCGTCCCTGCGATTTCAAGAAAAACACTCACGATTTCAAGAAAAACCTCCATTTTACTGCCGAAAGCCAATCGTTTTCGAAAGTTGGTGTCGATTTCGCGGGACCAGTAATGACAAAATGTCAACATAAACGAAAAGCGACAACCTTTAAATCATATATTGCCCTTTTCATCTGTATGGCGACAAAAGCAGTGCATCTTGAATGTGTTTCAAATCTGTCTACAGAAGCATTTCTCGCAGCCTTGAAACGCTTCATAGGTAGGCGTGGATACCCCTCTGACATATTTTCGGACAATGGCAGAAATTTGGTCGGAGCCCATTCTTACCTAAAACAGCTATTTTCTTTATTCAAAGAAGAAAAATTACAAAATTTTGCTTCCCAACACCAAATAACCTGGCACTTTATTCCCCCGTATGCTCCAAATTTTGGGGGACTCTGGGAAGCGTCGATAAAATTAGCCAAACATCATTTGGTAAAAATCACACAAGGAGCAATTTTAACTTTTGAGGAACTGTCCACGCTTCTATGTCAAATAGAGGCTGTTATAAATTCGCGGCCTAATGATTGCGCAGTCCAATTCTCCTAATGATTGCGCAGCTTTAACACCAGGACATTTCTTGATTGGATCTGCATTATTAGAATTGCCAGAACTATCGTTAACAAACAATTCTCTTAGTCTTTCTTCTAGGTATAAGCTCTTATTGCAGATGAAGGAGACATTCTGGAAGAAGTGGACATCCCAGTACCTGCCAACTTTGCTTCCGCGAGCCAAAAGAACCACGAACAGTCACAACTTTTCTCCAGGGCAGCTAGTTATTCTGAAAAATAAAGCCTCACCTCCACTACAGTGGGATCTGGCACGCGTCATCAAGTTGATTCCCGGAGCTGACGGTATCACCAGAGTCATCGAGCTGCAGACATCTTCTGCTGGAACTCTTCTTCGACCGGTTTCTGAGGTGATCCCTCTTCCGAGTATTTCGACTCCAGCTTCGGTGCCTCCCCGCCCCCCCCCCCCCCAGTATGTTGACTCAATGGAAGAAGGGACGGCGCCAGTCGAGCAGTGACAGACAATCACGTGACGATAGAGAGAATCGAAACTTTCATTCTTTTCTTTTTTTTTTATTATTATTGTGTTTTTTGCTTTTTCGGAACATATTCATGAAACATATTCGGATCATGAACATATTCGGAACAAAACAGAAGTATGTACTTTATTCTTAGTGAAAAAACATTCGAACATTAATACTGAAATCTAGCAGTAAATTATTCATTAATTGTTATATTATTCAAATAAGAAATCTTATTCTTTATTATCTTTATAATTCACTCAAGGCATAAAAAAAATGCCTTTACATGTATTCGACATGGTTTTAAACCTGTGCTAAAATATTTGAAAGATTCTGTTTTTGTTCATAAAATTCTGAAAGAAAATCTCTGATTAAAGTCAACTATAGTAAGCAATCGGATTTCATCTTTATTTACGTGTATGGCCTAAAAATGTATTTCAAGCGACCACAGGAAATGCAGGAGAGAGGTGAGTTAGCTTTTCCTTAATATTATGCATGCTAAAATCAGTTTCGTTTTGAATTCAAACTGTTGTTTATGCAGATCAAACTTCTTTATACGTAATTCTAATTAAATCAACAACGTCTATGGGGGAAATTGCAGTTATTACTTTCTCTTACCCATAAGGTAGAGAAAGTATTGTTTTAGGGTCAAATTTTCGAACGTGAGTTTTTGTTATATTTACATGTTTCGAGATTCCTTGGATACGAAAATCGTGTTTTTAGCGGTAGGTCTGCGTGTGTATGTGTGTGTCTGTCTGTTATCAATATATCTCAAAAACAAATAGCAGCAGATATTCCAAACTTGGTATTCTAAATGTGTATCATATAGAGATGCTGCACTAATCTTTTTGTTGAGATGAAGTGAATCTTTCGTTTTCGTGTACAGTGACACTCAAGAGTGTTCAAATACATTACGTCTATGGGGGATATTGCAGTTAAGAAGAGTTTAACTTCTATAGACTGCACTAAACCAAATGAAATGAATATATATTCTTCATATGCATAAAAACATGCCTCGTAGAATATGGTATAGAAATCATTCACTGTTCGTTTACAGGTCTACACAAAAGAACTAGATTATAATGCGACAATCATGAAAACTGATGGAAGTACATTTCAGGTTGTGCCGCGTGTTATTAATATAGGATTATATTTATGTGCACCATGTGAGGCGTATATAACTATCAGAAGATATACAGGGCTGCCAATATTTAAGCCATAACATTCTTCTTTATCTGTTAATGGATGTGCGTTACTATAATATACTATAGCCTGTAATATTTTACCATGTCTAGGAAAGGTGCTCAAGAACTGAAATTAATTCCTTAAAGTTATATGGTAAATAAAGTGTTTTTTAAGTTAAATATTCATTGATTGTTTTCTTTTATATTCACACTTTTGAGGTTTCCTGAATACCGAAGTCAAGTTTTATAGTTTGATCTTTGCCTGTGTCTGTTAGAGTAAATAAAAAAAAAAAAAATTTCAGGCGATCTAAATTATGTATTTTGAAGTGAATACGTTTGTTACTAGAAAAGTTTGTTCAAGATTGACAAGTTTTAAGGAATGGTGCGTGTGAAAGTTGCCTAAATAATTTTAAATGAACTTTTGAACTTAATAACAGATTTGAATTCTCTATAAATGTAGTTACAATAATGAAACGTGGGGTTGAGGGGGATGGTAGACACATCAGATTATTTTCTTTTATTTTTTTACCTTGCTTTATGTAAGCTTCGTTGTATATCACTTGTCTACCGATATACACCCGAATTAATTTGGCATCCGTTTTCATAATGATTATCTCCTACATTAAGTTTGATGCATGTATATGTCTAAAAGTTGAGATTTAACCTTCCTATTTTTGAGATAAATTGCAGCACATAAGTGTTACCTGTCGGGTGATATGCACCCAAATTGAACTAATAAAGAGTTTAATAATCTTCATTTCTTACCTACTAAGTTTTGTTCATTTATATGCAGTAAAATTTAAAATGTAGCCTCTCCTTGAAAGCGCTACCTATTAGTCGATATGCACACAAATTGAATCAGTATAATGTGTTATAATGACCATCTTACCAAGTTTTGTTTGATTACTCACAACAGAACTTGAGATATAGCCTTCCCTAAATTGGGAAAAATCGCAGTATAGCAGCGCCATCTGTTGAGCGATTTGCACCAAAAGTTGATAGGCATTAATTTATGTAGGGTGCAACTACATATAAATTTACATTAAATTTTGCTCTGTAGCTTCTTAGATATAGTTGCCACAAATTTTTTGTCACACGTACTGGCAGACGGACAGACAGATTTTCTGAAACAGATTTAATCGTGTTCTGGACCTCTTAAAACGTGTAAATCCATCAAAAAAAGGAAGTCTAAAATGTTTACGAAATCAAAACTTTTTTCGATTGAATAAGAAGAATGTAATAAAAAAACCCATGTTGTGGTCATCACAGAAAATTTTCTATGTCATTGTATATAACAGGATATCTCACCGATTGATATGCACAAAAATGTAATTAGCGTAACTTCTCACAATTCAGTCTTTGCATTGCATGTCTGTACAGTTTTAACTACTAGATGGCGACATGGCTATCTGAAAATACGCAAAAAATGATAGCAGCACCATCTGTGGATCGATATGCATTCAAATCGAATTAGCGTAATTTTTTATAATATGTAGCTCACATAGGAAGTTTGGTACTTTTATATAATATAGAAACTGAAATATAGCCTGCCTGTGAATAGAAAATATGATAGCAGCATATCAGTGCCACCTGTTCTTTCCCTACACACCCAAAGTGAATCAACATAATTTTACCTAATATGCATGATATTAAGTTTAGTCCAATTATATATCACAGACGTTGAGATATTGCCATCCCCTAAATGGGATTTAATTGCACCATAGTAGCGCCAGCTATCGGCCCATTTGCATTTAAATCGAATCAGTATTATTTTACATAACATCCATTCCAAATGCCAAGTTTAGTGCATTTATAGCCCTATAGAAGCTGAGATATAGATTTTCCCTAAAAGAGAGAAAATTACAGCATAGCAGTGCCATCTGTTGGCACCCCAATATCTAATCAAAATTAAATTTAAGTCAAGGTCTACCAAGTATCAAACTTGGTTAAATTTTACCAATTACTTCAATAGATACAGCGTCTACTAAACGATACAGCGTCTTAGAAGTACACCGACATTTTCTAAAAGTAACTTTTAAAAAATATTCAAGATATCTCAAAACGTGCAGATCCATTGAAAACTTGTGATCAAAAGTTTTCATTATTCCTATACTTTCATTAAATATATATATTTACATATATAGCTGAAATTAAAACTTTTTTATGTTTACAAAAGCATGTAATAAAAAAGAAAGATGTTAAAAATGAAATAAAAATGAAATGAAATTAAAAAAAAAAAAAAAAAAAAATCAATCTGACATTTATATTTAATCTTTAAATTGTAGTTGAACAAACAAACCAAGAAAAAAAAAATTCCATCTAATGTTTAGTCTATTCAATTGTTATTAACAACAACAACAACAAAAAAAAAAAAAAAAAACGCTTATTTTTTCTATCGGATATGTTATTGTCTAGGCGATGTTATTGACTAGGCGACGTTTTGACAAGCGATGTTTTGACGGCGATGAATTTACGGGCGACATTATTCCCGGCGATGTTTTCACGTAGACCCCGGGAACGGGAAAGCTTGAGTTAATTAGAACCTAACTTCAAAAGGATGCAAAAAAAAGGGGGGGGGGGAAGCAGGGAGTTGAAATTTAATAAAAACCATTCAGGAACCAAAACTGAATAAATTATTTAAGAGCGAGAGCAATTAAAAAAAATAGCAAGGTTTATTAAAATCAATGATAAAACAATTAGGAACTTGTGGCGAATGGGGCAAAAAGGTGAGAAAATTAATGAGCTAATAACAGTTAAGTCACGATAAATGGCTTTCGTATAAGAATTTTACAAGGGCTAAGAGATAATTAGGAAACTTTTAAGACTGTGATTGGAGACATAATACGCAAAAAAGGGTGGGGAAAACAGAAGTCAATTAACAATTACCCGACGTAAACAGAGGTTGTGTGTGTGTGGGGGGGGGGGGTGGACGGGGGCTAAAAACATAGAGCCAATAGTAGTAACGTAAGTAGTGATTAAGCAAACAATAATTAAGGTAAAACTGGGAAATGGCAAAGAAGGTAAATGCGGGGAAATAACTTTAAAGTCCAATTAATCGGAAATGATTACATCAAGGGTAAAAAAAAAAAAAAAAAAAAAAAAACACAATTCTTAATCATAACAAGTTAATTGGTTTTATTGAGAGCAGGAGCCTTGAATAATATTGATAAAAATAAAAAATAAAATGAGAACGGGAGGACAAAAGATGAATAAGCAAAGCTTAAAATAATTAAGCAAAATATTAATTAGGATTTCACTGGAATGACAAAAGGGGGCAAGTGCGCATGCCCAAGAGGTGATTTGAATAGTAGGCGCCCGGCCATCCCCAGAAAAAGCCATCATGGGAAAAGCGCACACCCCTTAAAAAACGGAGTGTGCATAGTCCCAGACGACTGGTGGGGACGGCCGAAGACCTGTAGACTGAAATCGTATTTAAAACAAAATGGCACATTGAAAAATTATTTTGGTTTGAGCAAAAATTAATTAGAATTGGATTATTTATGACCACTACAAGGGTCAGCAGAGGCCATCAGGACATGATTGGGTGGGAAAATGTTCCATTGTTAATAATTAACTTAGAAAGTAATGAATTATTAGGTATTAATTGCTTGAATTGTCTTTAAAAAAGAAAATGGCAATCAGCCCTATTGAAAACCACCGCTGAACTTAATACAAAGAAAAATTACATTTCTACAAATTGGCAGAGATTATTATGGCTCCAAATTAATGGATGGTATCAAAAGAAAGATAGAATCTTTAGGAAAGGAAAATGGTATGGCGCATAGCTCCGACTCACCCCTTTCCTGCTAAAGTTAGCCGATCACCGAGAGCAGAAAAACTTGCGTCCTCTCTCTTCGAATAATGGGCTGGAACTCATTTTAAAGGGTTAACAATGTTCCTACAAATACATCCTTTTGTAAGGATTTTCGACAACAATACATTAACGTCTCGGACAACGCCTGCGCATGTTTACCCCGTAAATTTTATTTTTTAACTCCACTAATTATATATCAAAGCAACTGCTTTATACGAAAAAAAAAAAATTGAGTTTGTGAATCAATAGATAGGTACTCTAAAAATTTAGTGGAGTTAAAAAATAAAACTGTTTTACATATTTGTCATCTCTGCCACCGCGTTGTACGAGACTTTACTGTATTTAAATATTAAAAGTTTGCTTAAAAATCTGAGTTAATTTAAAGACAGAAATTTCTGTAAAATTTTACATGTGCCGAAAAATAAGGACTGAAAGAACGCTGGTAAAGTACAACCATGTTTAATTAGAGTAATTTTTGTATTTTTTTTTTTTTTTTCTAATCAAAATACAAATTAATGCATAGTTTAATATAGTACAGATAAACATACAGCTATGTAATAAATAAACTGTAAGTATGATCAAAAGTGAAATATTAAAGGAGTTTTAGAAGGTGGAGTTTATAGGTTAAGAGGAGTTTTAGAACGTGATGAGCGGAATCTTTATTTTTTGCATACCTGCCAACATCCTAATTATAAAACGGAAGAGTTTTAATATATGTCTCTTTTCTCACACCACTTTATTTTTAGAAATTATCTCTGAATGTATTTACGATAAATAATTATAAAATTACTCTAAAAAATGAGTGATTTAAAAAAAAAAAAAAAAAAAAAAATTGCAACCTACGAATATTGATGAGATGGTTGGCAAGTGAAGTATATTTTTTGGAATCAGGAAAACGAATGTTACAAAGTTACAGTAAAATTTCTCCTGCACTATTGAACCGATATGGTTCATTGTAAGCTCATTCCAAAGTTACTGGAATGGGCAAATTATTAACAAATTTTACCAGTTGTAGCTAGAAAAAATTTTGTGAAATTGCTAATTAAATATTTGTGCATATATTTGATATTGCATTTTTTCATTGAGTCAGAGTTTGTAACTCGTCATTAGATTTATATACTCTAACACAACTGATGTTAATTTATAGGATTTTTTCTGTTCTTTCTAAATAAGCGATTGACTTTTGTGTAGCATGTTCAGAAACTTTAAAAATGAGGCATTTTTAAGGATTTTTAGCTTTTTCATTCAATTTGCAAGAACTTGAAAACGGGTAAGGATAGGAGAGGTTGATTTACTGATATGCAGAGTTCAAATACTCCATATGAACTCTTCTGTTACCCCGCTGAGTTTTTTGGAGCAATTAGGAATCACAGACTGTATATATACATATATACATGAGGGGGTCCAAGGTAAGAAAGTGCCAAGCCACATTTCGTTAAACTTTAATATAGGTTACCATTATGAAAAGTATTGATTCGTGACGCGACTCGAGGGTATAAACACTTTTTTTGGCAACCCATTCCTGTCGAAACATCGTTTTCTGGCTCGCTGCTCGTATATGTTTATCACAGAGTTGCCATCTTTTAAAATTTATTCCGGAGAATGCTTAGCCCCGCCTTCTTTTAACACGAGAATTTTTATGCTATGTCGACATAATATGCACTTGTTGCGTTTCACCGTTGACTTTCCTACTTTATAAATTTCATTTGTTTTTCTTATTTTTTTTTTTTTTTTTTTTTTTTAGCTTGGCGGAGCGGAACGCTACCGCGTACCTTGATCAATATATGCAGAAATATAAATATTATTCGTTACTCTTGCCTTGTTACTATCTGAAAAATTTTTTCCTGTAGGTTTTTATTACTTTTTGTGTAAATAATCGTAATTCGTAACAGACACGCCAAAATGAAACTGTACTCAACTAGCGCATGAGCAATGAGAATTATGACAGATAAAAAAATAAACTGCCAAAGATTCTTGTTGTGTTCCGAACAACGAGATAAGTAAAGTAGACTGCTGATTCAATGGATAAAGGATTAGCTTTCCGTGGTTCAACATGATTCACGTGATATGCACCAATAGATTGTTATGTTTGGTCCTTTATCGCTATTTTGGCATTTAAAATTTCAGTTCATCAAATTATTATTATTAGGTAACACGACTGTCCTATGACCGAAATAAACTGTTTTTAAAATCATCAGCATATATAGTTACGCTCATCAGCTCCTGACTCTGTCATACTTTAGGCTTAAGAGATTTCCTTGAGAGATCAACCTAATTTTCATACTTTAGTTAATTTCAATTAATCTAATTATCTGATCGATAAGTTGTTTAAACAGACGGATTCAGAAAAAATGCTCCTTTCATTTGGTACCTTATTAGTAACGAATTTTTGATTAGAATTTTTAAAATTAATTAAAACCTGAAAATAACAATTTAAAATAAACATTAAAATTTTTAATTGTTGCCATTTTTTTTTCAGTATAAAATAAAATATGCTTTCACGTAAAAAACAAACAAACAATATATATATATATATACATAACATGAAATATTAAATTTGCGTCTATATAATGTCGTGATGATCTAAAAAATGACGTCTATAAAATAATAATAATAATTTTAAATTTTAAAAGTAACGAAGAGATAAATAAAGTGCGAAAAATTTCGCACGGGCATGCTAGGAAATGAATTATTCAAAGTGAGAAATAAATGAAATAAAATGATTATTTTTCCACGGGCTCCTTATTCGCCCTACAACTAACTAGTTTTTCAGATATTTAACATTATAATAAATAATAAAATACTTTTTTTTTTTTTCATTGTTTCCCGACAAAGTTTAAAAGTGTTTATGAAAAAAAAGTTAAACTTTTAAAAGAGTTAAATTTAAAAACAAATAATAGTCCCTCAACTATTTTTAAATATTTTGTTTGTTAAATTTTGACAATAAGAAATAAAAAGAAGGTGAATTCCACCTAACAAGAAACCAGTTGGGGTAAAGGTCATATAAAACAAATCTCTAAGTGTTATACATCATTGGTAAGCTTGTGGTTTCTAGAACTGGAGTCTATTATTGCATTTTTCTTATATTAGGTTTGTTTTGTGGGAGCAGTAATGGGAAAATACAGTGATTTCCATAGAGACGGACATTGTGTACACTTTACAGATTATGAGATACATACAAATGCTTTAGAATTATTTTTTCTTGTTAAAACCAATACTAAAGATTAACTTGGCAGGTTAATTTTTTTTTTTCAGTGTATTGAAGCTGAAAAAAAAAAAAAATAATAATAATAATAATAAAAAAAAATAATAATAATAATCTTTGACTGTAACGGATGTTACATTTGTCCATTTCATGTAACATCCGATACAGTCAATTGCTATTATTATTATTATTATTATTATTATTTTGCAGCTTCAATACACTGGGAAAAAAAATAATAACAACCTGCCAAATTAATCTTTAGTTTTGGTTTTAACAGGAAAAAATAAAAAAATAAAATAAATAAATAAATAAAGGCACTTCTATTCTAAAGCATTTGTATGAACAATTATTTTGTGAGTGTACGTAACGTCCGTTACTATGGAATTCACCAGAAGTAAAATTAAAATTAAAATGATTTTGGATTAAAAAATATATTAAATTACGAAAGTAAACAAAAACATTGACGGTTATAACTTTCGTCAAGTACAATCTCCAAGCAGTTGCCACTTAATTTTTTTAAAAAATAAGCTATAACTAAGGAAACCAATGCATAGATGGTTCATCTCACATGACTCATGTTATCAGGGTTACCATTTATCACTCTAACTCATTTATCTCGTTGGCTCGGAAAGGATAAAGTAGTTTTGGTTTAAAAAAAAAAAAAAAAAAAAAGAGTCCTTCTGTCTCATTTGGAAGGGTAAGTTGATTTCTTTTTCCTTATCAACAAGCCGTCATTTCGTTTCAAAACGGCGGCTACAAATTATAAATGGACTTGGTAGAAAGTACATATGGAGTTTTAAACTAATCAGTTCATAAATACCTTTTTATGTGAATTTAAAATTTTCAGGTGGCCGGCACTTGGAAGCAAGATGGCGTAAAAAATTGACAAACATATATATTAAATGCATTTGTGAGATAAACCTACTCTACAAATTTAGCTCGAATTAATTTAGAATCTCAAGTCATCGCGTTGAAAAATTAAGTGGCTGCCACTTGGATCAAAATGACGGAGAAAGTTGCTCAGTGAACTAATCCAAGATATTTGTCAGATAAGTCCACTATCCAACTTTAGTTCGAATAAATTCAGTATTTCAAAAGTTATCGTGATAACAAAGTCTCAAGTGGCAATGTTCAAGTGGACGCAACATGGAAACAAACTTGCCCACAGAAATCATAGTTGTTTGAATGATAAATCCATTTTTCAACTTTGGTTTGAATTGATTAATTATTTCAAAAGTTACCATGATAACAAATTTTCAAGTGGCCGCCACTTGGAAACAATATAATTGAACAAGTTGCCCAACAAACTTATCCAAGATATTTGAAGCATAGGTTCACTGTCTAACTTTGGCTTGAATCAGTGCAGTGTTTCAAAAGTTACTGCTATGGCAAATTTTCAAGTGGCAGTCTAAGTAGCTGCAACTTGGAAACAAAATGACGAAATAACTTGCCCAGTGAAAGCATCCAATATATTTGTATGGTAAGTTCATTGTCCAGCTTTAGTTAAAATTAAATCAGTATTTCAAAAATTATCGTGATATGAAATTTTCAAGTGGCACCATGATTTCAAGTTGTTCCCACTTGATAAAAAAAGTGAGGTGCTTGGCGAACTTATAAAAGATATTTGAATGATAAATCCACTACCCAAATTTGATGCGAATTGACTCAGTATTACAAAAGTTACCATAATGACAAATTTTCAAGTGGTTGTCACTTGGAAATAAAATTGCAGATCAAGTCACCAAGTGAACTTATCCAAGATATTTGAACCATAAGTTCACTATCCAACTTTTGTTTGAATCAGTTTAGTATTTTAAAAATAATCGCGATGGCATATTTTCAAGTGGCAGCGTAATTTCAAGTGGATGTCGGAACAAGTTGCCCAGTGAACGCATCCAAGATAATCAATCATATGATAATATCACTATCCATCTTTGGTACGAATTGAATCAGAATTTAAAAGTTATCAAGTTTATAAATTTTCAAGTGGTAGCTTTATTACAAGTTGTCTCGCTTAGTTTATAACATCTGCACTTTGCTAAAAATGGCGGATAAAGTTCATTAATAAACTTAGTTGTGACCCTTATATAGTCTATGTATACATCGAAATTCATGCATATCCAGTTTTAAATATGCTTTTTATAGTGTGAATTTGAAATTTTCAAGTGGCCTGCTCTTGAAAACCAAACGGCGGAGCAACTTGATTAGCAAACTCATCCAAAATATTTATAAGATAAGTTCACTGTCCAAATTTGATCCGATTTGGAGTATTATTTCGGAAGTTATATTGATTGGAAGTTATATTGTGGGAGCCTGATTTCAAGTGGCCCCGCTGAACTTAAGATATCCTCCACTTTGTTCATTAATAAAGTTCATTAATAAATTTGATTGAGACTCGTATATGGTCTATGTATACATAAAAATTCAAAGAAATTCGGAATATGATTTCTACAGTGTGAATTTTACATTTTCAAATAGTTTCCACTTGAAAACAAAATGGCGGAGCAACTTGATTAACACACTCTTTCAAGATATTTATTAGATAGCTCACTGTCCAAATTTGGTTCGATTTGGAGTATTATTTCGGAAGTTATTGTGATTTAAAAATTTCATGTGGTAGCCTGATTTCAAGTGGCCATGTTTAACTTAAGATATCCGCCACTTTGTTAAAATTGGTGGATAAATCTCATTAATAAACTTCATTCAGAACCTTATGTGGTCTACACATACATCAAAATTCAAGCAAGACTGGCCTTAAATACGCTTTTTACAATGTGGATTAGAATTTTTCAAGTGTCAGCTACTTGAAAACAAAAGTCGGAGCAGCTTGGTTAATACAATTATCCAAGATATTTATAAGATAAGTTCACTGTCCAAATTTGGTTCGATTTGGAGTATTATTTCGGGAGTTATCGTGATGACAAAATTTTCATTATAAATAGATGGATAGATAGATACATAAACGAAGTGATTGCAATAGGTCGATTTCTACAGAAATCAACCTAATACCATGCAAAGGTTGCTACTTAAAGAGTTATGAGGTTTTAAATATGCAACGCAGATCTACATCGCTGTGTAAAAGATTAAACAAGTTTTATGACTTTTGCATGCATATTTCACTTTAAGGGGGTATTCTGGTCTAGAAATTTAAAAAAAATCAAGAACTTCTCAAGAGCTGAATTATGAGAAGGAGGAAGGCCCAATGTATGGATCTGGGATCGCCGATTGATGCAAAGTGAGTATAACATATTATTTTCAGAGTTATTCCATTAGAATTGTTTCCTAAACTTTAAACGTGTTTTTCTCGAAACTACTTTTTTTGAGGTGGTTGACATGATATTTCAAGTTCTACTGAACCGATTGCTTTGAAATTTGGTATATATCTTGTTTATATAACTCTCTATCGCGTCTGCCTTGGATTTAAAAAAATTTTGATTTTCAATATTTTTAAAAAATTCGAAAAGTCGAAAAAAGTCGGGTAATTTTTTTTTTTTTTTTTTTTTCAAGTCGACGCCATTTTGTCATTTTTTTTTTTTTTTTTTTTTTTTTGAAAATGGTCAACCCGATAGCGACATCT
Source organism: Salticus scenicus (assembly GCA_963930645.1). Lineage (NCBI taxonomy): Eukaryota > Metazoa > Arthropoda > Arachnida > Araneae > Salticidae > Salticus > Salticus scenicus. The sequence continues at coordinate 2,053,981 of CAWVNO010000061.1, forward strand.
TTATTAATGAAGAATTTGTTTGATTTTTTTTGTTTCAGATCACTACAAGGGTTGAAATCATGTCAACCAGGACGCACCGTTTTTTTTTGAAGCCCCCACTCCATCGGCCTGTATCTCGGCGAAATTTTTTTTTTTTTTTTTTTTTACATTCTCAAAATGTCAATAAAAAACATATAAAAAAATGGATAGTAAAAATGTTTTTCATTTTTTTTTATCTTACTTTAAAAAATGCCTAAAATTCAGGCTTCTAGACCAGAATACCCCCTTAATCTAAATGAGATAGAATGCAGAAGTATATTTTTATTAATACTATTTTATTTCCAGCATAAATTATATTTCTAAGAAAAGTATTAACCATTTAAACTGCTCGAATCTTTTTTCATAAATAAATAAATAAATAAAATAATAAAATAATAATAATAATAATAATATATATATATATATATATAAATATAAATTCTGTTTTTGTTCACGATAACAAAAATTCAGTTAATAATTAATTAGATTTAAGTCTAAAAGTTTAGAAATTGCTATAAATTTAATTAGAAAGAAATAAGAATATACATCAAAATATTTAAAACGATTATCAAAAAAAAATTTAACTCTTTTAAATGGATATTGAAAATATGCAAATTGGAGAGCATGTAGAAACGTAGAGCAAAAACAAAATCATACACGTACTTAATTATTTAGAGTGTAATTATTTTATAGCATAAAACGTGTATTAAACAGGTTTAAGTTTTTAATAAAATTAGTGAAATCTTAAAGATAATTAATTTGCGGAATAAAATCTTTTTATCTATATGAAATATAATTATTAATATTTGGTTTAGGTTAGATTCAAAATTTTTGTATAGCTTTTGAAATGTTAAGTTAAAAGAGATTTCAATAAATTCATTTTAATTTTCTGCTTTTAATAAGCTTACATGAATGGCACCTATTATATTGCAAATCTCATGACTAAAATTCCTAATTTGTGAGCTAGAGAAAACTAGAGCAAAACTAATGTGCTGTGACCATTACAAAACTTTCTTCTGTATTTTCCTATGCAAATTCATGTTGTAGAAATTATTCAATAAGATTAGATTTTTCCATATACAGTGCGTTGCATGAATATAAACGCACCTTAGCTTTAAGAATTAGAATGGTATAGAAGTGTAATAAAAAAATATGAGTAAGTGACACTTGATGCAAACTGTATGTGTATGATTCAAGAAAGGAAAATACCAGTCAAAACAATGAAAGACCAATATGATTTTCTAGAAAATAATTTTATTGAATTTATGAAAAAAAAGTAATACATGTTGCATGAATTTGAATGCACATGCAATAAAATCTTTTTGGAAAAAAATAGAACCGACTCCAAAAAGCAACTACTATTCAAAAAAAAAAAAAAAAAAATTGTATGAATTGAATGAAACTAAATTGCGCCTAAAAGTATAAAATAATTTCCTTCGCCAAACAACCTATAACACTACAATTAATCATAACTTTTGAAGTCGGCGCAAAATTAAATAAAATTTAATTAGTTTTTAAAGGTTTGTTTTTAGATCGTTAGCAACAAATGCTGTCGTCTCGAATGATCCATTTTCATGTTTCCTTTATTTTATCACTGTATACAATTGGTCCATTGGTAGCATCTACACAGAACATTGAACATTCACTAGACGGTGGCGGGCCTCCAAACTCTTGTCCACGGTCCAACCCAGTATCCAATCGCATGCGATTTTACATACCTGCTCAGGGAACCAATCAGATGAAGCGTTAGATAGAATAGAGTGGTTTTTCGTTTTTCTTTCGTTTTTCGTAATGGCGTCGATTGTTTATTTTATATTTGTTAATTATTTTTATGATTTTATTTTATACTTATGTTAATTCAGGGTGATCATGCTGTATCATATATTTTTATACCAATAATTAATTTTTATAAAATCTATATAATCTTTTAAATCTTTATATAATCTTTTCTTCTATCTAATCTTTTAAAATTTATAAGCAAATAATTTTATGAAACTTTATGAATTATATATGTACTTAAAATTCATATCGTGTAGTTAAAAAAAAATAATAATAATAAATCAAATATTTATTTTGAAATAATATATATTCAAAAGGGTGCAAAAAAGGCAAAAATAAGTAAATAAATAATTGTTTGAAATGAGTATAAAATATATTAACTGTACTAAAAAAAAAACAAAAAAAAAACATTAAATTTAGAATAGATAAATACCTGGCTGCAAAAGATAGGGGGGAGCATTACTGCTCAAAAACAACAAAAGATCAATTGTCCCCTCTCCTCCCCCATTGAAGTTTTGGAAAGTCGGTGCCTATGTTAATATCACAATAAGAAGCAGATTTTACACAGATAAATTGGGCATTTTCTGAAGCTCAGTTAGCTGTGGTACATTCTGAAATAAATTATCTGAGTATCCATATACAAAGAAGAACGACTAACAATCACATACCACTTTTTTTTAAATACTTTTACAGAAAGTAGATTTAAAGAAAAAAAAAAAAAAAAAAGATGCAATATTCAATCTTGTGTTCTATTCAGGAAAAATATGGTAAATACTTTTAATTTTATTTATTTATTTTTTCAATGCATATGTATATACATTAATTTAGAAGATAGGTAAGTGCTTTAAAAATAGCATTTACAAATAAATAAATGTCATGAATTCTTTTGTATTTAAAGGTATGCGATTAGTATAAATAGAAACGTGATTTTAAAAGCATATGCAGAGAAATACGTTATTAATTACTAGAGAGAGAGAAAGAGAGAGAGAGAATGAACTATTTTTTAACTTTCAAAGAAAAAATTGCTATCTCATTTTGTACTCAAAATATTGCTTGGAGGGCATTTATTTTTCTTGTTAACGAAACTATGCCTAGCAAAATTTTTAGTTTTAATATTTATTAAATGATTTTTTCCTTTAAGAACATTTAAAATTTTAAGCCATTAATACCTACTTTAATATTTTACTTTTTTGTTTAAATCATTTTATTATTATTAATTTCTTTAATGTTGAAGGGGGTACCGGATTGTGGGATAAATTATCTTTTTATATTACGGATTATTATCTTTTCATATTACGCTGCGTTCAGATCGTCAGTAGAAAGATTTTCATTAAGTACATTCTTGTTTTATTTACATTCTTCTCAGGACAATCACTAGTCTAACGCTTCGTCTGATTGGTTCACTCATCAGATATGTAAAGTCGTACACTATTGGATACTGGGTTGGACCTTGGATGAGAGTTTGGAGGCCCGCCACCGTCTAGTTGAACATTCTTCACAATGCAGTATTTATGTTTCTACGAAGTTAGACATTCCTTTGCTAATTTGGTATAACTTTGATAACTATCTTTCTTGGAGGCTTTTGGATTTGGCGTTCCAAACGTATTGCAAAAATATACACGCAAGATGTATATATATTTTGTATGAAGTATTGTTTCATATTCTTGATTACTCTCTTAATATACCTTATCAAATTAATCATGATATCCCAAAGAAATTAAATATGTTTGCCAGATAATTTTGCGATTTTTCTTTAATCAAGGACGTCAGATACCAGCATCTTCGCCAACTTTTGCTGCTTACGAAATCTTATTTGTTTTCTTGAATCAAAATAGTTTTCGGCTGTGTTTTGCAGGTAACAATGTGAGATGTGTATTTTGAATAGGATTGGATTTTTGTATTGAATAAAGGTATCAATTTTTAATTGATTTTGCGCCGACTTCAAAAGTTATGATTAATTGTAGTGTTATACGTTGTTTGGTGAAGGAAATTATTTTATACTTTTAGGCGCAATTTAGTTTCATTTCATTCATTTTTTTTTTTTTTTTTTTTTTTTTTTATTTAATAGTAGTTGCTTTTTGGAGTCGGTTCTATTTTTTTAAAAAAAGATTTTATTTTTCTCTTTTCAGTGAAAACTTATTCCTATAGCAGAACATCAAAAGAGGTTCAACGGCAGTTTCACAAATCACAACTTCCAAGAAAAGTGACATAACTCAAAAAATGGTTTATGTCACTGAAAAATATATCAAATGCACCCAATGTGAACAAAAAAGTTACATCTCCATCTAGAAAGTTATCCACTCGAGAGACAGTTGTGCCAGTTTTATTCTAGTCAAGTTATTTTTAAATTTATTTTTCTCAAATGCTGCATTTTTAAGTTGTGTCACTTTTCTTGCCTTTATCGGATATGAGCAAAACACTATCTATTGAATGAACATACGTTAAGTTAAAAAGTCTTTAGAAATGTAAAGAACGGATACGCTGTATTCGTAACCAAAAATTCTGTTAGGCATATATATTGAACTTTACAGTGAATACATGTCACTCGCTGCGCTGAAATTGCGCAGCGTAAAGTTCAAACAAAGAGCAAAATATGCATTGCAGCTGACGGACAAAAGTTTCAACATCGATACTTACATACTGCTTTTATGACTATAGCTGCAGCTGTTCAGCAGTTAAAAGAGTCGGAACTGACATCTTTTGGGCACCCTGTGTTTTCTTTTGATCGTAAAGATATTGCAATGGGACCTATTTCAGACCAAGACCTTTACAATAAAACAAAAAGTACCAAAATCGCATTATCTGTTCAGAAGTTATGAGCTAACAAACAAAAATAAAAACAAAAAAACATACGGTTTGAATTGAGAAACTCCTCCTTTTTGAAGTCGGTTAATTAGAGCATCTCTTATGACGTTATAAGCTTACAAACACCAACATCAACACATAGCTCGAAGTGAGAACACCCTCTTTTCTGAAGTTGGTTGAAAACGACTTTGCGCTAATCGATGTGAACGCTTTCAGTAACAGTACTTTGAACCACAGAGGATACGTGTCATCCGCTACGCTGCAAAGTGTGCACAGTGTAGGAAATTGCGAAGAAACAACTGCACGTTTTAAGCGTTATATTTTTAGCAATAATGTCTAAAAACTGTCTTTTCGTAGTAAATCAATGATGCTCTACAACTTCGTAATTAACTTTTCTCCCATCTTGAACCGTTTTTGAGATAGGAGCGCTGATTCCGCTGTTTTTCACCAGATGGCGTTTTATTTTCTTTAGATTGTAAAGATATTACAATGGGACCTACTTCAGACCAAGATCTTTACAACAAAACAAAAAATATCAAGTAACCGTATTTTGAACTATATAACGTATGTCTCACCAGCTACGCTACAACGTGTGCAATGTAGCTCAAGTGTGCATAGTGTAAGAAATTTCGAACAAACAAATGCACGTTTTTAGCATTGTATTTTAGCATCAATGTCTAAACTATCTTTCCGTACTAAATCGATGATGCCCTTCAATTTTATAATTCACTTTTTTCCCTTGTCTTGAACCGTTTCCCAGATAGGAACGCTAGCATGAATGTCTAAACTATCTTTATGTACTAAATCGATGATACTTTTCAACTTTGCAATTCACTTTTTTCTCTAGAACCGTTTTCGAGATAGTAACACTAACTCCGCTACTTTCCACCAGGTGGCGCTGCAAGCGCCTTGTTCTGCATGGCCTTGTAACACTATCTCCGCTATTTTAAAAATTTACTTTTTAAACCGCTGCAAGCGGTTTAACCTTGTACTGCATGGCCACTTTGCTATACTTACATACCATTTTTAACACTATAGCTGCAGCCGTTTAGCAGTTAAAAGAGTTGAGACTGATTTTTTTGGGCACCCTGTATTTTCTTTAGATTGTAAAGATATTACAATGGGACCTATTTCAGACCAAGACCTTTTCAACAAAACAAAAAGTGTCAAATTCGGAGCATCCGTTCAGAAGGTATGAGCTAATAAACATAACAAAAAAAAAAAAAAAACATACGGTTTGAATTGAGAACCTTCCTTCTTTTTTGAAGTCGGTTAAAAAGTAAATAACTGAGTAACAAATACTGTATCTAATACTTTGTAAAGCCACCATTTACTTCTAGAACAGCCAGTAAATGCCTTGGCATTGACTAATATAGTGGCATGAGGTCATCCAAGCTGATTGTCTTCCAAGCTAATAGGATGGCTGATTTTAGTTCATCTTTCGTGTTAAACTGCCTTCCGTTTACGTAAACACGGCGAACCAGAATACCCCATACGTTCTCCATTATGTTTAAATTGGGGTTTTTTGAGGGCCAATCCAGAACTTTTATTTTATTTTCACGGAACCATTTTTTAACAATATGTGTTGTATGTACAGATGCACAGTCTTGCTGAAAAATATAATTTCTTCCAGCTTTCTTGACTGCTTGACGGCGAAGGTTCCTTGTGAGCATCTGGACATAATCTACAGAGTTCACAGTGTTCTCGACGAACTCTAACCAGAAAATCCCTTTAAAACCTATGGCTGCCCACACCATGAAAGACCCACCTTCAGATTGACATTTTGAACAGTACATTTCTTCGGTTCTAAAATCGTGGCAGTAGCTATGAAATCCGTCCGGGTCTTCGAGATTAAACTTTTTTCATCTGAGAAGATGACGTTTTCCCAATTTAGTCGATTTAGAATCCATTTTCTTGCCCATTCCAACCACACATCTTTGTGCTTTTGAGTGAGGGGTGGTTTCGCCTTCAGTTTCTTAAATTTAATGAATGTTGCAGCTTTGATTGTTCTCCATATGGTTGTCCGATGAACACCCAGCTTGTATTGAGCCTTTATCTTCGCACAAGAATTATTCTTATTCTTTGCAGCGTTGCATATTCGACGTTTGTCGTAACTGGTGAGCTTTCCTGTTCGCTTCTTATACGCTTTTTTCCCATAATTTGTTCCTTTCTTTATATAATTTCGCACAACACTCTCACTTCTTCCGATTCGGCGCCATATTTCACGATTGCTAAAGCCTTTACCACGCATAAAGTCGATTTTTATCCTCTCGTCTACTGTCAAAGTTTTCCCTCTTGCCATCCCGAACAAACTTCGTAAATTTTGCACTCAAGCATTAAAACTGTTTTTAAAATAACTTTAGCAACACGACTATCTGTGTTTTAATTTAATTCCGGTAACTTTGTTGAATTTTAAACACAAAATACAGAGTGCGCTTAATTTCGCGCAACAAATGAAAAACAGGGAAAAATATGAAAATGCTTAAACACTCATTTACATAAGCTTGCATGAGCCTAAATTTACGTGCTCAAATAACCTTATTCAGTTGTTAGTCATATGCAATAATTGTTAGTCACATTCCTTCTTTTAAAATTTTAAAAATATTGGAAAAGGTGCGTTTATATTCATGCAACGCGCTGTCAAATGCAGATGATTTTCATCTCAGAGGTGTGTAACACTAAATATACGAAGAAAGTCAAGCTGCATGTTCTACATTACGATATTTTATAAAATACTTTTTTTTTCTTAATGTAACATACACACACACATATGTACAATATTTTCATTTTTAGCAATATATATATATATATATATATATATATATATATATTATAAAGAAGAAAATATTGATAACTTTGTTTTAAATTATTACAGATATGTTGATCAACTGTTCACTTTAAAAATATTGACCAGCTTTTTTGTAAAATATTCATATCGAAAATTTTCACCCTCAAAGAATAAGGAGGTGGGGTGGAATGAGGGAGGGGGGGAAGGATGTGTATGGAGAAGTGATGCTTAGATATGTACAATTCTTTTTCCTAATTGACTTTTTCTGTTATGTATAATTCTTTTTTTAATTTCAAAATAATTCTCAATGTACACATACATACGAAACTTTAGCTTATATACCTTATTAATGTTACAGAAAAAAACGGTATAGCAATGCCATCTGTTGGAAAATTTCACACACACACACACAAAAAAAAAAAAAAAAAAAAAAAAAAAAAAAAATGATAGGCAATAATTTTTGTCAAGGGGCAACTATATATAAATTTATATGAAATTCTGTACTGTAGTTTCTGAGACACAGTTGCCACATAAGTTTTGTCACACACACAGAAACATACATTTTTTTTTTTTTTTTTAATATTACCAATTCATCAAAATTAAATTCAAAAACTGGCCTACAGTCAATAGAAAGAAATTAAAACTTCTTCACACACCATAAATTTTAAATAAGCACAACTGGTTTCGAAACCTAACAGTTCTAACCCTCCCCATGCTCTCTCTAATCATCCGGCTAAACAAAAAATTGGCACCTTTCACACTTATGTGTATCGTGCCCTTAAAATTTGTTCTGATACTTCATCTCTTAAAGAGGAACTCAATTATTTAAAGTCTGTTGCTATTAAAAGAGGTTTTAGACCCTCTATAATTGATAAAGCTCTCGAAAAGTTCAGTAGGCCAACTTATAATTCTACTCTTTCCATTGATGATAAAATTAAACCTGATAATCTTGTTGTCTTGCCTTTTTATCCCCCCTTATGTTTTAAATTAGCCGAAGTTTTAAAGCGTTTCAATATTCACGTTATTTTTAAACCTGTCAATAAATTCCAATTCCCTTCAACCAAATCCCCTGTTCCTGAGCTTCATAAATGGGGTATCTATAATGTCCCTTGTAATAATTGTGATTTATCTTATATTGGTCAAACTAAAAGAAATCTTGAATGTCGTTTACGTGAACATTCTCGGTATGTTGTTAATCAAGAAATTTCTAAATCTTCTATTGCGAAGCACAGTTGGGAATTTGATCATAGTTTTAATTTTAAGAGTGCCAAAATTATCTTTCATGCCAAAGGCGTTTCCGAACTGGATTTTTTGGAAAATTTAGCTATTTACCTTAATCGTGATAAAATTGTCAATGAAAAATCGGATTCCACTTTGCTGTCTACAGCCTGGAAAAGTTTGTTTAATTCAATTAAATAATTTCTTTCATTATGTTTATAACATAATATTAGTTATAATAAAATCATTCTTATTAAAAATAATAATAATAATGATAATTAATGGATAAATTTTATTAAATTTACTTATTAGTTTGATATTATTTAAATTGAAAAAAAAAAAAAATAATTAATTGATTACTCCTTCCCTCCCTCCCTTTTTGTGGTGTGTGTGTACGTGTGTTCCTCTCTGATTGGTCCCCTGCCCTGCATGATGCTTCCTATTGGTTGTTTGTGTTGCTCCTCCCCCTCTGGATTTTGCCCTGATTTAAAATTTATGGTATGTGAAGAAGTTTTAATTTCTTTCTATTACCAAATCATATTTTTAACCTTTAAAAATGTGTAAATCCATGAGAACCGCAAGTCGAAAAACTTTACAAAAATAATACTTTCTGGTATTGATTAATGTAGAGAGTAGAAATCTTTATATTAATTAAATTATGCAATCAAATCTTCAAAATTACTTTGATGAAAAGTATTCATTAAACTTTTTTTTTTCTTAACAACAGTTTATTTACTTCTTAAAATAATTATTTCCTTCAACAATTTATTTCAAAACTATAATGCACCGTAATAATTGCTCAAACCTAAAATAATTAGAAACGATATCAAAAACCAGCTATTTTTGAAGAAGTTCAGCTTACTTTATTTCAAAACTTCAATGTAATATCTATCAAACTTTAGCTAAAACTTTGAGTTATATGACAGCTAATGCAAAATCTACTTGATATTGCTCCATGTACGCAAACTTTGAAAATGCAGTCTTTCATTTAGTAAGATAAAACAATATTCTTCACATTTTACAAACATTTATACATATAAATTTAATGTTAAATTTTTTGCTAAATTATCGTTAAAATGTGACAATTATAAATATCCATAATTTAATAAATATTGTATTCATGTATCTAATTATATATTACAGGGGTTTTTGAAGTAATGAAATATTTAATTAGCATTTATAACTTTGAACAAATGTTACAAATTTAAACCCTAGTTGTTTTGCGCAAGGGAGAAAAGGTCTGGTGCCCAATCTGTAACTCGTAACTGAGTTTGTACACCATGAACATGAGCACGTAATGCCAGATCGAGGTTCGATGTTTGGCCTGAACACTTTTCGGTGTTGTGAAAATTAATTTATTCTATTCATGTAAAAGCATGGAAGAAAACAACTTTTAGGGTATATTACCTATCAATAAATGAGCAGACACTTTCGATTTTAGACATTTTGTCAATTACCTCAAAAAAAAAAAAAAAGACAGCGAATTTTAAACTTCAGGACTGTAAAGAACATGTTATACCTCATATATCGCAGCTAAAATTTTATTCTAAAAGCAAAAAAAAAAAAAAAAAAAAAAAAAAGACAAAAATTAAAGGATAACAGAAAAACGTTTGGGATGACTATGTAAAAAGTTATGCTCGAGGGCTTTTAAGTGTATCATGTGTAGAAGCTTATTTTAATTATCGGTATTCATTTATATGAGATTATTGCATATATTTGTGGTGATGTAATGTTTCCTTTAAAAAACTGAAAACAAAAATGCTGTTTCTTTAATATAACATGCAGGTTATTAAATTAAATCAAAGATATTTTCAGGAAGTTTGACATATTACATTTAATTGCATACATATCAAGATTGTACAGTTGGTAACAAGAGTATCCGAACACTAGCAAAAATTCCTATATAAAAAAAAAGTAGAGTTAATTCTGTTTTGTTAAATAAATCCTTGTCGAATCATGTTTTTAGTCAGTCTAAGAACATGATTCGACAAGGATTTATTTAACAAAACAGTATTAACTCTACTTTTTTTTATATAGAAATTTTTGCTAATGTTCGGATACTTTTGTTACCGACTGTACGTATCAGGATTCCTTATAATGTAATCAGGATTTTAAAAAAAATGATATCTAATAAAATATGAATGCTTTTATTAAGGGAATTTTAATTACGTATGCGAAATGATTAACAAAACTACATTTGTATAATTTATTAGGCAAATGTATTGCGTTATTTACATGAAAATCTCAAGCAAACGTCTTTGAAATTCAAAAAGTCATCGCCTATAGATTGAACTGAGTTTTAAAACTAATTTAAAAATCTTAAATTACATTCATTATCGTTCCTAAAGCATTTAATAATATTCAAGGAAACAGAATTTAAATATAGTCATCTAAAACGGCTTTACCCTTGGAGAAATTTTTACTTTGTAAATAATTTTATACCTAATAAATTGCTGGGGAAAAAAAAAAAAAAAAAAGAATTTTTTAAACTCATGATAGTAAAATAAATATAAATTATAGACAATAGTAGTAGTAGTAAATTAGGAAAAAAGTATGTGCATGTAAGAGTCACGCTTCCCCCCCCCCCCCTTCATGGGGGTGTAAATTATCAAATGGGTATCTTCCGAAAGAATTCGTAAATAGCTTTAAAACGAATAGTTGAACTATAGATCTGTGATAATTTGTAACAAAGTTATCGCCTTTTTTTAACCAAAAATAATAATAATAATAAAAATGAAAAAAAAATATATATATTATGTTGGTCCAAAATTGGCTTTCTTTCGGCATTTACTATTACTAGTATCGCCCAGTGATCGAAACTCGACCATTTTTATTGAAGTAAGCATTTAAATTATAAATATAGAAATTCAAAACTTCCGTGTAAGTAAAGAATATTCGCCTTAATTAATCTATTCATAAAAAAGAAAGAAAAATCACTATTAGGATTTTTATTTGAATGATATTGATATCCCTGTGAGATATTAATTTCGTTTTATTTCTCTCTCAATCCAACTGATCAAATTCTTCGTCTAGGCATTACAGTAGCACAAAAATACAGTTTTTATCGAAACAATATTTCAACAGTTTAAATATATATATATATATATATATATATGCTTACTTCTATTGCCAGAAAAATAAATACTGAAAAATAAATCCACAACAATAAGCTGAATTACATAATGGAATGATAGAAAAATGGCACATTCAGATTTAACAACTTTCTTCTATAGGAATATTAAATAAAAAGATTACGTGTATAAATTAAAAGACGTATAAAAATAAAGGCATTTTTGTCTGCCTTTTTGAACTCATATCAGTTTTTTTTTTCTTTCTTCATCTCACATTAACCATAGCGGCCAAAGTTAACCATACTTTTGGCCGCTACTAATTTTAAGCCCCTTCACCCATCAAAGATAGGCTTTAAACGAACGACAGATTTCATGTTTGCGTATTAATTTATAAATACTTCTCTTTGAGGAAAATCTTCTGCATTCATCAGGGAATTATATTTAATCAGCAATTTGTATTGTAAAATATTCCGTTTGTGCATTTAAAAAAAAATAAATAAATAAATAAATAAATAAATAAAATAGAAGGAATTTTTGTAGGACATTTTGGACTTTTATGAAAGTATTTTTTTTTTTTTCTCAAACTCACATTAACCATACATTTCGAACCGCAATAATATTAAGCCCTTTCGTTTATTAAAAATAGGCTAAAAACTTACCACAAATTTCATGTTTGCTTATTAATATATAGATAATTTTCTGAGGTAAAAATCGTGTGCATTCATCATGGAAAATAATTTTAATAAATACTAATTTAACAAATAATTTGTACTGTGTGAGTTTTTTATAAGATTATACAGATTAAAGTCTTGTGATGACCACAGTATATTAATTTTCACTATATTTTTTAACCCCAGATAGAGTCCTGCATCGTGTCGGGTAATCCGATTTTACCCCAACGGGTCGGGTCGGGCACATTTTTTCTTTTGCGGGTCGGGTTCACTGTTTTAATTTTCGTGCGGGTCGGGTTGACTGGATTTTTTTTTTACTACGGGTCGGGTTCGGGTTCGGGTCGGGTTTAGTTTTCAACAAATCGGGTCGACGTGAAAACATCCTTCAAAAAAATATTATCTTAATAAAACAAAAATTTGTTTGTTCATATACCCAAGAGGAATATACGCGTACCCAAATTATCATAGTAAAATAAACATCCATATCCGACTAAAGCAATGAAAAAAAAAAAAAAAAAAAAAAAAAAAGCAATTATTATTTAAAACACAAGCTGTTGAAAACAGGCTATATCTCCCATAGTAACCAGATGTATGATTCATCTATTTTGATTACTCACACCCTCTTAAAATAGATTGTGAATTTAAACCCGCAAGGGCGTTTTGTGTTTTTTCTATTATTATTATTATTTTACGTTTTTAATTAAATTAAATTATTAATTTAAGAGAAAATATTTATCATATTAAGAAGATTATTTATTTATTTATTTATTTAGTATTCCAATTAATAAAGTATTGACCATAAGTTTAAGTAATGTATGTTTTTATTTATTTATATATAAAAAAGATCATGTTTAAAGCTACGAATATAGTTTCTAATTTATAACAATTATGATTAAAAGTAGAAAATTCATGAAACCATAAGTATTTTTCACAATGAGAACAAAAAATATAAGAAGATTGATCACAATTATTTGAATTACAATTTTGTTCACCATCAATTATTGTCCATCCCGAACATTTTCTTAAATATTTGGCTTTTCATCGAGATTACTAGATTTGTAAAATTCATATTTACCCAGTTTTTGGATTGTTTGAGATGTAAACTAATTATAAATTAGTGAAATCGTTTTGAGAAAATTTGTCATTGTGTTCATTTTTATTATCACTTCTTTCGACACCACCATATTTGACAGTTGTTTAATGAAATATTTGAAATAAAAGTTAAATTCGACGTCGAACAGTTAAGCAACAGCTGTTGTTCATTCAGGATTTTTCATGCAAAAAATTGCGTGAATAAGTAATATGATTGAGAGCAGACGATTGACTCTTGCTATTAATGACATCGATAAAAATAGAATTAAAAATTTACATAAAACATAATAATTAACAAAATTTCATCGAAATGTAATCATTAGCAAAATTTTATCTAAATGTAATATAAAAGTATTTCCCGTTAAATTAATTTCTTTTAATTTAATAAATAAATAAATTGGTTAAAAATTAAAAAATTGTTAAATTGTCCGCGCTGAAAAAAAAAAAAAAACTTTTTAAAATATAATTAATATTTTCTCTTAAAATAATAATTTAATTTATTAAAAAATGTAAAAAAATAAATATTTTAGTTGAAATAAAAAATTCAAAATTCACTTGCGGGGTACTCGATCCGAGGACCTCCGTATCACGGGTCAAGCACGCTACCACTGCATCATTCGCTCTCACTGCACTACGTGTTTTGTTGGTTTTTATAGAAATAACTAAAACTGTTAGGGGGTCACATCTCGCCTCCATGGGCGTTGTTGCAGTAAATTTGTACTGTACCCCAAGCTTTCGACCACGCTCTTTAATTTAAGCTTGGTTTGGTTTCAATAGCAAATTTACTGATTCATACTTCCGTTATAAGCTTGAAACCCTTTTTTGTACACTTGAAGTTCACAACACACATAAATAGTTAAAAATTATTATTAATCCATTTTTCAGATTTTTTAATTTTTAACTTAGTTATAAGTTAGTAGTTATATTTTTAATTCTTTTTAAAATGATTTACCATACACACACAGCAGTGTGACAAATAAAATTTATTTTATTTTATAAATTAAAAATGTTTTCCATGATTTTTAAATGAATTATTAATTTTCATTTAGATTCGGGTTCGGGTAAGTTCGGGTATGAAGAAATCGGGTTCGGGTCGGGTGCGGGTTGCCAAAAATTCTTTAGTGCAGGTTCGGGTCGGTTTTCGGGTCGAATAAAATTTATCTATCATGTTCGGGTACGGTTTCGGGTTAAATCAAAATTCACTTGTCTGGTTTGGGTCGGGTTGCAGGACTCTGACCCCAGAAGTCATAAACTGTTAATCGTGAAACGAATCTCCGAACAAAAATGTGATTTTTATTGAGCACGTAGTATGTTCTTGTTAACGTATTCGAAAATCTGAAATATATGATAACAATCAAACTTTCTTAACTCACATTTTATGTCCTTTAAAGTTTTTTACTTTCTTCTATATGTATATATAGAGAAAGTATTGGATTCGTGAAAATTTTCGAACTCCAGTTTTCGATGGATTTAAACGTTTTGGGATGTCGTGAACACGATATCAGTGTTTTTAGATAATGTTTGTCTGTCAGTCTGTCTGTCTATCTGTGTGTCTGTGTGTGTGTATCACAAATTTTGTGGACGTTGTATCTCACGAACCATTGAACGGAATTTAACCAAACTTGGTATTTAGTTGGACCCTGACATAAACTGGGGCTGATTAGATTTGGGGATCAATCGCTCAAAAGATGGCGCTGTAATCGCATTTTTTCTAAATTTTTAATATGACAGCATAGGACAAAATTTTGTATAAATGTACATAATGAGAGTTATTTTTAGCTTGTAATTGTAAAATTAATACAAATTATTAATAATAGTAGTAGTTAACTACGAAAATGAAATTGTGCATGTGGGGGCATCGCTTCCTCCCCTGAGGGAGGGGGGGGGGAGTAAATTTTCAAGATGGGTATTTTTCGAAAGGTCTCGTCAATATCTTCAAAACGAATGGTTGACCTATAGATCTGTGATTATTTAAAACAAAGTTTTGGTTTTTTTTTTTACTTTTAACCAAAAAAAAAAAAAAAAAAAAATACTTAGAAAAAAATTGTATATATGTATATATATTTTTTTGTAATATTGAGAATAAAATGGACTTCTTTTGGATATTTAGTGTAATACTACTTCTCTAATATGGAAATCGTCTGCATTATCATGGAAGATAATCTTTTTTAAATAATAATTTTTATAATTTTTTTTTTTTTTTTTTACTGAGTGGATTTGTATAAGCAAATATAGAAGAAAGTCATGTGGTAAAATAGTAATCATTGTAAAATTAATATGAATTATTGATAATAGTTGTAGTAAACTAAGAAAAAACTTTTGTGCAAGTGGGAGTATTCCTTCCCCCCCTGGAAAGTAAATTTTCAATATGAGTATCTTTCGAAAGATCTCGTCAATACTTTTAAAACTAATGGTTGAGCTATAGATCTGTGATAATTTAAAACAAAGTTATTGATTTTTTTTTTTTTTTTTTTTAAGGAAAAAGAATTAAAATCGTATTTCTTCTGATAATTGCAAAATATTGACTTTCTTTCGGCATTTAGTGATATAATTCTGTCATAAAAATCGTCTGTATTTATAATTTAAAATAATTTAATAATTTAAAAAATAATTTGTATTGGATGAATGTTGTGTAAAATTATATAGAAGAAAGCCATGTGGTGGCCACGTCATACTAGTTTTATTTTTTTTTTTCATCATATAAGTCATAAATTGTGTGAACTGAACATGTTGCTAAATTTCCGAGAAATCACATGATGCTTCTTTTCGATTCCCTGACTAACCAAATATGGCTTTATCAGCAAAATTACTTTCACTTACCAAATATCTGTACGATTATTTTGGTTTAAAGAAAGATAAAGCTGAAGTTATCCAAATTTTCATTCTAAACTGTCGTTTTGATAAATATTCAGACTGCTTCTTTGTTTAAGCAATGTAATTTCTAACCCTATTTTCCTTTAAAACATACCAATATTCGATATACGAAAAGCAAACGTTATTTATTTACAATATGTCTATCAGGAGACTCAATGTGACGAGGTGTACAAAAAACTGCCACCATTTTTTATAAACAGTATTACATTGATCGTCTCATAGACAGATATTTTCACATTACATGTAGTATCATTTGCAAATAAATGCAAAATTTTATTGTTTGTTTTTCGTAATTTTAATAATTCATTAAGTCAAGGGGGATTCTCAAAAAAGGGTTGCAATTTCCTCTTACATAATATAATTCTATTAGATCATGTTCAATCCATTTTATCATTTTAAGTTTGTCACACTTTTGATCTGTGACAGAAAATATTTTAGGAATGTGTATTTAAATATAATCTCTTTTTTTCTTCCATTACCTTACTACCGTAGGTAATGGACGTATTGTATTCGGTCCAAAAATTCGATATCGAGTTTTCACCTGATTTACACGTCTTAAGGTCTCTTGAGTCCAAAAAAAAAATAGTTTTTTGGCAATTGGTCAGTGTGCGTGTGTGTGTGTGTGTGTGTGTATGTATGTGTGGAACCTTCTGGCTATCATATCTCCGAAACTAATAAAGATAGAATTACGAAACTTCACAATTGATAAAGGTCTGGTGTACAGATGAAGTTTCTAAATTTTGTTGAAAATTGGAAAAACGGAAGTGGGTCATCGGAAACCGGAAATGAGGCCAAAAACGGCTCTAACCATTTTCTTCAAAGTTGCTATATAAACATTCTGTTAGATGTCCTTTCGAATGATATAGTTGGTTAGTTCAGAAAAATTGGTAGGCGTCCTTTATAAATAGCTCAATTTCAGGTCTCGCAAGTGCGTTAGTTTAAAAAAGGCTGTACGGATTCTTTTCAAACTCGCCGTATTAACTCTCTTTTAAATATCCTTTCGTATGTAATTATTGTTTTACTGTCAATACTTGAGTATACGAAGTTCTGGTAAAAGTTGGTATCTCAAAAACGGCTCTAATGATTTTCTTGAAAGTTGTTTCATTAATCCATTTTAGTCAACCTTGCTCATATAACTCGCTATGTAAACTCGGTTTTATATGTTATTTATACGTGTATCAAGTTTCTCTTACTGGAAAATTCAAAAAAATGCATATAATATTTCCAGAAAATGCATATTATGCGTGTAATAGTGGTTAATGGAAATCGTATGGTTGTTTCACACCAGATTTTTTTTTTTTTTAATTCTTAAAAGAAAAATTTTATTTGTATATTTTGATATTACACTGAAAAAATGAATATTTTCTTACAAACCAATTTATATTTTAAAGTATACTTTTCTTTCAAATATTCTATGTTATAGGGTATACTTAAAACAATAACTGTTGAATGTTCAATAAATGTAAGCATATATTTCAAAGTGAAACTAATTCGCAAGACGTTGCTAGACGCAATTTGTTTGTATTCTACTAGGTACGAAATCTCGTTTATTTCATAATATAAGCATGCGTTTACACGATTCATATAAATGCATTTTTGCAATTCCTATGAAATTTGGGGATAAAGTTTTGCCATTTAACAGACTTTAATTAAAATTCAGCAACATGAATTTATGCTCTTTCTGTTCTTTCAACATCGACTTAATTCGACAATGATGAAACTAAGCGTAAACTAAACCATTTACAGAGTTTTAAGAGAAGCTTATA
The DNA here is from genome assembly GCA_963930645.1 of Salticus scenicus. NCBI lineage: Eukaryota > Metazoa > Arthropoda > Arachnida > Araneae > Salticidae > Salticus > Salticus scenicus. The sequence continues at coordinate 2,072,063 of CAWVNO010000061.1, forward strand.
TTTAAAGCAGTGTAAAAATTTCGTTAGTTTAAGTATGAATAATATTTACTGCTGTAATAGAATAACTTGGGAAATATTAAAGACGAAATTTTGCTAGACATTATGGACGTTTAGCAAAAGATAAAAATCGACTCTTAACTTTAAAAGATCAAATGATTAAATTTTAAACCATCAGGCATGAATATTTCCTATTAAAGAAAAAAAAAAAAAAAAACTTTGAAGGGGAAAATAATTATTTTTCCAACTGTTGGATTAAAAAAAGAAAAAAAAAAAATCTAAGAAAAGTAAAATTTTTACGCAGTGTTTCTGTCGCGTAATTTATATTTAGGAAGACTTTCTTGATATTAAGATATGCATAATTTAAAAATTTCATTAATTTATGATTGAAACATACCTCATTATAAAACTTTAAATTTTATAAATTTTTCACCTATTCAGCTTTATAGTAGTTTCCTCTCAAGCGAGTTCTTAATTAAATTGAAATTATAATTATGAGAGTCATTCCTTCATTCTTATTAATATTTTATTTAATTGTGTAACCTCAAAAGATTTGGAAGGATTTTAGAAACCAATTTATTTAAAAGGATTATAATTGTATTTACACATAAGTGTTGAAGAATAGATGAGTTGGTCATCGGGAAACTTTTGTAAATGAAAAGAAAAGATATGGATACAAAGTTTAAATTTCAGAGTGCAAAAATTATATTAGTAATAAACGTCAGTTTTTACTTTTACTTAAAATAAAACATGACTCTTATCCAAAAGTAAAAATATTCTACTCATATTAGAATTTTTATTCTAGTTTTCGAATTTTTATAATTTTTATTTGATGTTTCATCTTAAAACAAAACTGACGTATAACAACCACACGACTTTCATTACCGAGTACTACACATATTATATACTGTTTTTAACCGACTTCAAAAAAGAAGGAAGGTTCTCAATTCAAACCGTATGTTTTTTTATGTTTGTTAGCTCATAACTTCTGAACGGATGCTCCGATTTTGATACTTTTTGTTTTGTTGAAAAGTTCTTGGCCTGAAATCGGTCCCATTGTAATATCTTTTCGATCTAAAGAAAATACAGGGGGCCCAAAAAAATCAGTCCTAACTCTTTTAACTGCTAAACAGCTGCAGCTATAGTGATAAAAATGGTATGTAAGTATAGCAAAGTGGCCATGCAGTACAAGGTTAAACCGCTTGTAGCGCCACGTGGTGGAAAATAGCGGAGTTAGTGTTCCTCTCTCGAAAACGATTCTAGAGAAAAAAGTGAATTACAAAGTTGAAGAGTATCACCGATTCAGTACAAAAAGATAGTTTAGATATCCATGATAGCGTTCCTATCTCGGGAACGGTTCAAGACAGGGGGAAAAGTTAATTATAAAACTGCAGAGCATCATCGATTTAGTAAAAAAAGATAGTTTAGACATTGATGCTAAAAACACAGTGCTAAAAACGTGCATTTGTTTGTTCGCAATTTCTTACACTATGCACACTTGAGCTACATTGCACACGTTATAGCGTAGCTGGTGAGGCATACGCTATATAGTTCAAAATACGGTTACTTGATACTTTTTGTTTTGTTGTAAAAAATCTTGGTCTGAAGTAAGTCCCATTGTAATATCTTTACAATCTAAAGAAAATCAAGCGCCATCTGGTGAAAAACAGCGGAATTAGAGCTCCTATCTCAAAAACGGTTAAAGATAGGAGAAAAGTTAATTACGAAGTTGTAGAGCATCATCGGTTTACAATGAAAAGATAGTTTTTAGACATTATTGCTAAAAATAGAACGCTTAAAACGTGTAGTTGTTTCTTTCTACACTGTGCACACTTGAACTACGTTGCACACTTTGCAGCGTAGCGGATGACACGTATACTCTGTGGTTCAAAATATTGTTACTGTAAGCGGTCACATCGATTAGCGCAAAGCCGTTTTCAACCAACTTCAGAAAGGAGGGTGTTCTTAATTCCAGCTATGTGTTGTTTTTGGTGTTTGTAAGCTTATAACTTCGTAAGAGATGCTCTAATTAACTGACTTCAAACAGGAGGAAGTTCTCAATTCAAAACGTATGTTTTTTGTTTTTGTTTGTTAGCTCATAACTTCTGAACGGATGATCCGCTTTTGATACTTTTGCTTTATTGTAAAGGTCTTGGCCTGAAATAGGTCCCATTAAATTATGTTTACGATCAAAAGAAAATACGGGGTGCCCAAAAAAGTCAGTCCCGACTCTTTTAACTGCTGAACAGCTGCAGCTATAGTCATAAAAGTGATATTTAGGTATAGTAAAGTGGACATGTGCTACGCGATTCAACCGCCGGTAGCACCACCTGGAAAAAAATAGTGGAGTTAGCGTTTCTATCTCAAAAACGGTTGAAGACAGGGGAAAAAAGTGAATTATAAAATTGCAGAGCATCATTGATTTAGTACGAAAAGATAGTTTAGACATTAATGCTAAAAACAAAACGCATAAAACGTGCATTTGTTTGTTCGCAATTTCCTATTTTGTGCACACTTGAACGACATTACATATGTTGTAGCGAAGCGGGTGACATTTATGCTATGTAAAATTCAAAGTATGGTTATTTTAACCGGACACATCGATTGACGCATAGATGTTTAAAACCGACTTCATTAAGGAAGAGGTTCTAAATACAAACCATGTTTTTTATTGTTGTTGTTGTTGAAATTTGTTAGCTGATAACTTCGTAAGAGATGATTTAATTTTAATACTTTTTTTGTTGTCGTAATGATCTTGGCCTGAAATAGGTTTCATTATGATTTCTTTACGATTACTTCAGATTTTACTTTTACTTAAAATAAAACATGACTCTTATCCAAAAGTAAAAATATTCTACTCATATTAGAATTTTTATTCTAGTTTTCGAATTTTTATAATTTTTATTTGATGTTTCATCTTAAAACAAAACTGACGTATAACAACCACACGACTTTCATTACCGAGTACTACACATATTATATACTGTTTTTAACCGACTTCAAAAAAGAAGGAAGGTTCTCAATTCAAACCGTATGTTTTTTTATGTTTGTTAGCTCATAACTTCTGAACGGATGCTCCGATTTTGATACTTTTTGTTTTGTTGAAAAGTTCTTGGTCTGGAATCGGTCCCATTGTAATATCTTTTCGATCTAAAGAAAATACAGGGGGCCTAAAAAAATCAGTCCTAACTCTTTTAACTGCTAAACAGCTGCAGCTATAGTGATAAAAATGGTATGTAAGTATAGCAAAGTGGCCATGCAGTACAAGGTTAAACCGCTTGCAGCGCCACGTGGTGGAAAATAGCGGAGTTAGTGTTCCTATCTCGAAAACGATTCTAGAGAAAAAAGTGAATTACAAAGTTGAAGAGTATCACCGATTCAGTACAAAAAGATAGTTTAGATATTCATGATAGCGTTCCTATCTCGGGAACGGTTCAAGACAGGGGGGAAAGTTAATTATAAAACTGCAGAGCATCATCGATTTAGTAAAAAAAGATAGTTTAGACATTGATGCTAAAAACACAGTGCTAAAAACGTGCATTTGTTTGTTCGCAATTTCTTACACTATGCACACTTGAGCTACATTGCACACGTTATAGCGTAGCTGGTGAGACATACGCTATATAGTTCAAAATACGGTTACTTGATACTTTTTGTTTTGTTATAAAAATCTTGGTCTGAAGTAAGTCCCATTGTAATATCTTTACAATCTAAAGAAAATCAAGCGCCATCTGGTGAAAAACAGCGGAATTAGAGCTCCTATCTCAAAAACGGTTAAAGATGGGAGAAAAGTTAATTACGAAGTTGTAGAGCATCATCGGTTTACAACGAAAAGATAGTTTTTAGACATTATTGCTAAAAATAGAACGCTTAAAACGTGTAGTTGTTTCTTTCTACACTGTGCACACTTGAACTACGTTGCACACTTTGCAGCGTAGCGGATGACACGTATACTCTGTGGTTCAAAATATTGTTACTGTAAGCGGTCACATCGATTAGCGCAAAGCCGTTTTCAACCAACTTCAGAAAGGAGGGTGTTCTTAATTCCAGCTATGTGTTGTTTTTGGTGTTTGTAAGCTTATAACTTCGTAAGAGATGCTCTAATTAACTGACTTCAAACAGGAGGAAGTTCTCAATTCAAAACGTATGTTTTTTGTTTTTGTTTGTTAGCTCATAACTTCTGAACGGATGATCCGCTTTTGATACTTTTGCTTTATTGTAAAGGTCTTGGCGTGAAACAGGTCCCATTATAATATGTTTACGATCAAAAGAAAATACGAAGCGCCCAAAAAAGTCAGTCCCGACTCTTTTAACTGCTGAACAGCTGCAGTTATAGTCATAAAAGTGATATTTAGGTATAGTAAAGTGGACATGTGCTACGCGATTCAACCGCCTGCAGCACCACCTGGAAAAAAATAGTGGAGTTAGCGTTTCTATCTCAAAAACGGTTGAAGACAGGGGAAAAAAGTGAATTATAAAATTGCAGAGCATCATCGATTTAGTACGAAAAGATAGTTTAGACATTAATGCTAAAAACAAAACGCATAAAACGTGCATTTGTTTGTTCGCAATTTCCTATTTTGTGCACACTTGAACGACATTGCATAGGTTGTAGCGAAGCGGGTGACATTTATGCTATGTAAAATTCAAAGTATGGTTATTTTAACCGGACACATCGATTGACGCATAGATGTTTAAAACCGACTTCATTAAGGAAGAGGTTCTAAGTACAAACCATGTTTTTTATTGTTGTTGTTGTTGAAATTTGGTAGCTGATAACTTCGTAAGAGATGATTTAATTTTAATACTTTTCTTGTTGTCGTAATGATTTTGGCCTGAAATAGGTTTCATTATGATTTCTTTAAGATTACAGGATACAAATTACAGTATACTCACAAACGCCTGTTCTCAACTCTAACTGCTGAACGCATGCAGCTACACTGGTAAAAGCTGTATGTATGTAACGATGTTGAAACTTCTGTCCATCAGCTGCAATGCACATTTTGCTTTTTGTTTGAATTTTACCGCTGCGCCATTTTCAGCGCAGCGGGTGACACGTATTCACTGTAAATAGATAGCTCATATCCGATAAAGGCAACATCCAGAAAAGTGACACAACTTAAAAATGCAGCATTTGAGAAAAATCAACTTAAAAATTACTTGACTAGAATATAACTGGCACAACTGTCTCTCGAGTGGATAACTTTCTAGATGGAGATGTAACATTTTTGTTCACATTTGGCGCATGTCATGTATTTTTCAGCGACATAAACCATTTTTTGGGTTATGTCAGTTTTCTTGGAAGTTGTGATTTGTGAAACTGCTGTCGAATGTCTTCTGATGTTTTGCTATATGAAATAGTTTTCACTGAAAAAAGAAAAATAAAATATTTTTGTAAAAAAATAGAACCGACTCCAAAAAGCAACTACTATTCAAACAACTAAAAAAAAAATTGGTATGAAATGAAACTAAATTGCGCCTAAAAGTATAAAATAATTTCCTTCGCCAAACAACCTACAACACTACAATTAATCATAACTTTTGAAGTCTGCGCAAAATTAAATAAAAATTTATACCTTTATTCAATACAAAAAACATATCCTATTCAAAATACACATCTCACATTGTCGCCTGCAAAACGCAGCCGAAAACTACTTTGATTCAAGAAAACAAATAAGATTTCGTAAGCAGCAAAAGTTGGCGAAGATGCTGATATCTGACGTCCTAGGTGAAAGAAAAATCGCAAAATTATCTGGCAAACATATTTAATTTCTTTGGAATATCATGATTAATTTGATAAGGTATATTGAGAAAGTAATCAAGAATATGAAACAATTCTTCGTACAATATATATTATGAAAATATACATCTTGCTTGTATATTTTTGCATTACGTTTTGATAGCCAAATCCAAAAGCCATTAAGGATGGTAGTTATCAAAGTTATACCAAATCTGAAAAGGAAACTCTAACTTCGTAGAAACATAAATACCGCATTGTGAAAAATGTTCACTGTTCTGTGTAGATGCTACTAAAGGATCAATTGTATACAGTGATAAAATAAAAAAGGAAACATGAAAATGGATCATTCAAGAGAAGAGCATTTGATGCTACCGATCTAAAAACAAACCTTTAAAAAATAATTTAATTTTATTTAATTTTGCGCTGACTTCAAAAGTTATGATTAATTGTAGTGTTATAGGTTGTTTGGCGAAGAATTTTTTTTATACTTTTAGGCGCAATTTAGTTTCATTTCATATCAATTTTTTTTTTTTAGTTGTTTCAATTGTAGTTGCTTTTTGGAGTCGATTCTATTTTTTTACAAAAATATTTTATTACATATAGTGTGGTCAGAAGACATAAAATGGATTTAACAAATTAGACACCTAAAAATTTTCCTGCAAATGCAAACTGACACATACTTTATGAAGATATACAAAAGAGAATTTATATAGCAAGTTAAAAAAAAATAATAATCCATATATATATATATATAGTAATATATAAATGCAGAAATATATAAACGAATGAATGAAATTAAATGTAGAAATATATAAACAAATGAATGAAATATGAAATGTTTATATATTTCTACATTTAATTTCATTCATTCGTTTATATATTTCTGCATTTATATATTACTACATCTAAGTTTTGCATTTCCTTTCACTGCAATCTTGCGCATTGGTTTGTAATTCTCCTATTGGTTTTTCTATTCTGTAAAACTTATATAATTATAAATTTTCCTGTCAATTGTTTGCTATATATATATATATATTATATATTATATCGTTAGAGCCGTTTTTGAAACACTAAATTATGAGATCTATAAGTGATCTATCTAATCAAAACATCTGTCAATTTTCCTGAAGTAACCAATAAAATACATGTTAGAGGACATTTAAAAAGAGGTTTATGTAGCAAATTAGAAAAAAAAATCGTTAGAGCCATTTTAAGATACCAAATTATGGTCCCATTATTGATTTTTACTATAACTTGATAAACTTATCTGCTCACCAGAAACTAACGATTGCATACGAAAGGATATCTAAAAGTAAGTTTAGAGCGAGTTTGAACAAAAACAGTAAAACCATTTTTAATGGAACGTACTTGCAAGAAAATTGACTTATTTAAACAGGATGTGTGTCAGTTTTCCAAAACTAACCAACTAATACATAAGAAACGATATATAAAAGAGTGTTTATATAGCAACTTTGAAGAAAATCGTTAGAATCGTTTTTAAGATCCGGGCCTACCGTCTCACTACCAATTTCCCAGTTTTCACCAAAAGTTGGAAAAATACCCTGTATACTAGACACCTCTTAATTCTGAAATGTCGTCGTTCTATCTTAATTATGTTTGGAGATATGACAGTCAGAAAATTTTCCACAGTCATACACACACACTAACCAATTGACAAAAAACACTTTTCGGACTCAGAAGACTTTGAAACATGTAAATCAGGTGAAAAATCAATATCGAAAATTTATGACTGAATACAATTTTTCAATTACTTACGGTACTCGGGTAATGGAATTAAAAATGGCTTGGAGTTTTAAATTAAGTATCATATATGGTCGGTAATGGAAGTAAAAGTTGTTATTTAAAGTAAGAATATAGTATATTATTTTATTTATGTAATCTATAAAATGTAATGCAAAATGTAATCTATATTATTTTTCTACATTTTTCTTTGCTTGAAAGTTATATTATCGTAAACTTAAGATAGGTTTTTTATGCTTTTCAATAAAATAATATCAGAGGTCGTACTCGACCTTTTCTCAGGACACTTTCAGGGATGTGAAACTCCCCCCGCCCCCCCCTTTTTTTTTGTTTGATACTATTATTTTTATACAATAATCTCTATCCTATTTAATCACGTTACTATAAAAATACGATAGAGATTTCTGTATGGAAATAATGGTAACAAAAAACAGCTGAAATATCTCATCCCTGAAATTGTCCTAAAAGTTTGAATAAAGGAGGGAGTACGACCCCTGTAATATGCGTTTAAAAAATTTTTAAGTTTAAATTTTTTTATTTTTTTCCAAACACTTCAGCATTAAAAATAACTGATTATTAATTTTAAAATAAATTTATCTGCGTTTCTTCTCACATACAGGCTAGTACATCTTTCAGTAGCAACTTTATTCAACCAATTTTTATCACAGAAGAATGTACTGTACTTGGTATGCTAACGTATGAAATTCATTTAAATGGATATAAATTAAAATGAACAGATATATGGAAAGCTAGTTGGCATAGGTGGACTCTGCTCAGTTCCCCATCATATTTATGTTCTCATAAATTTCTAGTGCGAGACATATTATAATCATGTTAAAAGAAATAAATATGACCAAAGCTTGATACAGTGACAGAATGAAATCCCCGCCTAATAGGCTATCCACCGTTCACTTCGATATATTTATCTCATTCTAATCTATTAATTTATTTTATCAGGGTCGATTCCGTTGCTTAGTTTTCATGCTACTGTTTCCAATCCTCAAAATTCATATTTATATGGAAAATTTACAATTTCGATATGTTGATAAAATAATAAATTACGAATAATTTACAAAAATTTCCTATTAGAATATTTGTATTCAATCATGTTCAAACAAATATCATAAATGTAATTTTGAAGTTGTCTAACGTATTTATGATCCTCAAAATGGAAGTTTATGCTCAATTTTGCCATATTCTGACATGTTAAGTAAAGCGTAAATTCCAAATAACTTACGAATTTTTTAAATTGAAAAAATCATACTCTATGATATTCATGCCAGTATCCTAAATAATATTTCGAAAGTGGTTTGACATCTTTACGATGAAAATATCTCTCAAGATTGACGTTTATGTGAGATTTTGCTCTATTCTGCCATGTTAAGAGATTCGTAAATTTCCAATAACTTGCGAAATTTTAATATTCGAAATTAGCAATTCGCATTTCGTAAGAAATTAGCAATTTGTCATCATTAAAAGGTGCCAACTATCATATGTGGCTTTGTTTTCATTAAAATTTTACAAAAAATGCCATCTAAAATAAATAATTTTCATACTGATTTTGATTGCCTTATTTTTGATACCCTTAAATGCGTTTCCATTCATTAGATTAAAGGAAAATATTAGTTTTTGCAGCAACTTCACTCAGCCAATTTTAATCATAGAAGAATGCTAAATTTATTTTGAAAAATTAAATGTCCGAAGGCTATATAAAACTTGAAATTCTATATCTCATGCTATTATTTTAGGAATTGCTGTTTAGTCCTCATTAAGAGGAGACACCCTTTATATGGTTTTGTTTTCATTAGAACTTTATAGAAAATACTGTGTGAAATAAAAGAGGAGATAAAAGTGTTTTTAAATAAATTAAGGAACTTCTGCAAATGTATAAATATAGTAATAAATGTTTCGTACATATTTTCAAAATTTTATATATATATTAAAAGTAATTACATAACATTCATACAATGGGATAATTTTGAACTAAAAGTTTATATTTTACCTTTTACTCTATAAACCAGCACCATTGATAAATAAATAAATAAAGCTGGGTATCCATTTACTGCAGACATGTATAAATTTTGCACAATGTTTTTCATAAAAAGTTACAAATAACTTGTAACTTTAATACAGCATTTGCGCATACTATGTACAATATTTGTTTGTTTTGGGGGGAAATTTGTATTATAACTTGAACAGATTTCCATACAATTTTATAAAAAATGCAGAATCATCGACGAAACATTAGAGAAATCTAACTGTGACAGATAAAATTTACACGTGTAATATTCGCAGAAATTTCAGCATTTATATTAAATAACTTTTTACTGAGCATGCGCGATAGATAGGAGAATTTTTATTACTTAGATGTAGTAAAAGCTAGATGTATTGGCAAATTTTATCAAAAATTCATTTGAATAGAGTTAAAATTAAGCAAATTGTCGGAGAAAGAACGAGCTAAGGGGTTTTTCACATGCAGCGTATTTAATTTGAAGATCCAATTCTTTCAACCACGTTGCAAAGGTCATTTTTTGTGAAAAACCCATTAAGAACTCAAAAATCTTAGTAAATAAATAAAAATACGTTCGTGTATTTTTATTTATTCGTTCGTGTATATTTTTTTTTTTACTTTATTTTATAATTAATTCGAAAATTTTAATAAAAGATTATTTAATTTTGTTGAATATAAAATAAATAAATTTTTCTCAACTCTGGTTATGTGTTAAAGTTATCACGTGTTAAAGTTACAAGTCATTTGTTGCATTTTATGATACTGGGTGATCCGAAGTATTTCCGCTTTCTTCATTTTGTGGTCGGTCCCCTAATTCTACTTTGGACTAAATCGATAGTGAAAAATGTCAGTTATTAAATGTTCTTTTCATGTCTCATATTCAATTCCATTTCGTCCAGTATTTTTTAGAAAATCAAAAAAATGTAAAAAAAAAAAAAAAGAAGAAAAAAGAAAAAGAAAGAAAGAAATCTAATAGCTTTATCCCCCACTGTATCTGAAATTCGAAAAACACATTTTTCTTCGGTAAAAATTATATAAGTTGTAAAGCAAAAGTCATAAAGCATGCAAAATTAAAAATTTAAATTGTCGTGAAAACCTGTCAGAAGGAAACATTTTGGTGGAATTAGTAACTGCAGAATTTGGCGACGGTTTGATATTGCACTTACGAAGTTAACTTTTAAGCCCTTAATGGCATAAATGTCAGATCCAGATTTATAAACCATAACCTCTAACCCCCACACCCACACATACGTGCCTGCATGCCTTTCTAAATATATGCTTGATTTTCTTGAAGTATAACAATTTATCTCTAAACTTATGTATTTATTATTAAGACGCGATGCATTTCTCACCTTTTTTAGTATACTTTCGAAACCTTTTTATATGAGACATGGTTGTAAAGGTGGTTGTAAAGAAGGTCTCCATGCGACTTCATCCATTAACCCCCCCTCCCTCCCCTTCATTAAAAATTAAAAAGATGTATCTTTACAAATGAATTTTCTTTCAAGCTGAAATTCATCCCGTATATGCATATATCTATAAATGTAATGGTTTACCTTTACATTTATAGATACATAATTTAAAATTATGATAATTTAGTATGATGTATAGATATTTTAGCATTATAATTAACACAATAATTAATCTAGTTATTCTTCAATCACATTTCTTGAGACCATGGAAGCCTCTGCGCAAGTGCTACTCAACGAGTTCAGTGTTAAAATAGTGATGATAGTCATCTGATTGAAAGAAAATAAGCAATAAGAGAGAACTCCGAATGACTGGATGTTTTTCAAATCCAAACCTGTCGGTAAACTTGGCACCCTTCCAAGCCTTTGGAATCGTCCTCACTGCTGGTCTTAGGAAACGTGGTTACACTGTATGTGTGTTATTTTTTTTTCGATTAATATTTAAAAATATTGCTAGTACATAAATTGAAAAATTAATTAAACTTTTTTATGACAGTTTTCTTTAAATGTCACATTATAAATCCATTTTCAATTCTATACTTTAATTTTTATCAAAATAAAAAGTAGTAGAAATTAAAAAAAAAGTAATGGTGAGCGTCTCATATATACGCTGATTATTCTTACGGATAATGTTACGACATAGACAAACATACAGCAAACATTTGTTTAATATAATTGGAATAATTAAGATTAAAAACTATTAAAACTTTAAAATTATAAAACATTTCACGTGTATAAATAATATATAAAAGGTAACAAACCACTTTAAAACACGTAGATAACATATTTTTATTAAAAACTACACAAAGCTTTTCGCCATTATAACAATAGCATCATCAGGTGTAATTGCGTTACATAGAACCAGCAATATATAAATAAAGAAGTTCAAACGGTTTAAAGTTACGGTTCCAATAAAAAAAAAAAAAAAATAAGTTAAAATGATATTGAAATGAAATTTTTTTTTATTGTAACCGTAACTTATTTTATTTTTTTATTTTTTAATTGGAACCGTAACTTTAAACCGTTTGAACTTTTTATTTATATATTGCTAGTTCTATGTAACGCAATTACACCTGATGATGCTATTGTTATAATGGCGAAAAGCTTTGTGTAGTTTTTAATAAAAATATGTTATCTACGTGTTTTAAAGTGGTTTGTTACCTTTTATATATAATTGGAATACCTATGAATTTTTTTTTTTTTTTTTTTTTACTGAATTTGATTCAAACATCACAACAGTGTAACTGAATAAAAATACTATTTTTTTTTTTTGCTCAGTATTGTTTTTACCAACTATATAGTGGGAATAAAAGCAACAGGAAATTGTTTTCTATTACTTTTTTCCTGGAATTTCTACAATATTCAAAGTTTATTCATTTTCTTAAAATGTATGTTATTTTCTATTCTCTCACTATTTTACTAACAATTTTGCTATATTTTACATATTTGCCAAATCCTAGAGTGTGTTTCATTTCAAATACAGAGTATAAAATTTCGAAATTTCAAGGAAATTGAATTCTATTTTAAAATTATGTTCTCTGTTGTTCCATATCTGTGGTTTGTAAAATTCAGATGTAGCAAAATGGGCTTTATTTACTTCGAGAAAATGAAAAATTTTACTGTATAAGACTCGACGTTTCTTTGATAGAGGCTCAAGGAAAGAGAATAAGTATTGGGAATTTAAATTAATATATGTATATATATACATATTTATATAGTTTTAGAAATCTAGAATGTTAATAAATTTCAAGTATTTTAGTACCTTGATATTGAGTGTTATTTTTATTTCCATTACCCGAGTACTGAAGGTAATGGAAGTATTTAGGAAATTATTAAATACTGCTTGCACAGGCAGGATTATACCTAATTTTGAAGCAGGCTCTCACATACACATATACGTGTAAGGTAAAACTAGGAGAGTTTGTGAACAATTCAAAAGAATTGTATAAAAAATCCAAAAGTCTTAATTTCTTGCTAAACTATTGCATAATAATTTTGAATCATTCGTATTCTGTGATTTTCAAATTACTATTTTGTTTTTATGATATAAATTAAAATGAAAACTGTAATAAAACCAAGAGAGCTATTTTATGCAAACTCTCAATAATATTTACTCTTGCATGGTATTGCTATAAAGTTTTTGTAAACAAATATTATTGTATTAGGAGTGGCTATTTCAATAAATTTAAAAAGAATTAAAAAATTTTATTTAAAGAAAAAAAAAAAATGAAAGAATCTGGAAAAAACAAATATAGATAATAAAAAATAATGTTTCATTACTAGATAACACGTTTAACTTAAAATTTGTACTGTTCCTTTTCAGTTTGAATGTTTTTTGTTTGCTGACCTAATCTGTCGTTATCCGCAATCGTTGCACTTATAATTGTAAATGATGCAGCTTTCATGCAACCACATGCACAAGTAACATATATAAACTACTCCATGAGAAATCGTTTATTTTTAAAATATTTAGTAATACTACCATTCTATAGAAATTCTTCAGGAGAGTTTTGAAAATTCAAGCAATAATTTTTGAAAACGGTTTAATCTTACAAGGAGAGGTCACGACATGGAAAATTCAGATCGGGACGAAATTGTGCAGGACTGTAGTACACTATGTAGGTAACAACATACTAAAGCAGTAGGACCCACTATCCACAAAATTTCGAGAAAAAAGCATTTAAACTTTCAGTAATCTTTAAATACAAGTTATTTCACAAACAGGGCAGCGCCCCAGTGGCGTGATCGTTAAGCGCTGGTTTTCCACCCGGACAACATGGGTTCGAGTCTACCAACGGAACTTTTTTTTTTCTTCTTTAATTTTTTATGTAATCTAATTTTTTTTTTTTTTTTTTTTTTTTTTTTTACTTTATTTTATAATTAATTCGAAAATTTTAATAAAAGATTATTTAATTTTGTTGAATATAAAATAAATAAATTTTTCTATTTTTGATATTTATAACTTAAAAATACAATAAATTTCTATAACTTAAAAAAAAAAATTAGTTTTGTTTTAACTATAAAATAAGGTAAAAATAAAGAAAATGTTTTTAATTGTTTTTCTAAGTATTTTATTTTATTTTAGGTATATCCAAAACCATATTAAGTTTTGTTTTTAAATTACAAAAAATGAAAAAATTACAGAGAAATGATTTTAATTGCATATATAATTATTATCCAAATTAAATAATTACTTCTCCAATCAGTACAACTTCTTGAAAAATTAAAATACAGGTTTACGACACTATTAAATTATTATAGGCAAAGAAGTGTTACCCTTAAATGTAGATTTTAAATGTTAATCAACATACTTTCTTCTTCGACAACATTTTTTTTTAAATCCTTCTGTGGACGAAATAAAATATTTCACTTCACCTGCTCTCTGTTATTAACAAGCTAAAAGGGTTTACGTAATTTATAGACATTAAAGGAAAACAGGAAGCTCAAATCAAGATTTAAGTACACCTGCTAACTATTTTTTACGCTTTGTTTTACAGCTTGCTTATTTTTTAGTTATTAAAATTTTTTATCTGTTTCTGTATATTTGTTATTTAGTGTTTTGTAAAATTAAAATTTATTTTTTAAGTTATAAAAATTTATTATATTTTTAAGTTATAAACATTAAAAAATATATATATTTATTTTATATTCAAGAAAATTAAATAATCTTTTATAATTTTTTTCAAATTTTGAATTCATTTATAAAATAAAGTAAAAAATAAATAAATAAATTTAGATTACATAAAAAGTTAAAGAAGAAGAAAAAAAAAAAAAATACGTAGGTAGTCTGGAACCCATGTTGTCTGGGTGGAAAACCAGCGCTTAACGATCACGCCACTGGGGCGCTGCCCTGTTTGTGAAATAACTTGTATTTAAAGATTACTGAAAATTTAAATGCTTTTTTCTCGAAATTTTGTGGATAGTGGGTCCTACTGCTTTAGTATGTTGTTACCTTAATAGTGTACTACAATCCTGCACAATTTCGTCCCGATCTGAATTTTCCATGTCGTGACCTCTCCTTGTTAGACGCTTGAAGCAATAATCATGCACATTCAAGTCAGCACTTCAATATTGAAGATGTACAACTACCCGGAGTCTCAACGCTTCCACTCTACTCCTTCCCGCCGATCCGCTATGTGCGCAATCTTTTCTAGCTTTACAGTCGGCAGCAAAATTATTAGAGCGCTGGCAATAATTCCTATATATATATATATTTAAAAAAAGTACACTTAATACAGTTTTGTTAAATAAATCTTTGTCGAATCATGTCCTTAGTCAGTCTAAGATCATGATTCGACAAGGATTTATTTAACAAAACAGTATTAAGTGTACTTTTTATGTATAGGGATTATTGCTAGCGCTCGAATAATTTTGTTGCCGACTGTAACTTAAAACATATTAAATTTTTTTTCACAAAGCTTTCATAAAAATCCGTTTAAAACAATGTTTTAAAACTATAAATACATATGAAATTTTAATATAGCAAAGTATTATAATTATTGTAAAAATCTTAGACTAATTTTTGACATGTTTAATATTTTAAAACATTTTCAGGATGGTTAAATAATTATACATGTAAGAATACCTATATTTCATAGGAATTTTAACTGCAACACTCAAAATGTTATGTATGGTTATATTTCTTTTTAAAATATTACCTTCGGATCAATGAAAATTTGTCATATCAATATGTTCAATTAAAATAATCAATTAATAAAAAATAATTAATAAAATTCAATATGTTAAATCAAAAATTTCAATTAACAAAAATCAATATATTCAATCAAAATGTTCAATTAAAATTTGTCATAAAAAAGTGAAAATTGAACTTTTATAAGACAAATAAGAAAGTTCAATTTTTACTTTTTTCATAATTATTAAAAGAAAAAAAAAAAGATGTATGTGCTATGTTGATGACTACTTCAATTAAAAGGATTTTTTCAATGTTAGAAATGAACTACTTAAAAATAAAACATGAGGCTCCTCATGCCTTTTTGAGAAAATATTTCTCAAAAAATGCGGGAGCCCTTGCTTTCTTAAAAATGGAATATTAGTAAAAATAAGTATAATTACTAATAATTTCATTTCATTAAAAGCGTTACGATGGCTTTTAATTTGTTTTTATAAATACTTTGAATAATGTACACTGTTAAAACACACTTCTCAAAAATAAGCGGGATCTTCTCAAAAATAAACAGGATCTTTTCATTTTTAAGAAGTTTCATTTCTTATAGTAGCTTCGAGTAGGAACGCCTCATTTTTATGTTTTTTTTTTTTTTTTTTTTTTTTCTCTCATTAACAATTCATTTCAAATTCACTCTTGTAATATGTTTATGAGAAAGTTATCCATTTTTAACACGATTTTATTATCTTCACCTGTATGTATGTATGTATGTTTGTATATATGTTTGTATGTTTGTAACCGCTCTGGGAGCAAACAAAAAAACTATATTGTAAGAAAAGACTTTCCCTGCGCGAACAGCGTGGCGTTGAGGTATAGCTTCGCGCTGCGAACCTAAAGGTCTAGCGTTCGATCCCAGTCAGGGGAGATTTCTTTTAAAGATGGTTTTTGTTCAATTCTGAATTATTTTAATTAAAGATTTAAATGTATGTAAATATTATGGTGTGTCACTCACACGATTTTCTCTTACCCTGCATTTTAATACTAAGATAGATATTTTGTGCTTTTTAGTTCACATTTCTATAAAAGCGTGTTCCTTAATTTTTTAAAACTATAATATTATTCACATTAAAATAATCATAAAGAAGTAGTAAATTGACGCATTCATATATTTCATAGTCGTACTGCGCATGATGTCACAGATATAACTCGGCGTAAGATTTGACGAAGAAATCGGCTATTATAAAAAGTTGTCATGTTGGCGAGTATAATTGTAAATGTGACATCATGCGTAATACGACTACGAGAAGAACATATGTGTCAGCTTATCACTTCTTAACAGTTATTTTACTGTGAAAAATGGATAACTTTCTCAAGAACAAACATATTACCTGAATGAATATATGTAATGAATAGTTAAATGAGAAAAAAATAATTTTTAAAAATAGACGTTTCTGCTCGGAGCTATTACAAGAAATGAAACTGCTCAAAAATGAGAAGATTTTGCTTATTTTTGAGAAGTGTGTATGTATGAGTATATATAAGTAGTTTGAAAAAAAAAAAAAAAAAGATGGAAATTTTTCTAAACAATAAATCACAAAACAAGAATTTTTACTGTCAAAAATTAACATTTTGTTAACATGTAGACATTTATTTGTGCAAAAACAGAACAACAACCAGAAAAAAAAAAAAAAAAAAAAAAAAAAAAAAAAAACTTTCTGTAAGAAAAACTATTTATGAAAAAGAAAACTTGAAAACTTGTGCGAAGTGTCATACGTCACTTCAAATTAGAGATCTCATTTACTGTGTAAATAGTTACCATGGCAGCGGTTCTTCGTATTAGCTTGTATATTACATTATCGGTTGATAGTTTTCTTATTTTGTAGGTGAGATTCACAAACTTCTAAATTTGGTTTCTTAAACTGCACAAAACCTTTTAGAAAACCTTTTAAGAATTTGAATTCTTTTCTACTTTAAAAGGATAAAAAATATGATAAAATATATGTTTATTTTTAAATAAACAGAGAAGAAAAATTGCCGTTTACTCCTTGATTTTCATTAAAGAATAAATTGTAATATATTGCCCAGAAATGCATTGGGCACTGAAGAAAATTCCCTTGAAAGTTTTATAATCATTATAATGGCATTTCTAATAAAGCATTTTAAAATATGTAAAGTTTACTAAATTATTAAAAGTTATTTTCTAATTAAAATTTGTCTCTTTTACTGAATAGTTAAGAAAAATAAATCTATAATAATAAAAATTTTTATTCGTTAAAATAAACTATCTGAAGAAAATTAATTGAAATGTGAAAATATTTTCAAATGTATCTACATCTATACTGTACTCAGTAAATTTACTATTATAATACGTATAATAGAATTAAACTATTACAATCATATACATTCAGATTTAAACTATTCTAAATACAGTTTAAAATCCAAGATACTTTAACTTTGTATTATAAAAGTTAATTTTCTAAAGGAATGTATGTGATTCTTTAATTTTTTATCTTTACATTCCAAAGCTAAATTTAGCCTTTAAAATAAATATGTAATTGGAGAATATTATTGAATAATTAAATCAAATACTAATATCGCATTCTATCACTAATGAATTTTAAACAATTTGTAGAAGTAATCATCACTATTCGGATGTATAAAACAGTTTTCGTAATTTAAAAAATATACATATATATATCTATATATATTTTCACTTTTATTCCCAAAATGCCCATTATACAGATAGAAATATGCTGTATACTCGTAATTAAAAGAGTGTATGAATCCGGATTGTATGTTTCATACACAGTTTTATTTCAACTTACATAAATTCTTCAGTTTTTTAGAGTATTTCCTCTGCGATTCAGTGAATATCTCATATATTAACTCTTCAGCATAGAGAAGAACCCTGTGGCAGAAATTTATTATGCTTTCTGCGACAAGCTTCATCAACACCAAAATATTTCTGCAGGAATAGTTTGTGAAGTTAACATTTACGAATTCAAAATAAATTATTTTTAAATAGTAAACAATATTCAGTATAATCAATGCATTTAAATTTTAACTAGGCACAAATTCATATATCTGCACTATTGCAAGAAAACCCTTTTTTTTTTCGTTTTTAAGAAAGGTGAAAATAAATCTATTGATCTTGATTGCTTAAAATTTTTTGTTCACATTAATATACAATATTGTTTATAAAATATACAATGAATTCAAACCATAAAATGCAGTAACACATCAAAAATAATCTGCAAATTTTTTTAAGACATTTAAATCATGAAATGTCTAAATTAAACAAATGTTACAAATACTTTTTTCATTACTTTTTTTTATATTAAACATATATATTTAAATACACAAATGCACAAATGTACTTATTTCATAAGGTGCAAACCAAAAAACATAAAATATAATACAGAACTCAAAATTAAAGTACAACAAATTAAAAGTAAAAATTAATATAGAATACTGATTATTATAATGAAATATAAATAATTTACAACATTTATAGTTTTTGAGATTATTAGAAAGATGCACGATAACATTCTAATACAGAAGATTCATTTTTTGTATTATATACAAATAGCATAAAGATGTGTATTTGAACTCTAAAAATGTGATTTGACATTAAAGAATTCAGAATGTATAATTGTACCATCATTTAAATACATAATCTAAAACAGAATACAAGATCAAAGTAACACAATTATAGACAAAGCATAGTCGAAATATTTTCATAAAGATTGAGGCCAGTGAAATATTTAATTTTTAAGGAAATGATGAAATTTGAAATGTAACAGATTTCATGGATAAAATCTATAATAGAAAATAATGATTACAGATGAATGAAATAAATAGAAATCAATTAAAAGTAATATTTGATATTGATATCTATACGAATAAGTAAATAAAAATAAATTAATGAAAGCATTTGTTGTTTAATTAGTATTTATTGAAAACAACTACTATTGGATAAAATTCCTTTTGCTTACACACACAAAAAAAAAAAAAAAAAAAAAAAAAAAATCAACAAAATTTTTGGTTTGATTTTTATTCAAAATAACTATTTAATTTGCAATATTTCAATTAAAAAATAAACATTTTTTAAAAATTCAAATGTTTGAAAAGTGAAATAATCAAGCTATAGAAACTAATGATAAGAGTATTTTTGTAAAATAAATTAATAATTTTTTTAACGACTTCATATGCTTAAACAACAAAATTTAAAGCTAAGAATTTTAATCACAATTAAAATAATTAATGATTAGTAAAGAAAAAATTAGAGAAGTCACCAATTTTATAACTTAAAATACCCATTAATATTTATTGCTAAGATCTTTTACTACATATGAAATGCTAAAAATCAATAAAGTATATTTAAGATTAATTTCTTAATTTTCTATTTTTTGAAGCAAGGTTTGAAGCTTCATTTTTTATTTTGCGTATAACTACAGACGTTACAAATTTCGCCATAGTCTTATTTCTGTATATATTTGTGAAATGTATTGCATAGTTTGAACCAAACATTAAAATTAATGCAAATATAAAAAAATCACTGGATGCAGCTATTTTGTTATGCATGAATCTGAAAATGCATGAAATATGAAATTCGGAAAATGGTCGCAAAGCCACATTCTTTCGAAAAAACATCTTTTTGCAATACAATAAATACACACGACACGAGCGGCAGGCGAGGGGCGAAAAGAAAGTTTGGAGACATGAAAATGAAGTTCCGATGTGAAGAGGTTACCAGCGAAAAGTGTCGATACACCGAATTATATTACCGCATCACGAATCGCTAATGCATGCCGGTATCAAAGTTAACCCAAGTGAGTTACATCCGCTTTATCTCCTCTCCTTATTCAGGATTGAGGCGATCGTATCAGATACAAATTTTCGTTTCTGCAGATACGTTAAACGTATCTGCAGAAACGAAAATTTGTTCTGCAGAACAGTTTATAAACCATTCTTTGAGTTTCTTTCTCTCTCTCTCTCTTTCTCTTTTCTCTCTCTCTCTCTCTCTCTCTCTCTCTCAAAAAAAAAAAAAAAAAAAAAAAAAAAAAAAAAAAAATCACAATGGCAAAATTCATTTTACTTAAGTAAAATCTTTCTACAAGAAGATTTCTGTTTCTGTGATATTGTCGCCGTGTTTCTGCCACGGGGGAGAAGAACAGTTTTCTCTTTTTGACCCGACTAAAAATTAGGAGTGTTATAAGTTTGAAGACTTTGTCTATCTATGTGTTCATCTGTGGAACTGTAAGCTTCTAAACAAATAGACCGATTTTAACGATTATTTTTAGAAAATTCATTTAATTGGAATTTTTTATTTTATTTTATTTATTTATTTATTTATTAGCTATATTGGATACAAATCTATTTGAGAGATTTTTAAAATTAATCAAAAAAATCGTGACATGCACAATTGCAATAGATAATAATTTAAGTCATCATCGAAATAAATAAAAATTTTTAAATCTGCCAGTGAGGTGCTGTATTAACTGTAACTAAAATATTTTAGCATGCCTTTATATGGAAAAATAAACAAAAAATGAAAGAAAGAAAAACAAAAATGTCCTGTCGTATTAACTTACATTCTGTTTTCTGCAAAGTTTTATATCAATGCTTGAAAAACAAAAATAGGTTGCGGATTTTATTATTATTATCATTATTATTGCACCATTTTATAATTTATCTCTATATTTAAGACATGGCTAGAGTTAAAAGGGCTGTTGTTGTTGCGCACCCTGGCGTAAAACGTACGAGCTTCTTTATTTCTAAATTTTAAAAATCGCTAAATTGGTCATAGTAAAGATCTATCCATTTAAATATATTTTAAGTTGAAAAAAACAAAATCTTTAAATATTTGTCTCCTAAATTTCATTTTAAAAATCTCTGGGCATAACCTCTTGCTCTATATCAATAGTTGTTTAACCTAATCATGATATTCATTACTAAACCTTTTTCGCCTAACGTTAAAATAAAAACTAATAATAAAAACTAAACTAATAGTATAAACTTAACCAATAATATAAAATAATAATATAAAATAAAAATAAAAATATAAACTAATTTTCATTTCATCTTTATTAAATTTTTACTTAATATTTTAAGAATTATTATTTTCAAATGTTTCAAATTTTTTTTCTTCTCTCGAGCATCTCATAGATGACAATTTTTCCATTTTTTTATTTACACCATTGATCACTTAATTTTCCTGAGGAAAGTGACGTCAGAGACAGAGAAAAAAACTTAATAATGGAAACTTTTTGTACGGTGGCAAATAGAGTACCTTTATAAACCCGACGTTTTTAGCTAATAACTTCGATAATTAAGATTGACCCATTCTTGCCGTCAGGAGGCGGGCTGTTCTTCCACTGGAGATCGTCTGCCTATTTTTATGTTTTATTGATTGGCAACATGTTTTTTTCTGATGATAAAAAGTTTTGTTTTTCTGTTGTAAAAGAAGGATTGTGAATCCGCAAGGATATGGAAGAGCGTTCTTTTGACGCTCGACAGCTAATATTAAATGCTTGGCAGCTAATATTAAATATTGTGATAGCTGCAGATATTAATGAAACAATTATGTACATAAAATGTAAATAGTGCGTCTAATTAAACGTTTGTGTCGTGAAACTTAGCTGTGTTCATTTCAACTCTTTTGTGATTACTTAGAATAAGCCGGCGAAAAAGAACAAGACCTGTCGGGTAAGAAATATTTTATCCTCTTTCTTATGAAATTTATAAAACCTGACGGGACATTTAATGGCGCCCGTTCACAGGGACGCCGGTAGAAAAATTTGTTCTAAGTAATAAATTCTAATTTGTTCTAATGAATAAAGTATAGAAATAGAATATAATTTATTCTAATTGAAATATGATCTCATTTTTATGAGAAGATAACATTAAAAATTTGAAATACTTTTTGTAAGTATTATTGAGAATAATTTTGAAAACATAAAATGTATGTTTATTTTTGAACTGCTCATTTGATATTTGGAGCAATATGAAGAATTTGTTTATGTTGAAGAAAATGTTAATACATATTCTATGAATGCATATTTTGATTTTACATTGATTTTGCATATTTTGATTTAATAAAGAAGATTATTATTTTATATGAAAATTGTTATTTTGAATCAAAGTGTTTAGAAAATTGAATGTTTTTGTTCTCAAAACATTATTTAGAATTCTAAAATTTCTTCCCAGAATTACTTTCGATTTCGGAATATTTTTTGTTCTCGTTTTATGAAGCTTTGATTTGAAGTGTTTGTTTATTATTTTATCAGTCTTTATTTGAATTATGGAAGCCGCAACTAAATTACGCGGTTCTTATCGAGGTACCTTTACAAAATTTACTGAAAAGGTAAAAAACCTTTTAGAAACTGAAACTTGTGACATCGATTCTTGTGCTGGGTTCTTAGCACAGTTACAAGAAAAATATTCCAGAGTTGAAACGCTTGATAAAGAAATTCTTCAAATTTTACAAGTTGATGAAAAATGTACTCAGACCATGTTGGATAGCGAAATCGAAAGTGCTGATAATTATAGTAGTACTTATATTGATTTAAAAACAAAACTTGAACGTAGAATAAATTTACCTTCGGATTTAAATTCAAGTGTACTTGAAAACGAAAGTAATTCTAAAAGAAGTTTTAAGTTACCAAAAATTGAATTACAAAAGTTTGACGGTAATTTAAAGGACTGGTTATCGTTTTGGGGATTATTTAAGAAAATTCATGACGATCCAAATATTTCGGAGGTAGATAAATTTCAGTATCTACTTCAATCTACTCAAAAGGGGTCTAGAGCCAGAGAAGTCGTAGAATCTTTTCCCGTAACAGCTGAGAACTATTCACAAGCGGTTGATTGTTTACATACAAGATTTGGCAGGGAAGATGTACTAATTGAAGTTTATGTTAGGGAATTATTAAGCCTTGTGCTAAGTAATACTGTAAATCAGGAACATAAATTACCAATTGTGAAGCTTTATGATAAATTAGAAACACAGTTACGATCTTTAAAAATGCTTGGTGTAACAAGCGATAAATATGCCTCAATGTTATACCCGTTAGTTGAATCTTGTTTACCAATAGATCTTTTGCGTATTTGGGAAAGACACTTGAATTCTGTTTCTCTTAGTTCGGAAGATAAATCTTTTAATAAATTAGAAACTTTAATGCAGTTCTTACGTAATGAAATTCAAGGTGAAGAAAAAATTAATTTAGCGACAAGTGGATTTGGTTTTGAAAACAAACCCAAGAAATTTAACACAATGAAATCTAAAAATTTTCTAACACACAATAAAATTATTCCAACAGGTATGGAACTTTTAACCTCGTCCCAAAGTAAACAAAACCGAGAGCAAGATTGCGTGTTCTGCGGTAAGCCACATCTAAGTGCGGAATGTAGAAAAGTAGCAAACTTGACTTATGATCAAAGAAAACAAAATGTTATGAAACGGGGAGGCTGCTTTAAATGTTTAAAATTGAACCACATTTCTAGTTCGTGTAGAAGTAGATGTAACTGTGCGATTTGTGGGAAACCCCACCATACTCTTCTCTGTAAGAATGATCCGAAATCAGCTGCGCACGCACAAAGGGTTAAAAATGACAAGAATACTTCCGATCAAGATACAACATTATCAAATGTTTCATCAACTCCCAGTGTTTTGCTACAGACACTCGTGATTAATTTAAGAGGTGAAAACAGAATTTTAAAAATTCGGGCGATTATTGATTCCGCTTCCCAAAGGTCTTACATCTTAGAAAACACTGCAAAAAAGATTGGATACAAGCCAATAAGAAAAGAAAAACTGAAGCATTCCTTATTTGGTGGTTCGAACACGAATACTTTGACACACAATGTTTACAAAGCTTACCTTTCTGATGTCAGCGAAACTTATCGTTGCAATTTTGAAGTTTTGAGTCAGCCTACAATTTGTTTTACTATGCCACCGGTCACTCAAGAACTGTGTGAAGATGATTTATCAGGTACGGGGATATATTTAGAAGATTGCCTTAACCCCATAGAGCTCCTTATAGGTGCAGATGTAGCTGGCAAATTAATGACAGGAAAGCTGAAGAATCTGAAATCCGGCCTGACCGCTATTGAAACAAGGCTAGGTTGGACTGTTATGGGACGCACTAAGAAGTTTACTGAAGATACTGAAAACCTTGTAGTCACTTCGATGTTAGCTAGAGAAGTAAAAATTTCTGATCTGTGGGAACTAGATGTCCTAGGAATTAAGGATCCTGCAGAGAAACAGTCAAAGGAAGAACTTGAAGAAGCATCCAAAAATCATTTTGAGAAAACTCTAAGTAGAGATGATGACGGACGCTATGTTGTAAAATTACCATGGATGGAAGGACACCAAGAACTCCCAGATAACAAAACAATTACTGAACGAAGGCTAAAATCAACTGTGAGGACTCTGAAGAATAAGGGTCTTATTGAAGATTATGAAGAAGTTTTTTGTCAGTGGCTTGGTAAAGAAATAATTGAAGAAGTAAATACTGATGAATTCGAGAAGTTAGATTGCCATTATCTGCCTCATAGAGCAGTTATAAAAGAGCATTCAACGACAACAATTCGTCCTGTTTTCGATGCTTCTGCAAAAGAAAAGAACAGTTACTCTTTGAACGATTGCCTAGCTAAAGGTCCAAACTACTTGGAGTTGATTCCTAACATTTTGAATAAATTTCGTTTGAACAAGTATGGGGTAGTATCAGACATTCGCAAAGCATTTCTACAAATAAGAATAAATGAAGAAGATTGTGATTTTCTAAGATTTCTGTGGTGGGAGGGCGGTGATCCTAATAAAGTGAAGATTTACAGACATCGTCGAGTAGTATTTGGGGTAAACTGCAGCCCATTTCTTTTAGGAACTACTCTAAATTTCCACCTAAGTAATGTTCCAGATTATTTGCAAGAGACTGCTTCTAAACTTAAAAACTCTATGTATGTCGACAACTGTGTTACAAGTTGCAGTTCCGAAGAAGAAGTAGTTAATTTTATGGCACAATCTAAAGAAATCATGTCAGCGGGATGTTTTGATCTTAGAGGATGGATAGGTAATGGTCTACCACCAAGTGTGTACGGAATTCCTGAAGAAGATTTTCCAGAGACTGTCTCAGTTTTGGGCTTAAATTGGAATATTCTGGAAGATACTCTATACTGTAGTTTAAAGTTCGATGAGTGCGAAAATGCAAATCTAAGTAAGCGATTTATCCTGTCCTTAGCAAGTAAGATTTTTGACCCCATTGGGTTTCTCTGTCCTGTCACTTTAATTGCAAAGATCATAATGCAAGAATGTTGGCGTAGGAAACTGCCCTGGGATGCCAAGCTACCAGATGACATCGAGAAAAAATTTCTGAAATGGAAAAATGCATTAAAATGCTTGGAAGGCATTAGAATCCCTAGAAGGATATTAGAAAATCATGCTCTAAATACAAATGTGTCACTCCATGTTTTTTGTGATGCATCAAGCCACGCTTATGCAACTTGTGTATATATCAGAGAAGAAAATAATTTTCATGTGAGATGTCAATTGGTTCAAGCTCGTGCTCGAGTGGCACCCTTGAAATCAGTCTCCATTCCGAGACTAGAATTATTAGCATGTTGTTTAGGTGTTAGATTAATGAATTCTATAAAAGGAGACTTCTGTGACAGCCAAGTTCAAACTTTCTATTGGTCTGACTCCATGAACGCATTGTTCTGGATAAAAAATCAAGAACCATGGGGAGTATTTGTGCTGAATCGTACCAGAGAAATAAGATCTTTAAGTCATCCCAACGACTGGAGATACGTCCCGGGTAACTTAAATCCAGCTGACCTTCCATCAAGAGGTTGCAATGCTGATGCTTTACTCAAATCCCTTTGGTGGGAGGGTCCGGGATTTTTGAAGACACCAACGAGTCAATGGCCGAGACAAGAAATCTCACCCGAAATACAGATTGTCAATTCAGAAAAAAAAAGGTCGATCATTTCTGCTCTGAGTACTGAAACTACTGAGAAGTTTTATGAGAGATACTTGTCTTACGTGAAATTATTAAGAGTTACGGCATGGATATACAGATTCATCTCGAATCTTCGAAATCATTCTAAACGAAATTCTGGGGATCTTACAAATAAAGAACTTAAACATGCTGAATTAATCCTGTTAAAGATGGTTCAAAGGGAAGACTTTCCTAAAGGAATAGATGATCGTTTACGAAAACTTCATCCCACCGTTGACAAAGATGGCCTTCTAAGGGTAAAGTCTCTTATACTTAGAAGTAAAGATAATACAGGCTTTCGTTTGCGTATCATTTTACCAGGAAATCATTACATCGTGCAGAAATTGATAGAATGGAAACATAACGAATTAAACCACGCAGGAGTACAAATATTAATGAACCATCTCCGAGAAAAATATTGGATTCTCAGGTGCAGAAAGTCCATACGGCAAGTTACCTTACGTTGTATAAGATGCAAACGCTTCACCGTAAATTCTGTTCAGCCTGAAATCACCGCCTTGCCGGAAGACAGGATCAGAGATGCTGCTATCTTTGAAATTACCGGGGTTGATTTAGCCGGACCTTTGTACTTGAAAAATGGTAAAAAATGTTGGATTGTGCTGTACACCTGCGCTGTTTACAGAGCGGTACATCTTGAATTATTAACATCATTATCCTCTGAAGCATTTTTGCAAACCCTGCGAAGATTTGTTGCGAGAAGGGGTCGACCTTCTGTAATATACAGCGATCGAGGCACAAATTTTTCAGGAGCTTCGAAGCTATTTACTGATCCTATACTTGCAAAAGTACGGAAGGAAGCCCTAGTACAGAACATAATATGGAAGTTTATCCCCCCAGCTTCACCATGGTGGGGTGGCTGGTGGGAACGCTTAATAGGCTGTACAAAGCAAATTTTGAGAAGAGTATTAGGACGAGCAGCTCTAGATTTTGAAGAACTTTACACAATTATATGTGATATCGAATGTTTGATGAATTCCAGACCATTAACTACTATTTCTGAGGATCCCGATGATTTAATTCCATTGACTCCGAGCATGTTTTTGCAAGGAATTAAAGAAACTGGTCTTCCTGACCTAGATAACTTAGAAAATGTGAATTTAAAAAGAAGACTTCGATATTTGCTAAAATTGAAGAAAGATTTACGGAAAAGATTCAGAATTGAATATCTAGGACAATTAAAAAATTCAAAGGGTATCGCTAAGACTGACAAAAAAATTGCTGTAGGAGACATAGTTCTCGTCGGTCATGATAATCAAAAAAGAATCAACTGGCCATTAGCCAGAGTTGTGGAAACTTATCCTGGTAAAGACGGAATAGTTCGAGTGGCAAAAATCAAGACAGGAAATGGGTTTTTGATACGCCCAGTTCAAAGACTTTATCCGTTAGAGATCTCTTCTGATGAATCTAGTGATTTTCGTGCAAAGTATGCTGCAAATGGAACTTTGATACCTACTCGTTCTACACCGAAAAGATGCCCTGATCCCTCTGAACTGTCTAGAACTGTTTCAAAGAATGTCAAGAAATCTGTTGAGATACCTGACGAAAAACCACGATTTACCAGGAGGGGTAGATCCATTAGAGCTCCAGATAGACTGAATTTATAATTGACTGATAGAACTTTATTTACCTTTTTTTTTTTTTTTTTTTTTCCTTTTCTCTCTGTTCCTTTTCATTTTGGCTTGATGTAATGTTTATTAATATGTCTTTTTTCTCTTTTTTAGTTTGATTTTGTACAAGATTGCCAGAATCAAAGGTGGGAGGATGACCCATTCTTGCCGTCAGGAGGCGGGCTGTTCTTCCACTGGAGATCGTCTGCCTATTTTTATGTTTTATTGATTGGCAACATGTTTTTTTCTGATGATAAAAAGTTTTGTTTTTCTGTTGTAAAAGAAGGATTGTGAATCCGCAAGGATATGGAAGAGCGTTCTTTTGACGCTCGACAGCTAATATTAAATGCTTGGCAGCTAATATTAAATATTGTGATAGCTGCAGATATTAATGAAACAATTATGTACATAAAATGTAAATAGTGCGTCTAATTAAACGTTTGTGTCGTGAAACTTAGCTGTGTTCATTTCAACTCTTTTGTGATTACTTAGAATAAGCCGGCGAAAAAGAACAAGACCTGTCGGGTAAGAAATATTTTATCCTCTTTCTTATGAAATTTATAAAACCTGACGGGACAAAGATGATAGAAGTTTCTAAGCAGCTGAAATGCCTTCCTTGAAGTCGGAATACACTGGATCCCGGAAAAATGGGTAAGGGAAAAATGGGTAACGGAAAGATGGGTAACGGAAAAATGGGTAAGCGGAAAAAAGGGTAATGGAAAAATGGGTAAACGGAAAAAAGGGTAACAGAAAAAAGGGTAAGCTGAAAAATGGGTAATGGAAAAATGGGTAACGGAAGAATGGGTAATTTGAGAATTGCTACTTGCGAATCATATACTGAAATTGCCATAGAGTTAAATTATGTTTCGAAGACATTTCATCTTTGTTACTGATTATTTATTTCACCGTCAGTTAAAAAATTATTCTTTTAAGAGGGCTGAATATAAAAAATATTTCACAGGATCCTTTTTAGTAAAAATAAAAATAAAATAAATAAATAAAATAAAATAAAATAAAAATTAAGCTTTTATTTATTACTTTATTCACGTATTTACTATTGATGAGATTTTAATTATTTTTTAAAAGAAATCATAAAGTTAAAATAATAATTATAATAATAATTGAAAAAAGATATTATTATAATATATCGTTCAGTTAAATTTAAATGCTGATTAGCTAGTTTCTGGTTAATTCATGAATAGATTTTACCTAAAAGTGTGTAATTTTTAAATTTTATACTTATTCACAAAAGTAAATTCATTTTTTTTTTTTTCTTTAAGTAAATAAAGCCTAAAATGAATGACTAGAATATGGATCTCGGAAAAAAAAAAAAAAAAAAAAAGGGGGGGGGGGGGCACCTGAAAAAAGGGCACCCGGAAAAAAGGACACTTTTCCAGTTCGCAAATCGCAAAATAATAAATATCAAGTAATGAACATAAAAATTGACTTTCAAATTACATTTTTGAAATTTCAATTGGTTTCGTACAACATTCATTTTGTATGTAGTACCTGGGGGAAGAGGGTGAGGGGACTAGCAGCAGATGGAAAAAAAAAAAAAAAAAAAAAAACAATTGTTTTTATATCAACTCTTACCGATAGACATACTTGTGGGAGGGGAGGGTTAAAGGAAGGGGGGAGGGGTGGCAGAGAAAAATAAAATGATGTTTTATATCACAATTTTACCGACTTTAATGATATATTTCATAACTATCACTTACTTTTTATGAAGATCACAGTGAGTGTACTGTATACCTGGGGTGGGGGTCAAGGGGGAGCAGAGGGAAATGAAATATATTCTTTTTTATATTACCCTATTATTGATTAAAAATTTTGTGTATAATCACGTATAATTTATGAAAAAGTTATATTAAGTGTCAGACACACTTAGGGCCTTATTCACCAACTTCTAAACACTCGGATTAAACCATGGATCAGCAAATCCGAGAATTAAAGTAGCCGGTGAACAGCCGATTTGGTTGATCCGTAGAACAGAGGTTCACTTTCTGCTTGGCGAACTTCCGTAGCGAGAAACTGCCTATCCTTGTAAACATAACTTAACAATTCTATTATGACGTAGTGTGGAGAGATTTGATTCGTTCATTTGTTTTTTATTGATTTGAGTGTATTTTACATTGCACTAGAGCTACATTATGGGAAATTAGGCTATATTTAATTGGTTCATTTGTTTTGAGTATATTTTACGTTGCACTAGAGCTACATTACAGGAAATTAGGCGATATTTGATTGGTTCATTTGTTTTGAGTGTATTTTACGTTGCACTAGAGCTACATTATGGGAAATTAGGCGATATTTGATTAGTTCATTTGTTTTTTATTGATTTGAGTGAATTTTACATTGCACTAGAGCTACATTATGGGTAATTAGGCTATATTTAATTGGTTCATTCGATTTGAGTATATTTTACGTTGCACTAGAGCTACATTATGGGAAATTAGGCGATATTTGATTGGTTCACTTGTTTTTTATTGATTTGAGTGTATTTTACATTGCACTAGAGCTACATTATGGGTAATTAGGCTATATTTAATTGGTTCATTTGTTTTGAGTATATTTTACGTTGCACTAGAGCTACATTGCAGGAAATTAGGCGATATTTGATTGGTTCATTTGTTTCGAGCGCATTTTACGTTCCACTAGAGCTACAATATGGGAAATTTTGGTCTTAACATGCGCGATAGTGTTTGCCGCGGAGCCGAGTTACGTGCGTTTTCAGATTCATAGCTTTATACAGCCATCTTTTTTTTGTTGGTTCATATACCTTAGGGTATGTCCCAATTCATCCTCCGTCGTTACAGTGGCTGGATCCGTGAAGTTTTAAAACAGAGAAGCTTTAAATTGCTACAATTAACTAATTATGCATGTTTTATTTTTCATTTTTAATTAATAAGCACTAAAAATAAATTTTGAATATTAAATAGTTTACTTTCTATAATTTTTTAAAAAAATTATAATAATGCGAATAAAGTAAACGTTGTCTGTAGAAAATGGGAATATTTGGTTGCCGTACTCATTGCCCACAACGTAGCACTAGTTCGACGTAAAACTCACTCACTCAATCACTTGTTGGTCAAGTTTATGAAAACTAGGGAATTTTCCCCTCCGCTGAAATGTAAGTGTTAATGAAAAATTCGAAACGATATGTGTCTGGAGAAACGAAAGCGTATCATTTGATAACTTGAAAATATGTTTTTTTATTTTATTTGTATATTCTCATAATTTTTATACCGATGTGTTTCGATTCATTTGAATGCGGTTTTAGAATCCTCGAATGTTACGAATTAACTGAGCGCGAAGTGAAATATTTGATATGTGATTTACGTATTATGGAGTCAACAGAAATTTCAAAATGGAAAAAAAAATAAATAAATAAATAAATAAAATAAAATAAAATTCATGTTGCATATATTGTAAGTTTTCATGCTTTTTTTAATTACTTTTAAAGCTATACTTTTATTCTGAATTTTCATTTATTTAATTACATTTATTGTGTTGTTGAAATTAATTTGCTCTTAAAACTTCGATGACAAAACGTGCATTTTGTTAAGTATTTGCTTATTTATTAAAATTTTGTACTTAAAAAATTAATTAACCATCGCCATTTTATGAAATTTCTTCGATAATTTTATTTAATTACGTTAAATAGTCGTCTGCATTAATATTTCTTTCATTTCGAACGTAAACAAACGTTTTGTGAATAAGGCCCTAAGGGCCATATTCACCAACTTCTTAACACTCGGATTAAACCTCGGATCAGTGGTAATCGCTCGATCATACAAAAATCGGTATTCTCCAACAAAAATCCGCGGCAGATCTGTAGAACAGAGGTTCACTGGTGTTTGTTTACATTTTGGCGATATTATCCGTGCACCAACGAACCAAGGAAATGAATTTATCTTATGGCAACCTTACAAAACGTTTGTTTACGTTCGAAATGAAAGAAATATTAAACCGTTAGTAGTCGCTATAGACAGCGCCACCTATTACAGATTACGCACTTTTTATTTAACTGTCACCAATAATTTTAAGAAGTGATGTGATCGACGTTCCTTCGATTTTATTCGCGTTTTATGTATATCAAATGCCACTTCTAAAAACTTTTGGTGGCTGTTGAATAAAAAAATCTGGAAAAACTGAAGGATGGGCGGCAAATCGACCAACTAGCGACTACTAACGGGTTAATGCAGACGACTATTTAACGTAATTAAATAAAATTATCGAAGAAATTTCATAAAATGGCGATGGTTAATTAACTTTTTAACTACAATATCTATATATTAATAGGCAAGCATAAAATTTGTAGTCCCTTTTAAACATATTAATTATGGGAGTAGAGGGTTGAAAATGGTATCATTCGAAAGGTATGGTTAGCCAGAAGGTGCGAATACAAATATGATTTTCTTACGATGTCAAGAAGGTATTTAAAAATACATTTATTTTTTATGCATTTTCCCCCATTTTTCCCTTTTATACACGTATTCCTTTACATTAAAAAATACCTCAAAGTAGAAAGTTGTTAAATCTGGCAATTTCATAAAGCTCAAATAAAACCATAGACACAGTAATTTGTATAATGTAGCATCACTACACGCAAGCAAAGTGATGACGTCACTGTCTGTCCATGGAGCCATGAAAAAGATCGTCCATTAGATTTTTTGTAAAAAATTATTAAAAAATAACGGAAATTATCTGCCGATTTTAATTCCGATATTTGGGTATCCGCGTTTGTAATGATCGATAGATGGCGCTTTTTCAGCTCTGGTTGTTAGTTAATATTACAGCCACGTGTATCTATTTTTGTTCTTTTTGTTATTCTATTTAATATTCTTACTATAATTTCTTCGCCATTACATCATGGAAAATTGATTGCTTTTGGAAAAAAATATTTCCGTTTATTCAAAGTTCGATCGGAAGAAGATTTTTAACTGAAGTTGAACAAATATTAGTTTCAAATCATCTGATTAATACTTTACTTCCATTAGCCGAAGCAACTGAAATTTTAAATTTGTCATTTGGAAATAAATGGAAGCTTAATTCAGGATTTCTTGGTCCTTTGGAGTCACACTGGAGCACACAACAGTATGTGTTATCTTTTTTACCAGATTTATTCATTTTTATTCAATAAATATATGTGAAACTAAACATCGGCTAGCAATGGCAGCTTCATGGAATTCGAATTAAAGCATGTTTATTGTAATTTCTCCTTAGCCCACCAGAGGGTGAGCATTTCATTACAATCGCATATAGTTATATATAAGTTACTGTCTACATGTGTTTGATTGAGTTATTTTTTCTGTAAAATTGATAAAATTTTAATTTAAAATCACAAAACTCCAGAAAAAAAAAATGGCAAACTTCCAGTTTCGAATGTAAACATAAATATTTCATTTCAAAGGGTGATATTTAAACAATAAATATTCAACTAATATACTAAATAAAAGGAAAATGGATTTGTTACTAACTGCTGCATGTATAAGTAGACGATACGGAAAAAATTCCGATTTCCGTTTTTTGCTGAATTTACATGTTTTGAGCTTTCTTTACGTTTCAATTAACTGAA
Source organism: Salticus scenicus (assembly GCA_963930645.1). Classification (NCBI taxonomy): domain Eukaryota; kingdom Metazoa; phylum Arthropoda; class Arachnida; order Araneae; family Salticidae; genus Salticus; species Salticus scenicus. Next base: position 2,105,868 of record CAWVNO010000061.1, read on the forward strand.
ATTGGCTACTTATTTTTAAAAAAAGTGTTTTTATTGCTAGCTTTTGTGGGTAGAAGAAGCAAGTAGACGATACATAAAAACTTTTGATTTCCGGTTTTCGATGAATTTACACGTTTTGAGATTTCCTTGCATTTTAATTAAGTGAAATTGACTACTTATTTTTATTTTTTAAAAAGTGGATTTATTATTCTTTCCTCTGCATATATAAGAAGAAAATATAAGATTCAGAAAAGTTTTAGATTTTCGGTTTTCGAGAAAGTTACACGTTTTGAAATTTCCCGAACTCAATTCGACCATTTTTGAAAATATCTTTTTTTTTTTTTTTTTTTTTTTTTGTGCTAGAGAAATATTTCAGTCGGTACAGTTGTCGAATTTTTATAATACACTCTTAATTAGTGCTAGAGGCCTATTTCAGTCGGTTTATTGAATGGGGATTTATTGAATGAAGTCCCCCCAGGGCACAACTTTGACATGAGTCCCCCCCAAGGTACCCTATTTCAGTCGGTACAGCGTTGTCGAATTTTTATACGTCACTCTTAATAGTGCTAAAGGCCTATTTCAGTCGGTTTTTTGAATGGGGATTTCTTGAATGAAGTCCCCCCAAGGCACAACTTTGACATGAGTCCCCCCCCCAAGGTACCCCTATTTCAGTCGGTACAGCGTTTTCGAATTTTTATACGTCACTCTTAATAGTGCTAAGGGCCTATTTCAGTCGGTTTATTGAATGGGGATTTATTGAATGAAGTCCCCCCAGGGCACAACTTTGACATGAGTCCCCCCCAAGGTACCCTATTTCAGTCGGTACAGCGTTGTCGAATTTTTATACGTCACTCTTAATAGTGCTAAGGGCCTATTTCAGTAGGTTTATTGAATGGGGATTTATTGAATGAAGTCCCCCCAAGGCACAACTTTGACATGAGTCCCCCCCAAGGTACCCCTATTTCAGTCGGTACAGCGTTGTCGAATTTTTATAATACACTCTTAATAGTGCTAAGGGCCTATTTCAGTCGGTTTATTGAATGGGGATTTATTGAATGAAGTCCCCCCAAGGCACAACTTTGACATGAGTCCCCCCCAGGCACAACTTTGACATGAGTCCCCCCCAGGCCCAACTTTGACATGAGTCCCCCCCAAGGTACAACTTTGACATGAGTCCCCCCAAGGCACAACTTTGACATGAGTCCCCCCCAGGCCCAACTTTGACATGAGTCTCCCCCAAGGTACAACTTTGACATGAGTCCCCCCCCAGGCCCAACTTTGACATGAGTCCCCCCCAAGGTACAACTTTGACATGAGTCCCCCCAAGGCCCAACTTTGACATGAGTCCCCCCCAGGCCCAACTTTGACATGAGTCCCCCTAAGGCACAACCTTGACATGAGTCCCCCCCAAGGTACAACTTTGACATGAGTCCCCCCCCAAGGCACACCTTTGACATGAGTCCCCCCCAAGGCACACCTCCCCCTCATTGGGAAAAAGAGCAAAAAAGGTTGTTTTGCGGCTATAAGACAGTTTGGACTTCCAACGTTATTTGTTACAGTATCTGCAGCTGAAACACATTGGTTTGATTTAATGAAAACTTTATCATGGAATTTAGATCGTCACGAATTAACTAAAGAAGAATTTGTCGATATTAACAAGTTTAGCAGTAGGCCTCTAGCACTAAATTAAAATCTGTCAATGTCAGATTTTCATGTTTTAAATAATGAAATAATGTCGTGTCTGTATATATATATTTTTTTTTTCTAACACTGTACTTTATGAACCAATCGAATTAATTTAACAGAATTTGATACTTGGTTGGGCCTTGGTTTGACATGGTACCTATTAGCTTCTGGGTTGTATCACACAACAAGGGGCGTTTTCACGTTGCGATTTTCTCTCATTTCAGGAAAGGCTAACATCTACAGAGAGAAATAGTTATATTAAGTAAAGCTCTGCTGATTCAGTTAGAGTGAATATCGGCAAACAATTTCCGCAGCTGTGTTGCAATTGCATTCCGTTTAGGACAAGGCAATAACTTTTCTTTGCCTCGTTTTGCAAAAAAAATGGTCGAGTTTCGACCACTGGGCGATACTAGTTTTAATAAATAAGCAAATACTTAACAAAATGCACGTTTTGTCATCGAAGTTTTAAGAGCAAATTAATTTCAACAACGCAATAAATGTAATTAAATAAATGAAAATTCAGAATAAAAATATAACTTTAAAAGTAATTAAAAAAGCATGAAAACTTGCAATATATGCAACATTAATTTTATTTATTTATTTATTTATTTATTTATTTTCCCATTTTGAAATTTCTGTTGACTCCATAATACGTAAATCACGTATCAAATATTTCACTTCGTAACATTCGAGGATTCTAAAACCGCATTCAAATGAATTGAAACACATCGGGATAAACATTATGAGAATATACAAATAAAATAAAAAACATATTTTTAAGTTATCGCTTTCATTTCTCCAGACACATATCGTTTCGATTTTTTCATTTACACTTACATTTCAGCGAAGGGGAAAATTCCTTAGTTTTCATAAACTTGACCAACAAGTGACTGAGTGAGTGAGTTTTACGTCGAACTAGTGCTACGTTGTGGGCAATGAGTACGGCAACCAAATATCCCCATTTTCTACAGACAACGTTTACTTTATTCGCATTATTATAATTTTTTAAAAAATTATAGACAGTAAACTATTTAATATTCAAATTTTAATTTTAGTGCTTATTAATTAAAAATGAAAAAAAAAATGCATGCATAATTAGTTAATTGTAGCAATTTAATGCTTCTCTGTTTTAAAATTTCACGGATCTGGCCACTGTAACGACGGAGGATGAATTGGGACATACCCCTAAGGTATATCAACCAACAAAGAAACATGGCTGTATAAAGCTATGAATCTGAAAACGCACGTAACTCGGCTCCGCGGCAATCACTGTCGCGCATATTAAAACCAAAAAAACATCCCTGGACACCCCTACCCCGCTGTGCATGAATCTGAAAACGCACGTAACTCGGCTCCGCGGCAATCACTATCGCGCATGTTAAGACCAAAATTTCGCATAATGTAGCTCTAGTGCATCGTAAAATGCGCTCGAAACAAATGAACCAATCAAATATCACCTAATTTCCCATAATGAAGCTCTAGTGCAACGTAAAATACGTTGAAAACAAATGAACCAATCAAATATCGCCTAATTTCCCAAAATGTAGCTCTAGTGCAACGTAAAATACACTCAAAACAAATGAATCAATCAAATATCGCCTAATTTCCTTTAATGTAGCTCTAGTGCAACGTAAAATATACTCAAAACAAATGAACCAATCAAATATCGCCTAATTTCCTGTAATGTAGCTGTAGTGCAACGTAAAATATACTCAAAACAAATGAACCAATTAAATATAGCCTAATTACCCATAATGTAGCTCTAGTGCAATGCAAAATGCACTCAAATCAATAAAAAACAAATGAACCAATCAAATCTCTCCACACTACGTCATAATAGAATTGTTAAGTTATGTTTACAAGGATAGGCAGTTTCTCGCTACGGAAGTTCGCCAAGCAGAAAGTGAACCGCTGTTCTACGGATCAACCAAATCCGCTGTTCACCGGCTACATTAATTCTCGGATTTGCTGATCCATGGTTTAATCCGAGTGTTAAGAAGTTGGTGAATATGGCCCTTAGAAGCCCTTCTAAATGCTTTACAAAATTATAGGCAGATAAGTCTCTCGATTCCGAACCGTTACAATTGATATAACTATGACATTCTCATCATTTTGCTCCATTGTAAGTTACAGAATAAAAATAAAGTTCTATATACATATGCAATATTTGTAAACTATTGATATAAAATTAGCAGCAGTATCACACATTTAACTTCAACAAAACACATGTGTATTTACATATTAAATTTAACAAATTTTTGCTGCTTTTGTATAATTTCGATAAATTTGCCCTCTGCTGTAAATACATAAAGCATATATAAAGCTTTATGTAACCGAAATACGTAGCTAGATACTAAATACTAGATTCGTGGTATCTTTAAATTGAATAACTCTATTTATAAGTTTCAGGATTTAAATATAAAAAATAATTGCTAATATAACTAACATAAACAGTCATTGTTTTTGTTGATTATTAAAATAGGATAAAAGATTATATAAAATTTAACTTACCTAATTATGAATTCCAAATGAAAACACGAATTGCTTTAACTTCTTCAGTACAGTCAACCACAACAAACTTTTAATGAGTAGGATAGGAAGGTAAACATTCCGCAGAAACAATCTAATTTTCCCTAACGTTCCCTTTTTCTCTCCTTTTTACGTAATAGTACACAGCAATGAAACAAACTACTCAGTATATTTCTGCCTTCAAAACTTCTAGTTATATATATATATAGGTATTTTCTTTAATATAAAATAATTTTAAGGTTATGTATTTATATAGTTTTTTATTTAATGTATCTATCAAAATCCCTACAGAAAAAACGTTGTTCTGAAAAAGGAAATATCTGAAAATTAAGAACTGAGTTTCTTGGTTCAATGCTTTTAACAGAGAACTCGTGTAAATTTACGGAGAGTCTCAATACTTTTTCTGTACTTTTACAGAAATTTTTGACAGTGAATTGAGTTTCTAGATTCACTGCTTTTAACAGTGAACTCATGTACATTTACGGAGATTCTCAATAATTTTTCTGTATTTTTACAGAAATTTTTAACAGTGTGGTGGCTTTTGGATTTGGAGTTCAAAATGTATTGCAAAAATATACACGCAATATATTATATATTTTCATAATATATTTTGTGCGAAGTATTGTTTCATATTCTTGATTACTCTCTTAATATACCTTATCAAATTAATCATGATATCCCAAAGAACTTAAATATGTTTGCCAGATAATTTTGCGATTTTTCTTTCACCAAGGATGTCAGATACCAGCATCTTCGCCAACTTTTGCTGCTTACGAAATCTTATTTGTTTTCTTGAATCAAAATAGTTTTCGGCTGCGTTTTGCAGGTGACAATGTGAGATGTGTATTTTGAATAGGATTTGATTTTTGTATTGAATAAAGGTATCAATTTTTATTTAATTTTGCGCCGACTTCAAAATTTATGATTAATTGTAGTGTTATAGGATGTTCGTCGAAGGAAATTATTTTATACTTTTAGGCGCAATTTAGTTTCATTTCATACATTTTTTTTTTTTTTTTTTTTTTTAAATAGTAGTTGCTTTTTGGAGTCGGTTCTACTTTTTTGAAAAAAGATTTTATTTTTCTCTTTTCAGTGAAAACTTATTCATATAGCAGAACATCAAAAGACGTCCGACGGCAGTTTCACAAATCACAACTTCAAGAAAAGTGACATAACTGAAAAAATGGTTTATGTCACTGAAAAATACATGAAATGCGCCCAATGTGAACAAAAATGTTACATCTCCATCTAGAAAGTTATCCACTCGAGAGACAGATGTGCCAGTTTTATTCTAGTCAAGTTATTTTTAAATTGATTTTTCTCAAATGCTGCATTTTTAAGTTGTGTCACTTTTCTTGCCTTTGTCGAATATGAGCAAAAATCTATCTATTGAATTAACATACGTTAAGTTAAAAAGTCTTTAGAAACGGATAGAGAAACGTCTAAAGAACGGATACGCTGTATTCGTAACCAAAAATTCTGTTAGGCATATATATTGAACTTTACAGTGAATACGTGTCACTCACTGCGCTGGAAATTGCGCAGCGTAAAGTTCAAATAAAGAGCAAAATGTGCATTGAAGCTGACGGACAGAAGTTTCAACATCGATACTTACATATTGCTTTTACCAGTGTAGCTGCATGCGTTCAGCAGTTAAAGTGAGAACAGACTTTTGTGAGTATCCTGTAATTTGTTTATATCTTAATGAAATCATGAAGAAGCCTATTTCCGGCCAAGATCATTACGACAACAAAAAAGTATTAAAATTAAATCATCTCTTACGAAGTTATAAGCTAACAAATTTCAAAAACAACAACAACAATGAGAAACATGGTTTGTATTGAGAACCTCTTCCTTTATGAATTCGGTTTAAAATGTCTATGCGTTAATCGATGTGACCGGTTAAAATAACCATACTTTGAATTTTACATAGCATAAATGTCACCCGCTACGCTACAACATATGCAATGTCGTTCAAGTGTGCACAAAATAGGAGATTGTGAACAACAAATGCACGTTTTAAGCGTTCTGTTTTTAGCATTAACGTCTAAACTATCTTTTCGTACTAAATCGACGATGCTCTGCAATTTTATAATTCACTTTTTTCCCCTGTCTTGAACTATTTCCGAGATAGGAGCGCTAACTCCACTGTTTCCCACCATGTGGCACTGTAGGCGGTTGAATCGCGCAGCACATATCCACTTTACTATACCTACATACCACTTTTATGACTATAGCTTCAGCTGCTCAGCAGTTAAAAGACACGGGACTGATTTTTTTGGGCACCCTGTATTTTCTTTTGAACGTAAAGATATTGCAATGGGACATATTTCAGACCAAGACCTTTAAATATAACAAAAAGTATCAAAATCGGATCATTCGTTCAAAAGTTATGAGCTAACAAACAAAAATAAAAACAAAAAAACATACGGTTTGAATTGAGAACCTCCTCCTTTTTGAAGTTGGTTAATTAGAGCATCTCTTACGAAGTTATAAGCTTACAAACACCAACAACAACACATAGCTCGAATTAAGAACACCCTCTTTTCTGAAGTTGGTTGAAAAAGAATTTGCGCTAATCGATGTGACAGCTTACATTAACAGTACTTTGAACCACAGAGTATACGTGTCATCCACTACGCTGCAAAGTGTGCAACGTAGTTCAAGTGTGCACAGTGTAGGAAATTGCAAAGAAACAACTGCACGTTTTAAGCGTTATATTTTTAGCAATAATGTCTAAAAACTGTCTTTTCGTAGTAAATCGATGATGCTCTACAACATCGTAATTAATTTTTCTTCCATTTTGAACCGTTTTTGAAATAGGAGCGCTGATTCCGCTGTTTTTCACCAGATGGTGTTTTATTTTCTTTAGATTGTAAATATATTACAATGGGATTTACTTCAGACCAAGATCTTTACAACAAAACAAAAAGTATCAAGCAACCGTATTTTGAACTATATAACGTATGTCTCACCAGCTACGCTACAACGTGTGAAATGGTACTACAACGTGTGCAATAGCTCAAGTGTGCATAGTGTAAGAAATTGCGAACAAACAAATGGACGTTTTTAGCATTGTATTTTTAGCATCAATGTCTAAACTATCTTTTCGTACTAAATCGATGATGCCCTGCAATTTTATAATTCACTTTTTCCCCCTGTCTTGAACCGTTTCCGAGATAGGAACGGTAGCATGAATCTCTAAACTATCTTTTATTACTAAATCGATGATACTTTTCAACTTTGTAATTCACTTTTTTCTCTAGAACCGTTTTCGAGATAGTAACACTAACTCCGCTATTTTCCACCAGGTGGCGCTGCAAGCGGTTTAACCTTGTACTGCATGGCCACTTTGCTTTTCTTACACACCATTTTTAACACTATAGCTGCAGCCGTTTAGCAGTTAAAAGAGTTGAGACTGATTTTTTTGGGCACCCTGTATTTTCTTTAGATTGTAAAGATATTACAATGGGACCTATTTCAGACCAAGACCTTTTCAACAAAACAAAAAGTGTCAAAATCGGAGCATCCGTTCAGAAGTTATGAGCTAACAAACATAAAAAAAAAACATACGGTTTGAATTGAGAACCTTCCTTCTTTTTTGAAGTCGGTTAAAAAGAAAGGAAATTTCAGCATTTCTATTTGTAAGCCTTAATGTATCTGACTATTTTAATGTAGCTCTGTATATCTTAATTTTGTAAACATTCCGTATTCTATACAAAAAATTTTTTAGCATATTGACTATAAATTTTGATTTTATTATGATTTTTCTGCAGAAAAGTCATTTAGTATGATTGGGAGTAACTACTTAATTTTCTATAAAGAACATATGACAATGAACTTGAATAACATATATCAAAATCAAAGAATTCGATAAATAATTACGGGAATTAAGACAGGGACTGACAGATGCACTGAACAGATAAACTGAAGCCATATAAACACTTTTTAACTTAGCTAGAAAGTGTTAAAAAAGAAGTTGCAAAAAATATTGTTATTACGCTTCAAAATAACTTAATAAATATATTAAAATAAAACATAAAACTTTCAAGGTTGCTTCTTAAAACGCTAGTCATAGAAAGTAAGAAAATATATAAAAGTGAAGAAAAATAGATATAATCAACATTTCAGTTCTGAAATAGATATTCGAAAATAACTGGAGCAGAATTTATTACGAGCATGACAAAAATGAAACGAATTACATTTGTGCTAAATTTAGCACTGAAAATAATTAAATGGACTTATTCGATAGCTTTGAAATAGGACAAGAAATAACAATTCTGATGAATAAAAATACAACATTATCGTCATCTTGAATACTTTTTTTTTTTTTTTTCGACAGTTTTCTGTCGTTTATTACAGTTTAGTAATTATATCTCAAAAGACGTCAAGAAAATCGTTTGTAAATACACCGAGGGAAAAAAATAATGCCAATAAACATATACGAAAGTAACTCAATAAATAATTAATTTTAATGAGACATCAGTTGGAGGATTAGGTCGAAAATCGTACGAAAAAATGTTTTTTAATTTCGGAAAATCTTCACTCTCACAGTCGTAATTGTTAAAAATCATTGCTTTTTTCAATCTTTCAAAATACCAATAAGAAAATAATAGATTTATGTCAACACATTTCTTTCTTTTTAATTGGGGATTTTGAATGAAACCTCAAATTAAATATTTTTAATATTTTTAAAATAAAGATCAGAAAACAAAATGTTTTTAATTTTATCTTAGTTTTCAACTGTCACTTCCAAAAACAACATTTTTTTCCCCGCTTTATTTTAACTTTTATGGTAATATAAACCTATTTAAATGTTTAAAAGAAAAATGATTTTAAAGTAAAATAATTATGATTTTGTCAAATTAAGATTAATTTTCAACGTTTACGTTTTTGTAATTTTTTTTATTAAAATATTATTCAAAAGAAACTTTACGCCATATTTGCATCTAATACTAAGGTTTTTGACGCATTATTTTTATGTGCATTTTTTAAAGCACTTAATCTCATTTATTTTACAAAGCAGGATACGACTTTTTTTTTTTAATACTTTCTTCTATTTGCATAAGAAAGTATCAGATTAGTAAAACTTTTTAGCTTTCAATATTCGATGGATTCAAGTTTTAAAAACAGATTTATTTGGCATACACTTTCGTGTACAGGATAGCTACCTTCACTCTCACCTCTCGCTTGAATTTAGTACCTACGTTCTTTAAAAATTTAATGCTGTTATTAAATTTAAATGTTTAGCCCAAATTATTCAGTTAACTTTCAAACACACACCATTTTTTGAATTTTAGCAATCTTCATAAAATTTTCAAGTTACTCTTTCATTTCATCTCCAAAATACCAAACATGAATTTCCTGCTCTTTCTTTCTTTCTTTCTTTTTCTTTTTCTTTTTTTTTTTTTTTTAACAATTATGCTGATAACAGACATATGCACATTTTAAACACTGAAAACTTTATTCTTATTTGGGATATCAGAGGACATTAAAGCTCATAATTATAAGAAAAAATCAGCATTGAAAATTGGACTGCAAACAATATTTTGTCTGAAATGTGGGTGTGAGAAAGTAATTATCATTTCTAAGCAGTTTTCTTGGACTTTATAAAAATAGAATAAAGCACTTCTACTACTTACCTTCTTTTATCCTTTAGATAATAATACTAATGGATAAAAGATGGAAGCATCTTTTATCTTTTAGATACTGTCCTTTAGATAATAATGTTTTCGTTTATCACCAAAAGAGGTTTATTGAATGTTTCGTATTGGTAATAAAAATTTTGTAAACAGGCACTCTGAAATTATTTTGCATTAAAATAATTAATCACGATCCTTTATCAAGCGTAAAAATTTGGCAGCTGTGTTGCAAGAGAGTGCGCATTGCTATTTTCGCTTTACTTTCTTTACCAATATATGGTCGTTACTTGTAAAAGTGTCTCACTAGTGGCCGAGTGGTTCTGTGCGCAAACTTGGTTGACGGAAAGTGCCGGATTTGTTCTCGGGTCGCGCCCGTCGACCAAACAGTTCGAAGCTTGGCGTGGTTTTCTCCAAAATTCGCCTAAATACAGTCTAGAACCCATTTGAATGACACCCATGGAGGGTAGACCACCTCAGGTCTATGACCTTCAAGTAGTCAAATGGCTTTAATTACAAACACCATTGCTAAAGCGAATAATCTCCTTCTAAATAGATTTTAAAATAACTAGTTTTATGCAAATTTATATGTTGGAAAAATACAAAAATCAGTGTTATCTATTCTTTATTGTTTAATATAATTTAAAATTACAAGAATTTTATAAGTTATACAAAAGTTAATGCGAAATAGCTCAAAAACATTACTTTTATAATGAATATTAAGAAGAAGTTAAGTTACTTTAAAAAATATGTAATGCCGTTCATGGGATTTTAATGCAATTATTTGAGTTGCTCAATTTTATAATTTTTAATATAATTCTTAAATTATGGAGTTGCACAATTCTTTTACACAGAAGGACACAAATGGTACAGAAAGTATTATTTTGGGGTCAAAGTAATTTCGAAGTCGAATATTTACTAGGAAGACACTTGTGTTTCTAACTTTTTTTTTTTTTTTTTGTGTGTGTGTGTGTGTGTGTGTATCTTGTATTCATTATCAATTTCCTTAAATCAGTAATCAATATTTTATCAGTATATTATCGGTATATTTTTATCTGGTTATATGCTCTAAGAATTACATGCCTAAGTACATATGATTTTAAGTTTTCTTTTAAAGAAATTTTTGTTGATAGTCATGATATTCTTTCAATCATCTATATAATGTACTTAAATATTTTGTAGTATTTCTAAAAACTTACATGCGGAAATCGAAAATCAGCTGTTACTGTAATTACTGCAAAATTTATTAAAAAAAAAAAAAATAGATTATTAGTAACGTAATATCCAAGATAATGGAAAAAGAAATAGATCAATTAATATACTATAAAATAACTTGACGGATATCACCAAAAATAAATTCAAAAACTGGCGTACAGACAATAGCAAGAAATTAAAACTTCTTCACACACCATAAATTTTAAATCAGCACAACCGGTTTCGAAAGGACGTAGCCTTTCTTCATCAGGTGCAAACACGTGCAACTGCCTTGGAGGCAAAAGCAAGACTGAAAGCAGGGCAAAATCCAGAGGGGGGAGGAGCAACACAAACAACCAATAGGAAGGAACATGCAGGGCAGGACCAATCAGAGAGGAACACACATACACACACACCACAAAAAGAGGAGGGAGAAAAGGAGTAAACAATTATTATTATTTTTTTTTTTTAATTTCAATAATATTAAACTAATAAGTAAATAGTCAAAGTTTTGAAGCGTTTCAATTTTCACGTTATTTTTAAACCTGTCAATAAATTCCAATTCCCTTCAACCAAATCCCCTGTTCCTGAGCTTAAAAAATGGGGTATCTATAATGTCCCTTGTAATAACTGTGATTTGTCTTATATTGGTCAAACTAAAAGAAATCTTGAATGTCGTTTACGTGAACATTCTCGGTATGTTGTTAATCAAGAAATTTCTAAATCTTCTATTGCGAAGCACAGTTGGGAATTTGATCATAGTTTTAATTTTAAGAGTGCCAAAATTATCTTTCATGCCAAACGCATTTCCGAACTGGATTTTTTAGAAAATTTAGCTATTTACCTTAATCGTGATAAAATTGTCAATGAAAAATCTGATTCCACTTTGCTGTCTACAGCCTGGAAAAATTTGTTTAGTTCAATTAAATAATTTCCTTCATTATGTTTATAATATCATATTAGTTATAATAAAATAATTCTAATAAAAATAAAAATAATAATAATTAATGGATAAATTTTATTAAATTTACTTATTAGTTTAATATTATTGAAATAAAAAAAAAATAATAATAATTGTTTACTCCTTTCCTCCCTCCTCTTTTTGTGGTGTGTGTGTGTATGTGTGTTCCTCTCTGATTGGTCCTGCCCTGCATGTTCCTTCCTTTTGGTTGTTTGTGTTGCTCCTCCCCCTCTGGATTTTGTCCTGTTTCAGTCTTGCTTTTGCCTCCAAAACAGTTGCACGTGTTTGCACCTGATGAAGGAAGGCTACGTCCTTTCGAAACCGGTTGTGCTGATTTAAAATTTATGGTGTGTGAAGAAGTTTTAATTTCTTGCTATTGATGGATATATTTAAATTTAAATACAAAACATAAGGTTGTTAAGAGAGCGTCTTAAAACATATCAGTCACAGAAAAGTAAGAAAACATCTAATGAACATTTAAGTTTTGAAATAGATATCCGAAAATAGCTCTTGTAGAATTTATTACGAGTATGACAAAAATGAAACAAATTACTTTTGTACCAAATTTAGAATTCAAAATAATTAAATAGTCTTATTTGTTGGCTTCAAAATTGAAATGAAAGAAAGAAATAACAATTCTGGTGAATAAAAATGTCATTTTATCGTTGCCCTGGGTGTTTATTTATTTATTTTTTCCTCCTGTGATTTATTGCAGCTCAGTAATTACATATTCGAAAGAAATGTTTTTCATTTTGGAGAAATCTTCATTGTCACAGTCATAATTGTTAAAATGATTGCTTTTTACAATCATGTCAATAAGAAAATAGAGGATTTTTGTCAAAGCATTTTTTAAATTCGGATATGTAGAAAGAAACCTCATATGAAGTAATTTAACATTTTTTCCTTCCTCAAGTACAGGCAACCAAATGATTTAAATTTTATTTTAATTTTCAACTGACAGTTCAGAAAATAGATTATAAAGAATTTTTGTTTTCTTTTCCTTATTTCTTTTAGCATTTATGAAAAGGAATGTGACCGTCTAAAAGAAAAGTTAATTTAAAACAGATTAAATATTAATAAAATAAATAACTGGACTTGACGCAGAACAGAAATATCCAAATTTACACAACGTTAAAAACTCCAATGTAAAAAATTGTTAAGTATAAACTGCAAGTTTCGGTACCGTAAAGCGTACCATCATCAGTGCAGAATGACCAAATGGATTATTCCTCTTATATACAGGTAGGGAAGCGGATTATAGAGTCAGAGTAGCAATCAAAAGGAACTTAAGAAACTGGAACTAAAAGCCAATAGAAATTTGGGATGAAAAAAGCTATGTAAAAATTAAGAATATGTGGATTTTATGCAATTTTTCCAACAATCCGAGAGAAGAGGTACCAGCAAAATCGCAATTGCTACTCTGACACTATATGGGAAATTATCAAAAGGTGGAAACATTAAATGTTAACTTTTAGTAATTTCTAGAATTTTCAAATTTAAAGCCATTTTCTTTTTTTTTTTTACAGTATACAATATTGGCCTAGAAAATAATACACGAACATTAAAAGACAAGAACGGCTCTGGAAAATTAATTTTCAAAGCATTTAATTAGTAGATCAAAGCATTTAATTAGTAGTGAAGGTTACAGATTTTGGACATTGCTGACCTGTATGTTACAGATTTTGGACATTGCAGATCAGTAGGTTACAGATTTTGGACATTGCTGCCCTCTATGTTATATAGTTTTGACCTTTCCAAAATTAAGTTGGGCTTAATATATAAAAAATTCTGAAGACTAAGAATGTAGTTTTAATTGGTTCTATAATTAAGCATGATTAATAATATAGTTAATTTTTTTGTTATCCAGTAATAATAAAGAAAGTTTTAATCAAATGTAAACTTCGGTATTAATGTATTTACTACTTTTTAGAAGTAATATCGTAATTTTATGCAAATTACACATTGTGCAAAAAAGCATACCTCTGCAGAAATATTTAACACACAATTTATCCTCTTTATTTTATCAAACAACAAGTTACGCAGCCATTTTTTTTTTTTTTTTTTTAATACACATTTCTATAATCTCTTATCAAAAGAAAAATCTCCTCTTGTTGTCACAGGGTGAAGTGGAAATGGTGATTTCAATAAAACATCTTCATATATATATATATATATATATATATTAATAATCACTATTCTTTATAGATGCTTAACTAAACCTGTTAAAATCTATGTCTCCGCAAGGAGTCAAAGAATTTATGAAGAATATTTGCGTGCTATTAACAACGTAGATCTTGTCATTAATACGTAGCCATAAATTTTCATTATAAATTGCAAAGCACCAGAAACCAATGTCATAATCAGTTTTCATTTGTGAAGAATCAATTATAGAAACAATCCTTTTTTCACCAGCTTCACTGGTAACACATTCTTGATTATTTTTACTGAGAAGGCAAAGCAAGATCGTTCTGTGTCATAAATTTTAATTTTTTGCAAACGTTTTTCGCTCTTTGATTTGGCTTCTACACAAGCTTCTACTTTCTTATGTTTTGGGGGCATATCCTAAAATGAAAGGATGAAAAAAAAATTTAAAGGAGTTGCTTTATGATAATTTTTAAATGTTGTAATAAATATTTACATCTATTAATAGTGTAACAGAAAAAGATGTTATGTAAAAACTAACAATGTTCTAAGAAGACAGTATTATATGATTGAGGAAAACATAATTTCTTATTGAAATGAATAAATCCTTAATCTGTTCTGCACTTTCTTTTTATGGGTAAAAACTGCTAATGTAAAAATTTTTTGCCTTTGTTAGCTTGACTAGAAAATCTTATCCTGCGCACCATAAAAGAGGAGGGGAGTAAAAAAAAAATATATATATATATGTGTGTGTGTGTGTGTGTACTTTCGTGTGGAGAACAGGGTACAGACTTCTGGGAGGGGGGGGGGGGTTAAAAAATATTAGTTATTTTTATTTTTATTTTTATTTTATTTTTAGTGAAAATAAAAGGGTTGAAGTTTAAGCCTTTCTTGTGTGCTAGTAGGAGAGGGGTGGGGATGGGCAAAGGTAAAGAATGAAATTTATAAAGATAGAGATTTTCAGCCCTTGAATTTTTAACAAAATAATAATAATAATAATAATAATAATAATAATAATAATAAATAAAAAAGCTTTTATGATCTCAAATACAATAATGTAAGTTTTATTTTTTAACAAACATTAATATGTATATAATTTTTAACTATTTTGGAACAATGTTCTCTTATTTATTCATTTATTTCTTTATTCTTATTTCTTTACATTAGATGTATTTAATAACCACTTTATTTATTTATTAATATATATATATATTTACGTTTTAGGACATTGAATGAGTTATAAAAATAAATTTACTGAGAAAATTATCGGCATTTCGACTGTTACTCCATTTGGACATTGGTGTTAAATAATCATTCAAGAGACTTTTGGGCTAACAAAAAAATTTCAAAGTACACTTAAAATGTGCAAAACATGGAAAAAATATTTTTTAGGTAATAAAGAGAGGTATTACTACTTTTTCTGTATCTATCTTTAAAAAAAAGCATGTCCGAAATTTCGTAAGGATCGCCGCGGCTGCCATTTTGTGTCGAACGTACACCTGGAAATAGAGCATGCTTCTAAGTAAAATTATATTATTGCACGTACTAAGTATGATTTATTTATACAAAACACCTAATTATTTAACATAAAATATTATAATAAACATATTTTTATACATTTCAAGACAACAGATCATCTTTAAAAATAACTTTAGTGAAAAAATAATCGTTACACAATTTGGACATTCCTGTTTCTTACCTAAGAAAAGTGCATTTATAGCAAAATTATTTTACAAAAATACATATAGATACTTAGAAAAGTTTAAAAAGTGATTTTAAAGGTAGATAAAAGAGTCTAAAGTACTTACTTAACGTATTTTGCGTTGAAAGAATACTGTTGTTTCGATCGTTACTTTTGGACATAACAAAAATGCGAATGATATCTTTTTAGTAAAGTCCTGCTATCTTCAAAAAGGATTAATCATGTGCTGCCAACTGTTGACGAAATTATCGAACAATCATGAGTTTCCTTTATACATTCGTTTTTTTTTACCAGAATCATCTGAAAACAAGTTATAACTTTTTTTTTTTTTTTTTTTTTTTTTTTTTTTTTTTTGGGGGGGGGGGGGTACATTGGATCAGTTAACATTAAGAATGTTTAAAATTGGCCCTTTTAGCAAAAATAATACAATTTTAAGATATATGTATAAAGCTTTTACAATAAATTATATCAATTCTTGTCTCTGAATAAAATAAAGAACTCAGTAAAAAAAAAAAAATTCTAGTCAATAAAAATTAAATTTATTTGCTGTTGAAGCTCAAAGTTATGATTTGTGTCCAGTGCCCACCTTCTGAAAACTGCCCATATTCCGCTTCCCTACCTATATATATGAGAAGTAATCCACATGGTCATTCTGCGCGGACGACGGTACGCTTTACGCTATCGAAACTGCACTTAACAATTATTTACGTTGACGTTTTTAACGTTGTATAAATATATATTTTTCTGTTTAAATATTATTTGCCAAATCAAATTTATTGTTTGACGTTTATGTTTTCATAAATGTCTTTATTAAAATGTTGTTAAACATAAACTTTTACATCATGCTTACTTATGCTAAGCTTCTTGAAATATTATTATTTATGTGCATTTTTTTTTCCCACACAAATATGTTCATTTATTTTACCAAGCAAGATACGGTAGCTATTATTTTTACTTTTATTTCTGTCCTAAATCCATGTTATGATATTTTTATTTTTACTTTCATTTGAAAATATAATAAATTACTGGATTCGTGAAAGTTTTTAACTTCAAGTTTTCAATAGACTTACACGTTTTGAGATGTCCTGAATGCAATATGGCCGTTTTCAGAAAAAGTCTGCTGTCTGTGAATCAGCAAAATTTTGTGGGTGCAGTGTCGCACTAAATAATGAACGAAATTCTATAAAACCTTATTTTTCATTGGATATTGATATAAATTGATGCTGATTAGATTATATATATATCGCCAAACAGGTGGCGCTTCTTTACTGCAAATTCTGGTAATTACGAGAAGGCTATACCTCAGTTTCTGTAGAGTACACATAACTTGATTTGTGAGAGGTCTTTAAGAAAATATACTTAATTAGTTTGGGTTCGTATCGACAGAAGAGTGGCGCTGATATGTTGTAATTTTCCC
Source organism: Salticus scenicus (assembly GCA_963930645.1). Lineage (NCBI taxonomy): Eukaryota > Metazoa > Arthropoda > Arachnida > Araneae > Salticidae > Salticus > Salticus scenicus. The sequence goes on from CAWVNO010000061.1 coordinate 2,123,117, forward strand.
TGTTTACGGGAAGGCTATTGTACAAACTATATCGCGCGTAAGTGAACCAAACTTGATGTGTAAGATGACCAATTAAAAAAATGCCGATTTAATTTAAGGGTACTTGGCACTTTTGAATCAGCACCACTGAATATTTAACATAAAAGGTTATATAAAAATGGAATTATATTAGGTTTGTTGAATAAAATATATATTCAGGGAATATTGCTTATGCTTTTTCATATATTTTTTACAGATTTAAAATTTTTAAATTGCGTTTTCACAAAAGACTTAATACATACACACACAAATATGTATATATATTGGGGGGGGGGGGGTTAAAAAATTAAACGTGCAAGTCTAGATTAAGTTTTGAAAAAAAAATGACATTTGTTGTTGTTCTATTTTTAATATTTTTTCTTTTAATGATATTGCAAAATCCATCTCTTATTCTTTGAAGTAGGTTCTATTAAAAAAATCAAAAAAATTAAATATCTGTAGAAGTTTTAGCATTTTGAAGATCACGAATTCATGAAAAAATGTAAACTGAGAATACCTAGCTTAAAGGTTTTAAATCTGTAAAATACCTATCAAAAACCATAAGAAATGGGGCCTGAAACGAAATTAATTTTTGTAAGTGTTTTTTATAAACTTTTTATAAGTTTTTAGTGTTATATTTGTACATATTGATGTGCAATTTGTACATATTGATGTGCTCATGTAGTTGGAGATGGAGTTGATTTGTGGAATTACATCGAAACAAAGTGGCAAAATATTCCATTAGTGCACTCCAGAGTACAATCCGTTCGCTCACGGATGTCCGAGAGGTACAAGTTACCTCTTGCATTATGAACTGGAGGGGAATCTGGTCTTAAGACAGTTCTGAGTCGCTTCCAAGGTTGTGAATCATATCTAAGAGGGATTTAAAGGTAATTTCTTTGAGAGTCCTGGAGTTGACTGCCGACGCACATCGGTGTTTTGTGTGTATGACCAGTACATGCCGTGCTGTGAGGCAGCGTATGGAATTGGATAGGAGAACCTGTGGCCTTTCTGCCTCCTTTATGTGGGCTCCCTCCACCTGAGGTGAACAATACTTTTAAGTTTGTCCTCTTTTTGTGTTTTAGTTAATTTATGTCTTACCTTCTCTTTTTAGTTTGTTTCTTGTCTCTCCCTGTCTTGTGTGTTTGTAAAAGTTGAAATGGAAAAAAAGAAGTTTATAACTTGCAAAGGCTATCGATTTCCAATTATTTTGTGTGTCTTTTTGAGTAAGACAACATCCAACTGCAATATTCGACGCATCAGCATGTAACTGAAATGGATTGCTAATAGATGGCGTTGAAAAGGATGTCTCTTGGCATAAGGCTTGTTTTAATTCTTCAAAGACCTTTTGATGACGTGCTTCCCATAAAATGCTATGAGCTGGTGCACTTTTTCTTGTTTGTTTCGTTAGTGGTATTGCTGTTTGTACAAAACCTTGTATGTAAAACCGGTAAAAATTCATTAAGCCTAATATTCTTCGAACATCTGTTTTCGTAGTAGGTGGTTTCATCTTAGCCATTGATTTTTTTTTTTTTTCATCTGGTCCATGACAACCACCTCCAGTTATGTGTCCTAAATACTTTAGAGTTTTATCAGCAAATGTGGATTTCGTAAATTTCGCTGATAACTCTACATTTCCTAACTCAGATAGGAGTTTATCTAAGTTCAGGAAATGCTCTTCAAAGGTTTGCGAATAAATTATAATATAATCTATATAAGCTTAGTCATCGATATCATCTATATCATCTTATATCATCCGTATAAGCATAGTCTTTGTGATCTTTTAGTACTATATCCATCTCTCGCTGAAACGCTGCTGCTGCTCTTACTATTCCAAATGGCATTACTTTCTACTGGCAAGTACCATTATGGATTGCGAATGTTGTCTGTGTTTTACTGCTTTCTTCCAATGGTATCTGCCAATATCCTCGGAGTAAATCTAAAATAGTGAACCAGTTTGCTGCTCCGGCTATATATAGCAGTGTATCCATGTCTTTCTTTGGGAATGGAACAGGTCTCCTTGTTGTATTCAGCGCTCTATAGTCTACTCATAATCGTACCGTAGCATCTTTTTTAGAAAAACATACTATTGGGTAGGCGATCTCTGCTATTAACCATTCAATCAATCCGGTCTCTAGTAATTCTTTTATTTGGCGTTTAATATCTTTACGATAAACAACAGGTACTGTATATCTATGTGCTTGCTTACGAATTACTCCTGGTATACGTTCAATTCCATGCTTTCCAACTTTCGCAGTTTTCATAGCTGTTTCAAATCTTTGTTCTTGTAAAAATATTGCTATAGGTTTGGCGTATTTTGCTTTCAAAATTTCTATTCTTATATGCATTCAGTATGGTAAAACCAATATGTAGCTTTCATTAGCTATTCCCTAAAAAGTTTTAACCTGCTTTTTAAAAGGATACATAATGCTTAAAATTTAATTTACTTGCCGCATACGAAATAAATCAGAATCGAGTATTTAATTTATTTTATTTCTAAATAAAAAACAATCAACGTGTTTTTTATGAGACACATTAACAGTAATTTTTTTTTTATGGTTGTTTGTAAAGCATTTTATCGAGTAAAACATGCTAATACAAACATCTAACTACAGCGGGATTTTTTTTTTTTTTTTTAATATTCTAAAAAAAGAGCTTAAAATGTTTGCATTTAAGTTTTAACGAAAGTAAGTAATATTAGTAGAAATATTCAGCTGTCAAAATAGAAATTTCCATAACTGAGGAATTTTAAAGTAAAAATGTAAGATATGTTGGATGTTTTTCTTTATTTTATTTTAGATTTTGAAACCTTAAATGTATTTGAAAATTAACAAAATAAAATTAATTAGAAACATTTTCTCTGATACACATTTAAATGATTAATAATAAATTCCTTTTTTTCTTTTTCTTTTCTTTTTCTTTTTTTTTATGTAGAGTAAGATAAGAATTTACATAAAGTAAAAGTATATCAAAAGAAAAATAATTAGCTTTTTCGAACTTGTATTATTTCTTTAAACTAACCAGTGATAAAATAAAAATTCTCCAAACTATTTTACATATACAATTTTGTAATTTTTAATTTATGATTTTGTTTTTATTTTGTAAAGGTTTTCAAAACAATTTGCTAATCGAAGCGTATCAAAGCGTATACGTAAAATACATAGAATCAAAGCGTATACATAAAATACATAGAATCAAAGCGTTTACATAAAATAATAACAAATTTATATCACCAATGCTCATAATAGGAATTTTCAATTATCTTACATTCACAAATAAAATAGAAATTAGAAAGTAAAATTTTAGGTGTAGTAGGTTAACGAAGTTCAGTTATTTCCATGGAGATTAACTATTTCCATAATTAAAATTAACTCTAATGAGAAAATAGATTTCAACATAATACGTTGTCATAGCTACAATCTCTATTGCAAGTGAATGTTCTAAATTGAACTTGTATTGGAAATTTTCCATCATTTTCTCCTTTCTGTACATCAAAAATTGTTTAGTTAAGCCTGAAATTTTGTATAATTTGAATTTGATGTATTTTCTTCGGTAAGGTTTCCTATTTGCTGTATATTCTATTTATTTTCCTTAAAAATATTTGTACACATTTATTACTAAACATTTAAAGAATTTTGACTTCGTAGGAAAATCATAATTTTGCACTTCATGCAGTGTAGTTATAACAGGTGCGGCAGTGAAATGGGCGATTTTGAAACCCTGGAAATACGTTATGAATCAGAACCCCTAGTTACGTTATGAATCAGAAAACGAAAGTGGTACCATCTGAACAATAAACATTTGCCATTGACACTGATATCGGTGTTCAGTTGAGATGGCGTCGTATACCGGTGAACAACGCGCCTTTGCTGTGAAGGCGTTTCACAAAAACAACGACAGCTACGTAGCCGCGCAGCGTGTATTTCGTTCTCATTACAATCTTCCACGCCATGCCCCAGTTCCGTCGGTGCACGCTATCAAATTGTGGGTGCAGAACTTTGAAGAAACGGGTAATGTGATGAGAAAGAGGGGTGAAAGTGCGAAACGCGTGTGCACACCAGAGAATGTTGTGATTTCAAGTGATGGACATTTTGTGTCGTGACATGTCTGTGCATGATGTGCAAGTTGTTCAGAAACTTTCGTCACAAATTGCAAGCATTGTAAATTCATGTTGTAATTCTTTTATATCGCTGTGAATAAATTTGTATCACTGGTGGAGGTTTCAAAATCGCCCGTTTCACTGCCGCACCTGTTATATCTATCTATCTATACATACAGATAAAAAGTCAAGTTCTTATTTTTCATTCACTTTTGAAGTGTGTTATGTGTGTTACTTATAAGATCACGTGTTACAAATTATAGCGGTTCAAATTATAATTGTTCTCATTCCTACTATTTCGCCTGATGAATGTTTGGGCTCAATTATTTCGCCCTAAAATAATTTTTGAGATTTTTTCATTTTATGGTCTTTGCCTGCATTGTTCTTATTTAATATCTTTATAGCACCGTGACTAACGTATAACGGAATGGTGGACGCATTTTAAAAATATGTACGCTCCTCTTATCAGTGAGAGATATTAAAAAGACAGTTAACCTTGCAAAAAAATCTTCTAATCGGGCAATCGTTATCATTTAAATAAATAGAAATAGAAATCGTACTTTACCATTATAACATTACTTCATGTAATTTATAATACTTCTTATCTACAACTATTGTACTCTGTCTTCAGTTCTCACGCTTTAAGAAATTTTATACTTAAATTTAATTATTTATTTAAAAAAAAAATACATTTTAAAAACGGTTACCAAAGTATTTCTCATGTATAAACGTTTATCTAACTTGTTATGTGTTTTAAAATAATATATCTAAAATTAATTTTAATTATAACATCATCTAATTATAAAATTTGAAAAGAAAAAAAAAAGAAAAAAATCTCAAATATAGTATTGATAAAAACTATCTTTGTTACTATTATTGAAATTTAAGGAAAATGTTAAAGACAAATTATTAAAATTTTTGTCTAAACTATCAATAAAATTCTAAATCCTATAGATAAATTCTTTCACCATCATTCGCTAAATATAGTCTGTCTTGTTATCTTTCATCACTTGTAAAATAATTAAGAAACGTGATTTCATTTCTTGTTTAATAATGAAATTGAAAAAATAAATTAGTATATTTTTACGTTAGATATTTTTTAAATTTATTTTTGTGTGTGGGTGAGTAAAAATATATTATATATTAATAAATTATTGCAGATTATGTTCGCTTTTTTTACGGCTTCAATAATCTCATTAACATTTCAAAAACCACCGAACATTTTTTCCCATTTAAAAGCCAAGAACAAGCTGGTAATTAACAAACAAGCAACCAGGAGCTATTTTTGCTAAGATGAAAGATAATTACTCTGTTTTTGACATTTTAACAGCATAAACATCAAACTATGCTTTATGTTTTTTAATTACTCTTTTTTTTTAATTATTATTATTTTTATAATGAGATTAAAATAAATAAATAAATAAAAAGATATGATTTAGTCATATATACATAAATATAAATGTTCATTACACACAGAAATAGAATATTAAGATACTTAAATATATTTTTTATAAAGTAGGAATATAATTGAATAATTAAAATAAGTTCTGTTTTCATTAACTTTAATATTCATAATTACAGGTTACATAAATTTAATTATCATTTTCTCTAAATATATTTTGCTTGCTTCATAGTTTTCTTGGCATTAATTTCTTTCCCTTCTTAAGTTTAAATAAAAGTAAATATTTAACTTTTTTATCTTCAAGAGCAAAATTTAAGCTTTAGAAATTGGATTTCATTTTTTTTTAAGCATGCAATATATTTTTCGCAGAAATGAATGTCTCTTAAAAATAATCTTCTAAAAATGCTTTTTTAAGTATATATATATTATTCTAATTAGTTTTTATAAATTTTCCTTTTTCTTTAATTGAAGAAATTTAATTTAATATTTAACATCAATGTGAAACTACTCTGCATAATTTGTATTGTAATTGTATATGAATTTTGTTTTCTCTTCTTATATATGAATAAATTAAAGCTCATCTCTTTTTGTGCTACAGCAAAATTAAATTTTAGACATTGTTTACTTTTTTGAAATGACTTTAAAAAAATAATAATAAAGCAATTGGAAACAAAATCGAAATATGTATCCTGTAATTTTTAGAAGTTTCGTCCAAAATAGATTTTCATTCTCCTACACTACAAAGGAAAAAGAAATCCACTTTAAATTATGAGACTTCCTTCGCATTAAAAATGGCAAGTAATTTCCTTAAAATTACTTCCAATCGTTTGTTAAAAAAGGAGTTTATAGTGAAATCGTTGAGAAAATCGTATATTTAAGTCTGTGTTACTTAAATTTACGAGTTTTACTCCGACAGGAAAAATGCAACTTTCCCGTAAAAATATATATATATATATATATATATATATAATTTCTACTTAAATAAAATATATAATAATAATAATTTTTAAAATAGTGCACAAATAGGAGAAAATGCTTCATAATTTATGAGTGATGTATGATTTTACTGTATGTGTGTGTTCTAGTGTAATTCTATTCCGCCGTAAGAGAAATTGTGTCATACTAAATTATTCCAAGCTGTAAGTAACAATGCATTTACGTCAAAATGAAAACAACAGTCTTTCTGGATTTGAAACGTTTAGAAACAGCTTGTAAGATTATAAAATTTTGAATGGTGTAAGGTATTGAATTTGTATTTCTATACGTAGAGAAAATTGTACGTACTTCTTGAAAATAGAATCGACAAGCGATTAAAAAATAGAATTTTGAATATTTGGCAGAGTTTCATACAAATACTGTTCAATATTCGAACATTTTACCCTTGTAAAATTAGTTGTAAACGAAAAAAGGTAAAACCCTTCGTTCAAGCACTAGTTAATACTGTTTTGAAAAAGGGTGCAAAGGTTCAATAAGATCATTGCATTATTGTTTGAGAAATAGTATCCACCACTTTTCTGTAGGGTCTCTGAAAACCAGGACCCATCGGTTCAATTTTTCAAAATTTATAATGAAAATTTCGTAAAACATTGTTTAAACTCTTTTAGAAGCTTAAAAAAAATTGCTTATTATTATTAAAAAAAAAAAAAAAAAGAAAGAAAGAAAGAAAAAAAAAAAAAAAAAAGGGAGAAAATATGCTTTTTTTTTAACCTTCAAAACACATGTAACCCCTTAAAAATTGTTAAACCATACATTTGAGATACATTGAAACAAAGTTATCAATATTTTCTTTTTTTACCAATAAAATAAAATAAAATAAATACATAAGACAAATGAAATAAAATAAAATATATAAAGAAATAAATAAATTGGTTTTTAAGGCTGTGTGTAATTATTATTTAGGTTATTAAAAGAAAAAAAAAAGATGAGAAAATATGCTTTTCTTTATAACCTTCAAAATCCGTGTAACCCCTTAAAAAAATTTTAAACCATATATTTGTGATACATTGAAACAAAGTTATCAATATTTTCCTTTTTTACCAATAGAATAAAATAAAATAAAATAAATACATAAGATAAATGAAATAAAATGTAATATATAAAGAAATAAAGAAATAGGTTTTTAAGGCTGTGTGTAATTATTACTTAGGTTATTAAAAGAAAAAAAAAAAAAAAAAAAAAAAAAGATGAGAAAATATGCTTTTCATTTTAACCTTCAGAATCCATGTAACCCCTTAAAAAATTGTTAAACCATATATTTGTGATACATTAAAACAAAGTTATCGTTCTTTTTTTTTTAACAAAAAATTAAAATAAATTAAAATAAAATAAAATAAATAAAATATATAAAGAAATAGGTTTTTAAGGCTGTGTGTAATTATTATTTAGGTTAGATACAAGACTGGACAGACGAATATAATATTTTTAAACTGTTGTTTTTTAAGCGCATGCATTTCCGATTTCGTTGAATTTTTGAACATTATTACTTTGACAATTACTTCCTTTTACTTAAATGGGAGAGAAAAAAAAAAAAAAAGATACAATTTCTGACACTGAATTTTTACTATATTTATGCATTTTGAGGTGCCCTAAATTTGAAAAGGAAACTTTTAACAACTAGACTTTCTTGTTGTTATCAGCATAATTTAAAAAGAAATAAATGAAGTAAGTTCAAATTTAGTATTTTGAAGGTCACATAGAGCACTACTTGAAAATTTGGATTACAATCGGTAAGTTTCATGGAGTAGTTTGTGTAAAAGTTCTCTGAATAACTTGAGCCAATTTTTTTAATTTCATAACAATCTTAAATGTTTTACAAATGTAAATAAATAATTAATCAAAGGTGTTGAGGCGCGCGGCAGCCCCACTCACACACAGAAATAAAATGTACTAAACTCTTTCTAAAACTATCAGTGTAAGATAAAATAGTGTGAATGTCACACCAGATTATATTAAATTTTTACACAGGTTCAAATTTTGTTTTCAAAAAGAAATACACTGTTAGAAATTTTAGCTCAAATTTGAACCACTACATGGAGTAAAGCTACAAGCAATATCATAACATGGTTCAACCTCACTTTTAAGTTTTCCACTTCTTGCGATTTAATTTAAGTTGCACAAAAACTTGGAGCTACCGTACGTCCACTCACAAGGGAAGTATGAATCAGCGAAATTCCTACTGAAACCAAACCAAGCTTAAATTAAACAGCGTCATTGAAAACATAGGGTAAAGTGCAAATTTTGTGCAACAACATACCTGTGGACCAAAATATGATCCTAGAAAATTTAGCCCCTTTTATCAAAATCAATGAAACAAAATTAGCGAGAAAGAACGCACGCCGCAGTGCCAGAGGGTTTGACTTAAAAAAAAGAAGGTCTTCAGTTAAATCCCCGTTTCGGTCGAATTTTATTTTATTTTATTTTTTATTTTTTATTTTATTTTTTTTAACATAATACCAATATTTCAGCATAAAATTAGAAAATCATGGTAAAAGGTTAAATCATCGGGTGGTTGCTGCTACTTCAGTACCAAGTTTTAGTTCAAACTAACACCAAATTTTTAACAGTATACTTTGATATAAAGAAATAACTATTATAAACATTTTTCCATACATTAAATTTAAAATGGGAAAAAAGGAATAATAATAACAAACTAATTTATTTTTAAGTAAGTTGCTATATAAATATTATTTAAAGTTTGAAACATATCAAACCGCAAGCATTTGTAAGTTATAATGAATCAAACATTTGAATACGAAATTTCTATGCAAACATTCTAACAAAATATCCTAAAAAACATGTAATTTTTTCCAAAGACCACACTGGTTTTGAATATTTTAAACTATTATAAATGAAATTTAAATTGTATCTATGACTTCTTATGGGAACTGTATCTAGTGACAAATAAAATGCACAGAATTTATTTACCTACAATCTACTCTATACCAGTCAAATGGTTTGTATCATAACCTGGTACAACACGAGCAAAAGAATAATCATAGAAAATATATTTCAAGCGAGAAGTATTAGGTATAATGAGCATGAAATATATGCATGTGAAATTTTTATACAAGCATTAAAAAAAAAAAAAAAAAAAAAAAAAAAAAAAATCTAAGAAAATAGTACATTATTTCAAATAAACTTTGGTACATTTATCCAAAGAAGAAAAAAATAATAAAGAAAGAAATTAGCAAGTTTTTCCTAAGAAATTTTAGACTATGTCATATTTTAAAAATTAACCTTCGATTTCTTTTTCTTTTCTTTTCGTATTTATCATTTACATGACAACTTTGAGAATTATTGTGACTGTGACTTTTCTCTCGAATGATCCAAATTACATAAGTGTATAATAACAATGCACAATTATTTTACTTTATTCATGTACAAGGGCATCCCAAACGTCCATATTCGAGCTGGGATTCTAATTCGGGAACTGGCGTTCCAGAGAGCAGCTCCCTAGACACTGGGTTGGCAACCTTCGATTTAAATGCAAAAACTAAAAACTAAAATAATAAAATAAAATAAACTGTGAATTTTATCTATATTTTTCGAGTGATTTGCCTCTCTTACCTCAACCAATTATGGATAGATAATTTCTAAATATCAGTCTTACCATTTCTAATAGTTGACAGATATCCAAGAAAATACTTTTCTAAAGGCTTCAAAATGCGTATATGCAATAGAAACGAATTTATATATATTACATTGTAGATTATTCTACGTATAATGAATAACAATATTATTTATAAATAAATTTTCTTCATTTCTCACTCTCTCATTCTCTCTCTCTCTGTTTCTTTCTTTTTTTTTTTTTTTTTTTTCAAAAAATGCTATTGCAATCCTTTTACTCAGAATTATGTTTTTCTCTTGATATACCGCCAGTAAATATGTGTCATTTCATTAAAATATTTCATATTTAATAGGAAATGAGTTATCTTTTCTGTCATTATGTCAGTCATAAATATCTAAGAAATGCCACATTTATGATATTGCATGGATATTTATAGAGCTTGTGGAACCGAAGGCAATTCCTTTGTGATTGGATTAGACTTCGGATTAGAAAATGTTAATAGAATAACTTCTTATTAACATTCCGTGCTAGCATTATTCGTAAATTGTAGAAAAAATAATTAAGCATAACTGTAGAATTGGCTTTGCAAAATTTATTACATAATTACGAATTATTTACAAACAAAATTTCATTGCTATTATTAATTTTTAATTTAGAGAAATTAATGTGAAATTATTTTTAGAAATACAGAAAAATACTATTAAGTAAAAAATAAAATAATTATTTCAGAAAGTAATTGTTTCATTGTATGAGATTGTTTATTAATTTCAAAAATTTCCATTCTTATGAATGAGCGTTATTTTTGAAATAATTGTTTGATGATCACAATATGTATTGTTATATCCTTTTTACAAAAAAAAAAAAAAAGCATTCTTACATATTTTATTTATTTATTTATTTATTTAATGTTGGAATGCTTATAATTATTCTCGTTTTTATTAAGACAGTTTAATGCTTCACCAAAAAAAATTACGAACTGTCAGTTTAGTTAATGTTCGTGTGCCTAAGAAAGAATTGTAAAAAGTATAGAAACTCTGCTATTGGTAAAAACTAAATTACATGTTTTTTTTTTTTTTTTTTTTTTTTTTTTTTTTCTAACATGCTAATTTATTAGAGACAATTTATTTATTCCTAGAAAATCTTGTTATAATTTCAAAAGCTTTTCTAATGAAGAAAAGTAATGAAAGAAACATTATAGTGTTATTCCGAATTTCAAAAAGAAATAGAAAGAAATTTTACTTTCTTTCTGCGAATTTTTTCTTACTGAGAGGGTAAACCAGTAGTCGATAGAGTTTAACTGTAATTTATGTACAAGACACTTATTAAAAAAAAAAGAAAAAAAAAGAGTTAAGAAAAGAAAAATATATAGAAACAGAATATATATACATAGTTTAATGTATCTAATTCTTTTAATTCCACTGCTCTGCATGAAAATCGACCCTAACACCATTTTTGCAAATTCGTATGTAAAATGTCCTCTTGAATCTGAATATGGCACTCATTTTTCCCTATCACCCACCGTCTTTGGGGAACGCCCCCTATTTTTATCACTTTTCAGTAATTGTATGACTATAAATTTGATTTGTAGGGTGGGAAAGGACTATTTTAACTGTTAAATATCTTCTGAGGGGCTACAGAAGTGAAAAATTCATAAAACATAAACATCTGCAGCAACGGAAAATTTTAGGGGAGGATTTGCCACTTAAATTATGAATTAAGTTTATTATATTTTATTAACCAATTATTATTACTATATATTTTTTACATTACATATAATTACATTATATATTATTATTATTATTATTTGTTTTTAAGTGTTAAAATAATTCTTTTCCATTCTCCATATCAAATTCATGGCAATGCAGTTACCTAACAGTGATAAAAATTGAGAGAAGGGTTGGCGTCCCGAGGAAACGGTGGGTGATTGTGCAAAACGAGAGTCATATTCGGATTCAGGAGGTCATTTTAAAGGAAGGATCATTATCAGGACTCGAAAAAAAAAAAAAAAAAAAAATCTTGAAACGCAGTGTTACTGTAATTTAAACATTTTTTAAGCATGATTTAATCGGAATAGAAGCCTTCATTTTTCAACTTTTTGTAAAATAAAATAACATACTGAACATATTTTTAAAGGAAAAAAAAAAAAAAAAAAAGAAATCTTAACTTACTAGATGTAAATTCAAGAAAGTATTAACTTAGAAATTTTACGCTTTTAAGTTTTCTGAAATGTTTTAATTCGTAAATATTAATTTAAAAGTACTCCCCCCTCCCCTTTTTTTAATGATATACTTCAGGAGTTTAGTGTTAACAAAACTCAAAATATATTCTACAAATTTATACAGTTTAAAATTTTCCTAATGCGTCTATATTTAAATTAGCTTTTCTTTATTTATACGAGTAAAAAGAAATGGTGCATGTCATTTGCATAAATATAGTAATAATATATAGATGGCTCATTAAGAGGAAAAATGTGATTCCTTTTCACTTGGAAAAATACGGCTATTTTACCTACTAATAGCCGTCTTTTCCCGAATGAATACGGGCCGCGGTAGCCCAGTCGGTAGACCGCGCGCCGGGTTCGTAATTGGAAAATTGCGGGTTCGGTACTTGAACCGGCCAATAACCGTCGTGTACACTAACGGTGGCTTGTGCACGTAAAATCTGTCGTGGCCGCAATGTCCTCCATGTTCCTATCAAAATTATACTTCTGGGAGTCACCGAAGAGGGAGAGCCATTCCTTCTGTGGAGGATCAAAATTGCGATGGCATGTCTCCGGAACACCTCTAGGGGTGAGTCCTAGACCGTCGCCAATTGTCCATTGCGCAGCACTAGTGTGATGTAAAACCCAATCTACCCAAATGAATACACATGGGAATGCACACGAATAATTTTTCAAACAAAATTTATGAATAATTTATGTACTGAAGGTGAATGAAAAACTCTAGATACAGTTTCAAATTCATTCTTCTTCATTTTTTTTTTCATTTTTTTCAATACCTTCTAACGGCTGATGCCAAAACTTTTTTTCAGCATCAAAATATTTGCACGATAACATGGGGATAATAAATCTATATATATATTACTATATCTTACCAATTGTATATGATGCCGTAAAACACTGATTGCTATTAGAACACTGATGTCTAGAAGCAACTAGCGCAGTCAATTTAGAAATTTTGGTGCCACTTACATGCAAAATTTGCTGTGAGAAAAACCTCTTTACCTGGGAAATTGGGAGATTATCGCTTGAGGTATGTGATTTTCAAAAGTTAAAATGCAATTTTAAAATGCAAAATTTTTTTTCAGTTCCCGAATGCTTTTAAAAACGGAATCTAATTCTTACGTGCATTTGAGACATAGTCAGGGGCTATATAGAATCAATAGCTAAATTTACTGCCATAGATGTTCAAATAAAAGTTGTTCAATATATATATATATTTCTTTCTTGATGGTTTTCGTCAGTCTATAAATATAAGCATTTAGTGTTACTATAATGTGCAATTAAGTTTGTGGTTAAAGAGAGAAAAAGTAACGAACTGTGCACTTTACAAAACTTAATAAACATTCCCTTAGAAAACTCTTTAAGGTGATGATATTTTCATGATAAAAGTAAATATTTGTATATCCCGTCAGTATCCCTAAAACTACAACTTAAGAAAGAATTTGGGTTTTGTTTTTTAATACTAAACATTTAAAAAATATTTTCTCTCATACATGTATGCACAATATAGATAAATTTTGTTTTTCTTAACTAGTGTTCAAAAACACTGTGCTGTAAAAAAATTGTCTGGTGAAAAAAATGTGTAATTTAACAAAAATGCATACACTGTATTTAATAATACTGTTAAGAAGTAAAGTTTAAAATTTTTCACTTGCCTTTTTTTTCTTTTTCTTTAAGGTTTCAAATATTTATGTTTATTTAAAAGTATATTTTCAATGATATTCAATAAGAAAACTAAAATTTGAGGTATTTCTAAATATAGTTTTAATATATATTTCAAATATACAAAGTAACAGAATAAGACTATACATAATTTATGCGAAAGTAAGAAATAACAAATATAACTTATTCAATTATTTTAAAATAACACAATTCTGAACAGAGGAACAGATTCAATTATGTAAATAACCATCTTCACAGAAAACAGTTACAAAGAAAGACAAAAAGAGAAGAAAAACATACTTCTACATTGTAAAAAGGTAACATATTCACTTAGAATATTACATTTTCAAATAACAATACTGCTTACGAATTCAGAATAAATATATTTAATTTTAATATATGCAAATTATGGTTTCGTATATATATATATTATTATTATTATTATTATTATTATTATTTATTATTATTTATTTTTTTTTCAAATTACAATAAATTTGCTTTGATTTATCATCATTTGCCAAAATTCACATAAATAATTATTTTTTCGGTTATAGATACTGTGATGTTGAAAAACATCACATATCCCTTTTTAAAATAAAATAATAATAATAATATAAATTACATTTTATTTATTTATTTATAATACAAGCAAACATTATATTTCTTATTCTAAAAGAATTTAATACAATTTTGTTTATTTCGCTTATGCTATTTTATTTTTATTTCTATTTCATTAATCTGTAATTTCATATAATTTATTGTTCTTTTTCCTGCTCTAAATCTCATCAAGTAATAATTAAATAAAATATCAAAGAAAGAGAAACCCATTCATTTTATGCTTTAAAACCGCAGACGATTTTTTTTTTTTTTTTTTTTTTTTTTTTTTTTTATATATTTAATGAAGCGCTGGGATGGAGATATCTAAAGTAGGAAGCGGCCATGACGTACAGGGAACCCGGTTCAATAAGCTCCGTAAAACAAAACATAGCATCGAGTCATTTTCCATTTAGTAAATGAGATGTTTAATTACTCTTATAAGACATATATTAATGATATTCTTGGACAAAATGGAATAAGTATATTCGAAAACATTCACGATGGAGAATTCCTGTTTATTATTTCAAGACAGACATCCAAAAGAAGAATGGAAGCCATTACGATATCTTTTTCTAAACAGAACACATTTCGACATTTCCAGTCAATGATAAAAATATAACATCCTTACAGAATGACAGACAGCAAGCTAATTAATTTATTTCGCCAAATCTCATTGGCATCAAAAATCAAGTTGGCTGAACACATTTTAAATTTATATCTGGTAAACCTAAATAATAGTTAAAAGATTGGCTAAAAATTAAATTACGTCATATGATGTGATTAAATTTTGTCAGGTGTCCAGAATTTGGCTAAAAGTGCAAAATCAATTGATAAAAAAATATTAGAAATTATTTTCAGCTATGATGATTCAACGGAATCTATAAACGTTTGATTGGAGACAGGAAGCTACAATAAAAAAAAAAAAATCGTCTGCGGTTTTAAAGCATAAAATGAATGGGTTTCTCTTTCTTTGATATTTTATTTAATTATTACTTGATGAGATTTAGAGCAGGAAAAAGAACAATAAATTATATGAAATTACAGATTAATGAAATAGAAATAAAAATAAAATAGCATAAGCGAAATAAACAAAATTGTATTAAATTCTTTTAGAATAAGAAATATAATGTTTGCTTGTATTATAAATAAATAAATAAAATGTAATTTATATTATTATTATTATTTTATTTTAAAAAGGGATATGTGATGTTTTTCAACATCACATATTTCTCCCCGTCGACCGAAAAAAAAATGGGTTCAGCCATTACATCGTCTATATGACAGCTCAGCAAAAATTAATATTAAATCAAATTATTTCCAATCTTGTAAAATAGATTGATTACAAAACAAAAACAAAAAACGAATGGCTTCCAATACAAATAAAATACGTACATTGTTATATTATTAATAGAAAATCTAGTATGCATACTTAAAAAAAATAATATTCTTATACAATATTAAAATACAAATACAAATACAGAAAATAAGGATGTTTATTAAATGGTGATGAGATATAATGTGGTATGGCCATAAATCTGTGTACACAAAAGTCTTTAGAATATATCCACAAACAAAATGAGCTCAAGTCCTTTGATTTAAAATTCTAATAATTCAGTCATCATATACTTTATCAGTTCGTGGTAAGATGCTGAAATCAGTAAATTTTTATGTTACCATGCATGGCGAGAAACTTTGACGAATCCATTTCAGTACATGTAGGACAAGGATTTGTTGTAATAAATACATAGTTCAAATGTATAAGCAATTTTTATATGAAAGTTTCACAAAATAAAAACCAAGTATATTTATATGTTATCAAATATATAGTGAGCCTTTTATATTCATTAAAAGGTTTAAACAAATAATACATGTTGAAAGAAAGCAATAATAACACTTGTTTTTATTTATTCATTTTTTTTAATAGGTAATTGAAATTGGAATATATGAGACATATGCATATGTGTATGACAAAAATATTACCTGCACCAAAGTTTTTTTTTTTTTTTTTTTTTTATTAATTGCATTAACATTTTTTTTTTTTTTTTTTATCACAATATTGTTCTAGTATGTTAACTTTTAATAAAATGCAATTATAATTAACAAGTACGTTAAAGAAAAATATCAAAAGTGATATACACTGCTGTTGTAAGACAATGCAGCTTAGAATATAATTTCCTGGACCAGCCATTGATTATCCAAGCTGCGAAATTTCACAACAAATAAAAATCACAACAGGTTGATCAGGTCTGTTGCAATGAAAGTATACATCAAATTTATTTAATCTATCTTTAATCATTATAAATACTTAAAAATTTATACTGCGTAACTTTTAACTTAGGGAAAAAAAATATGATGAAAAATTACTTTCTGTTTCGTAAATTGTATTGATGTGTATCATTGGAAATAACGTGATTCTTACTAAAATTAGAATTATTATAAATGTCAAATAAGTGATTATTACGTGGAGGTGCCAATAAAATTCTATCTATATGCACACGAAATGCCTTATCATCACTAGCATGTAACCGTTTAATTGAAAATGAAACAGGGGAATGTTTAACTGTGACAATGAAAGGACCTGTATATTTAGATTTAAATTTATCCATAGACTTCAGATACACAATATCTTTTGTGCAGATGCTTCTTAGTTTAGCTTTTCTTTGAAAATATTTATTTCTTTTTGATTGGGAATCTTGAATGTTATTGTACGCTTTTTTATAAATTTCCTGAAGGTCTTGCATTAATTTATAGATGTTTACATTAGAGTCCAGGTAAGTGTAATTATAATTTGAATTATAAGTGTCAAAAATTAGTGCCAGTTCTCTACCAAAATGTAGAAGATTGGGCGAGAATTGAGTGGAAGAATGCGTAGATCCATTGTAGAGAGATTTGTGTATATATAGTGCATTTTGAAATGAATGACCTTCTTCTAATAATATATTAATTGAATATTTAATTGATGTGTTTACACGTTCGCTAATAGAGTTCGATTGAGGATGAAAAGCAGACGAATGTATTATTTTTATGCCTAGAGTGTCATTAAATGTATTGTAAACTTGAGATGTATATTGTCGACCTAAATCTGATAGAATACATGCAGGGCGACCAAAGGTTGTAATGTATGAAAACAAACATTGAACTATTTTTGGAGAAGTAATATTAGATAACGGGTAAAGTTCTAAGTGTCTACTAAAATGATCAATTATTGTCAAGACGTATTGACCATTACTAAAAGGACCCACCAAGTCTGTGGAGATTGTATGATTTGGATGAGTGGGTGTATATGTTTTTTGTAATGGAGCAGGAGGTGTTTTGTGATGTTTCGCTTGTAAGCATTTAGTGCATGAAGAGACGAAATTGAGGGTATCAGTATAAATGCCCTTCCAAAAGTATCTTCTAGAAAGAAATTCATAGGTTTTAGCCAAACCGAAGTGAGATAAATGCGCGATGGACAATGCTTTCGCTTTTAAAGAATTTGGGACAATAATTAAATAACTGAATGAATTGTTATGAATATTCTCTTTCTTGAGCATTAATACTTTAGAATCAGGATTTATAAAGTAATTGGGAAATTTTTCTGACTTTCCGTTTTTTAAGATTTCTTCGTAAATTGTTTTTAATTCAGAATCCTTAATTTGTTCGGACACAAATGTTTGGTCTAAAATTTCTAGCAAGGGGTCTTTAGAGTTTGAATTTCCTGAAATCATATAATTAACATATTCTGAGCATTTGTTTTGATTATCATTACTAATTTTATCATTACTGTTAATTTCGAGTCTGTTTTCATTTTTATCAACATCAACTATTGGTAGTGGTCGTATGTCATGAATTAAGTTTGGATTAGCTTTGAGATCCTCTTGATTGTTTTCAAAATTACAACGTGATAAATAATCCGCTAAGATGTTCAAATTTCCAGGAATATGTTTAAAAACGTATGTATATTCAGATAAGTCCATTAACCATCGGGTGGTAATGTCAGCGGGATTGGTAGTTTTCTTATATTTTTCAAGGGGAGCACTATCTGACAAAATTACGAACTCACGATTATATAAATAGTATTTGAAGGCGGTGACAGTTTTATGAATTGCCATAAGTTCCAATTTTAACGCAGGATATTTCTTTTCAGAAGGTTTTAAAGATTTGGAAAAGTATGCTATAGGAAGTAATTTACCATTAAATTTTTGCATTAGTGCTCCTGAAATGGCTGTTTTTGATGCATCCGTGTTGACATAGAATGTTTTCTCCCAATCTGGAAGTCGAACCATTGGGGGAAGAAAGAATAATTTTTGAATTTTTTGAAAAATACTCTGATGTTTTTCTGTCCATTTGAATGTTGTTTTGGGTTTTGTGAGTTCCACAAGGGGTTGCGCAAGTTCTGAGAAAGATGGTAAAATCCATTTGTAAAAATTAGCAAGTCCAAGAATTTTTTTTAATTGTCGTTTTGTCGTTGGTGGTGGAAAGGAATTGATCTTTACGATGTTAGCGGTGATGGGTGAAATAGTATGGTTTTCAATATGGAAACCTAAATAATTAACTGCTGATTTATGGAATTCACACTTAGATGGGGATAATGTTAAATTATATTTGATAAGAATTTCTAACACTTTATTTACTTTTTCACAAGTCTCTTCAAATGAGTTTGATCCAATAATCAGATCATCCTGATAAGCATATATGCCATTAATGTTTATCTCGTCGAGCATTGTGTCCATTAGAGACTGAAATATAGAACTGGCGTTCTTTAAACCAAAACAAACACGTTTGTATCGATAACTGCCAAAAATAGATGTAAATGTTAACATATCTTGATATTTTTTAGGAAGGTCAATTTGGTGGTACGCTTGCATGAAATCCAACGAAGTAAAGTATTTGAATGACGAAAGATTTGAAATAATATTTTGAATCTTAGGGAGTGGGTATGAGGAACCTTGTATGACTGTATTGACCATTCTAAGGTCTAAAGCAAGTCTGTAACGTTGTTTCTTTGAACCATCAGATTTTTTCTTTACTAGCAATATGGGACAAGCCCACTCGGAGCAATTACGCTCAATTATGCCGGCGTTTAATAATTCATTGATCTGCTCTTGGGCTTCTTTTTGTAAAGCTTGTGGAATCGGAAATGGAAGTGTTTTAATAGGGAAATCATTAATTAACTTAAGATTAGGAATTATTTTATCAGTATGTCCTAGAGTACCGAGAGATTTGGAAAAAGCAGCAAATTTGCTTAAAAATAAATTTTCTAGTGTGTTACGTTGATCAAGGGTTAAATGATTCAAACAAAAATCTTTACTAGATAAATCATTTTTACGTTTTAGTAATATATCCTCTGAAGCTTGAATTAAGTGGATATGGTCCTCAATATTTTGTATATTATTATTACTAGAGCAAGAGTCTTCAATTTTATCTAAATGTGGTTCTTTAATTTCATCAATTAAAAATAATTTGCCAATATGCATATTTTTATTTAGATGGATTGAATTTTTACCCTTATTTGAGATAAGTAACGTAAAAAGAGAATTATTATTTTCAGAATTAATTTCATTTTTGTAATTCGGTGATACAATAGAATCTAAAATTTCTATATCAGGATCCTTTAAGTCAGTACAAAATATGTAATTCGTTTCTTGTAACTTATTATTTGTTTTTGCAGTAATGTAGATATTTTCACCAGTTTGTATTATAACTTTCTTTAGAAGGTAAACATTCATGTTATTATCGTCAGAGTTAACATTATATACATCTAATTTTTCATTTTGCGAATCAAATAAGGAACAAGTAAAGTCTAATTTTCCAATTCTCATGGAATTTTTCGAAAAGTCAATAGTGACATGATTTTCTTTAATGAAATCCATACCAAGTATTCCATGAAAATTAGAACTATGTGGTATGTCGATAATATAGAAATTGTGTTGGAAAAACTTTTTTTCAATTTTGAAAGTTGCACGAATACATGAAGAAAATTCAACATAAGAATTGACCGTTTTAAGAGTAATAGACGAACCCAGTCTTTTATATTTCAAATTTGCTTTTAAATTATCAAATGTTGATTGGGCTAAAAGTGAACAACTACTTCCGGTATCGATAAGAAACTTTATATCATTATTGGCTAATTTAGCTTTTATTATAGGAAGTGTATGAGAATTTTTGTTTACATTAAATAAAATATGATCCTCAATATTATTTGCGCGACTCGAACTGTTATGACTTGGAATATACCCTGTATTAGAAATATGACTAAAGTTTTGAAATGTTTGGGTAGCTTTATTATCTGCTACAGTAACATTAGCAACAGTTTGAGATCCAACTGAATTTACACGTCTAGTATGTGAAATTTTTGGAAGAGAATTTGAAGATGACACATTCGGGAATTTATGTTCGTTTGCTGATGAGACCCTTAGTTTTCGAGATATGGCAGCATCAGCATCTCCATACCTCTTTTCTAGTTTAAATTACGGTTTTCATAATTACGTGTTTTATAAGTTAAATTATCTCTATTTCTCCATTTATAACAATTTAAAGCAACGTGACCATGATTGGAACAAAGTTGACAAATCAAATTATTTCTAGAAAAGTTTCTTCTAGGGGAAGAACGAAAATTGGTCTGTCTAGTTTTATAATTATTTCTATAATTTCTTTGATCAAATTTGGGTCTGCTTGACTGAACTACGTTCAAGGATTCATTATGGGAGGGTGGATTGTTGTTTGTAAGTGAAATGCTATTAATTTTCTCAGATAAATCTTTCAATGTGTTTAATATTACAGAGTCATTTTTATTATCGCAAGAAAGAACAGTCTTAGTATTAGTAGTGTTGTTGAAAGAATCATATATTTCGGATAATGTCTGAGCACGTTCAACTGCCTTATTATAGTCTCTTATGTTTTCCTCCATTAACTTAATTTTAATATTTGGGGGTACACACTCTAAAAATTTTGGAAGTTTAATGTTATCAAGGGATTGTTTGTCTTTAAGGTCAGGGAAAGCTTTAGGTACAGCAACATTTACACGATGGGCGAAATTTTTAATAGACTCTCCCGGCAAAATTTTTAAATTATGAAATTCTGATATTCCAGTGTTATATGACGATTCCTTGAAAAACTTACAGAAATTTTCCTCGATATATTCAAGATCTGTCGACTTGTACAAAGTTTCATTTTCAATAAAGTATGCCAACGCGGCATCACGAAGTTTTTCTTTCATTACATGTAACGTCGCGTCATTTGTTAGTTTATTTAACATGGCAAAGGATCTTAATTGATCAAAGAAAAATTTGACAAATCTCGCGTCCCCATCGAAATTAGGAACGGAGCAAAACGCGTTTCGATTCTGTGCCATGTTTTTCAAATATAAAAATGTTAACCAAGTTAAATAAAAATAATATGCATAAGAATTCAATTGAATATCATATAAACAAATAAGTTACCAAGACACTTAAAAATGAATAAAATTGTTAAATACTTTCTTTTTTTAATTAAGCCTGCAAAAGTTGGATGATAAAGTTTCAAGATTAATAAAAATATGTATAAATTATTTGTAATATTTTCCTGTATAACATTATGCCTTGCAACCATGAAATTGGCTTATATACGTCTTGTTGTATATATATATTATAGATATATTTAAAAATATATAATGAATAATACTAAAAATGGATATATATGCAAATGAAAATAATTGTCAAGATATATTAAATTGTAAACACAAAAATCAAAATATGAAAAAAATCAAAAAAATATATTATGCAGTATGATGAAAAGAAAAAAAAAATATCACTATGATCTGGTATTTAATTTCACAAATGAAATAAATCTTTACTTGAATATCCAAAAACTAGATATTTCAAAAATAATATAAGCAAATTTTGATCATTTATATAACTTTTTAACTGTTCTTAAAAATTGAAATGAAAAGTTAAAGTAGAATATAATACTCATATGAAGAATAAAAGATTTTACCTATAAGCAAAAATTTATATATAAAGTTTAAATAAATGTCAATATTTAAGAAAAATGTACGAAATGTTTCTTTTTATTGGCACAAAAATTGATTGCAAAGGAAACTTACCCCTTTTTCGAATCTTCTTTTAGCTAAAACAAAAATATATATAGATATATTTATTTATTTACGGTATTTTATTTATTCTTTTATTTAAAATTGTAAGGCTCTTCTCCTGTATGAGTGCGCGAGAAAAAAAAATGAACACAGTAATTTAACTGCACAGATTCTAGAAAGACGACCCATATTTGGCAATTCTCCTTGCACCGATGAATCAACGATCATTTAATACCGAACGGTAAATGCATAAGACGGTCACAAAATGCGAACATTGCAGACTGTAGAGAGGATGTTATTCAATGAAACCGTAGAAAGTCCACCGGCATGGCATCACACAATATCGGCGATAAGAATCGGTACCGTAGACACCAAGTAATCTCTTTTAAAAAAATTACAGATGACATCCCGCAGCATACTAGCCTTTAGTAAAGATGAACAACAATCAACAAATCGGTACATTCGGTGCTGTTCACCGTAACGTAGTTAATTTCTTTTTGGATCATCATTGGGGCAGCTGTTTTAAAAACATAACAACAACGTAAAACGTCACATTCACGATATTTGTTAATAATAATTTAATTTCGATGCACAAATTTTTCAAGACGAAAAAAAATTTTTGGATATCCGGATATATTATCCGGCCTGAGTCTGGCACCACATTTATTTAATGAAGCGCTGGGATGGAGATATCTAAAGTAGGAAGCGGCCATGACGTACAGGGAACCCGGTTCAATAAGCTCCGTAAAACAAAACATAGCATCGAGTCATTTTCCATTTAGTAAATGAGATGTTTAATTACTCTTATAAGACATATATTAATGATATTCTTGGACAAAATGGAATAAGTATATTCGAAAACATTCACGATGGAGAATTCCTGTTTATTATTTCAAGACAGACATCCAAAAGAAGAATGGAAGCCATTACGATATCTTTTTCTAAACAGAACACATTTCGACATTTCCAGTCAATGATAAAAATATAACATCCTTACAGAATGACAGACAGCAAGCTAATTAATTTATTTCGCCAAATCTCATTGGCATCAAAAATCAAGTTGGCTGAACACATTTTAAATTTATATCTGGTAAACCTAAATAATAGTTAAAAGATTGGCTAAAAATTAAATTACGTCATATGATGTGATTAAATTTTGTCAGGTGTCCAGAATTTGGCTAAAAGTGCAAAATCAATTGATAAAAAAATATTAGAAATTATTTTCAGCTATGATGATTCAACGGAATCTATAAACGTTTGATTGGAGACAGGAAGCTACAATAAAAAAAAAAAAATCGTCTGCGGTTTTAAAGCATAAAATGAATGGGTTTCTCTTTCTTTGATATTTTATTTAATTATTACTTGATGAGATTTAGAGCAGGAAAAAGAACAATAAATTATATGAAATTACAGATTAATGAAATAGAAATAAAAATAAAATAGCATAAGCGAAATAAACAAAATTGTATTAAATTCTTTTAGAATAAGAAATATAATGTTTGCTTGTATTATAAATAAATAAATAAAATGTAATTTATATTATTATTATTATTTTATTTTAAAAAGGGATATGTGATGTTTTTCAACATCACATATTTAAATATGTGATGTTGAAAAACATCACATATCCCTTTTTAAAATAAAATAATAATAATAATATAAATTACATTTTATTTATTTATTTATAATACAAGCAAACATTATATTTCTTATTCTAAAAGAATTTAATACAATTTTGTTTATTTCGCTTATGCTATTTTATTTTTATTTCTATTTCATTAATCTGTAATTTCATATAATTTATTGTTCTTTTTCCTGCTCTAAATCTGCGGTTTTAAAGCATAAAATGAATGGGTTTCTCTTTCTTTGATATTTTATTTAATTATTACTTGATGAGATTTAGAGCAGGAAAAAGAACAATAAATTATATGAAATTACAGATTAATGAAATAGAAATAAAAATAAAATAGCATAAGCGAAATAAACAAAATTGTATTAAATTCTTTTAGAATAAGAAATATAATGTTTGCTTGTATTATAAATAAATAAATAAAATGTAATTTATATTATTATTATTATTTTATTTTAAAAAGGGATATGTGATGTTTTTCAACATCACAGATACATTAGAATCAGTTATACCATAGATAATTAAAAAACTATTTTTTGTTTTCTTGTACAAAACAGCAGTAGTAACACTTTACAAACACGCTGGTTTAACTAAGAAAGAAAAAGAATTAATTATTTTAAGAAAATATTGTCTAGTTCAGTAAAGTTGCTCATAGTACATAATATGTTGATATTTTTGGAAGTATAATACAACTGCCTATATATATATATTTTTTTTTTTCCCAGAGGACACGGGAACACGGAGCTGAAATTACTGTAACAACTCGTTAGTAACACATAAAATAATGAACAACGAAAAATCAGTAATACGGGTATTTCTTTCAGTATGTCATTAAATAAATGTTAAGTATTAATATATATATATATATATATATATATATATATATATATATATATATAACTTCAATTATAAGTTAATTATCTAAATGGTTTTTTAGCTAACGAACTCTAATAAGGTTTAGTAAGACATTTTCAAGATCATTAATCAGTAAATTGGTAATAAATTTTTTAGCTCAAAGTTAAATATCAAAGTTCGTTTCTTTTAAGTAAATATGTTTTACAATTTTATATTGAACGATAGGTATAGTTTTACCATAGATGACCACATCCTAATTAATATTCCGTACTATTGATAGTTCCCGCCTTTTTTTTCCCACCAGTCTTCTTTTAGAGTATTTTTCTTCTTATTTAATCCTAATTATATTTAGGGATAATTACTCTAAAAATTAAATGGTGTAGGAAAAGTGTCAGTACTACGGAATTTTAATCGGAATGTTGGAAGCTATATTTTACTAAGGTATGTAATTTGATTTTTGCTTATTTCAACTGTCTAATTTTATTTATTTATTTATTATATTATTTTTTTAATTTTTAGATAAATATAACTATGATAATTCTCGATAAAAAAAGAAGAAATTTTTTTTTAATATTATTCAATTATCAGTTTTCATTTTCCTCTATTACACCTTAACATTCATCAACATAAAAAGATAAGCCGACCGTATTTTAATAAAACACATATAATAAAAGCTATGTAATACAATAAAAACATGAATTAAATAAATGACTTTTGGCTATAATACATTCAAAATGTATGACTCGTTTCAAAATACGTTTGATATGCTTTTTTTCCACAAAGAAATGATTAATACTGACATTAACAACTGAAGAGAAGTTGATAAATATGTGGTTCCACTCGTTGTTTTGTCTTTAGATGGCTCTGTGTGATGCATGTGATGTCCTTCATGATTATGATCATGATCTTCATGTGAGTGTGACGAATGATCATGCTTGTGGTCATGATCACTATGATGATCAGCGCTTCTGGTTATCCTTGGTCGGACGTTCTTCTCTTTACTTGTACCAACAATTCTGATTCCTCTTGCAGCAATACTTTGCGGATTCTCATTTAATAATGATAGCATTTGATGCAAAATATACAAGTTATCGTCTTTCTTCTCTGGTACAACCAAAGGTATCAATGGTGCAACAGATTTCTTATCTGAAGTTTTATTCACTTTATTGTGAGGAACTAAAATAGGTAGGAATGATCCACCACTTGCTTGTGTAGATTTAGCTCCTGAGCCTTTGTTTCGTGTAGATGTATTAGGATATGGTAATTTTCCAAGAGGAGTTTGAATACCACCTCTTGCTGAGTTGTCTATTGCCCTCCTATCAGGTTCTTTAGCTCTTATCAAAACTGGAACGATGCTTCTTCCGTTGTGCGTGGTTGTCGATAATGCGAGGTAATGTCCAGATGGATTATTCTGATGATGATGATTATGATGATGATGGTATCCAGGCGAACGAGAAACAACTGTATCAAAGCTACCATTGTTTTTTATGACTACAGGTATGAAGCTCCTTTCATAATGGGCATTACTAGGTAAACTTCCCTGTACAGGGCGCGCTGACTTTATTCTTGGATCTTTATTCACAGTCTGGATTACAGATAATTGTGTTCTTAAGTTATTGATGGCTGTATTCCTATTATCATTTACAGGTGCTTGTTGGTTCCACCACTGAGATCTACTTCTGGTTGTACCTGAATAAGGCCCTAATGTATGAACTACGGGTTTTGGTGTGCTAAGATAAATTCTTAGTTTCAGAGGAGCAGTTTGTCCGGGGTTTACTACAACAGTCTTGAGAGATGATGGTTTTGATGTCGTTGGCTTTATGTAATATTTTCCGTTTATGCTGCTGGTGTGAACAACGTCTCGAATGCGGAATGGCTCCATTGTAGGCGTGTTAAGTTTAAATGTCGATTTCCTACTAGATGGCGATCGGGTTGTAGATGATTTGTAATAATGGCTTTTTGATTCTGGGGTAGTGTAGAAATACTTGCTTTTTTCTTGTGTTGTTGATTTATAATATAACTCGCTAGATCCAGGTATAGATGTTGAAAAGTAGTATTTTGGCGAACTAAAATACACACTAGAAGAAGGTTTGTAATACAGTTGTTTCTGAGATTCTGTATTTCCGTCAATTTTCTTTTCTTCTTTTTTCTGATCAACAATTTCTTCTGATAAATCTAAAGGAATACCATCATTGCCACCATAATACTTCGGTACATATTTATCTTCTTCAGATGATGAAAGTTTTTTCTTATCTCCTCCACGTTTATAATCGCTTTCGAATGTGTTGTATGTAATGTTTCTGACATGCTGTACACTAGCTTCGTAACGTAAGCCCTTATCCTCACAAGAGTCCACAATGTGTATCTTCCACCCAAGATTTCGATGATTGAAACACTATATAAAGAAAATGAATAATATTTATTAATAATATTAAATATTTTAAATGTAAATGTAAATTTATAACAATTTAATACTTTTAAATATTTTTTTAGTTATTTAAATCGAATTACAAAATAATTTTACCAAATATAAAAGAAACTATCTTTAATAAAACTACTATAAAAGAAAAAAACTTTTTTTTCACATGCATTTACAGATATTTTAATTCAAAATAGTATTTTAATTTTATTCTTTTAAGATAAACTATTGAAATAAATATATAATCTTAATCCACTATAACAAATCTCTCGATGCACTAAATTTCTGTTTTATCTCATTTAAAGTTTTTCTAAGTCTTATTCATACGATGTCTTACTCATAAGATCACCGTATTATTTATATGCCGATTAATGTTTTCTCCAATTAATATCTTGTAAAACTAGCATTGTTAAATATTATACCTTTGCAATGTGAATTCAGCATTATTTATTCAAGTCTTACATTCATCCACGTACGTTTCGTATTGCAATAAATGACGTATTCAATCGTATGTAAAGCATAATTCTTTCAAATGACAGAAATGTTTACCATTAATCGCTGCAAATAGTTTGTAAATATTTAAAGGAATACAAATGAATGTTCTTTATGATAAAATTACATCAATTTCCCAATACAATATCCTCTGTTACTAAATAATTAAAAATGAATTTAGTTTCTTAGAAAAAAGTTTCTGTAAACTTCTTTCAATTTCTCTATCAATTCGTTCAAATTTTTTGTGAACCTTTTTATAGGTTAGAAAATTGTTTTTGTACCAAAAATATTTAGATTCATGTATTTTTCAGCAAAAACGCATTTATTAGAATACATTCGTTATAATGTTTATATAAATGAAGTTTAAATTAAATTCAGTACTATTTTTATTTAACGAATGATATGCAATATAAGAAGCACCATGGAGCTGTCGTTTAAAAGTAATTGGTACTAAACATTGAATAATCACCATTTTTGTACGTTGCCGCTTTCCTTGAAGCACTCGTGCCTACTTTATTCTCCTGACGAAGGGTCGTATTTTCTTTAGACATGAACAATTGTTGCGAGTTCTTATATTTTATTGTGTTTATTCAAAGAATGATAAATATAGGAAAAACAATTAATTTATAATTTTTTTTTACTATATTGTTTCCATATTATTTTATAAATTAATGTTGTTTTAAATATAATCTTCTTGTTCTTAATACTAAAAGTCCAGCTAACGATGAAAAGGATTTCATAGTTAAAATAATGCATTGGAATAAAGTGAGTAATTTTATCCATAGTTTCCAAGCGTGCATTTCATCTGAATATAATAATGTAAAATAATGTTTTAATGGAATATCCTTCTCTCCCCCCCCCCCCATAAAAAAAAAAAAAAAAAAAAAAAAAAAAAACTCTGACATTTACAAAAGTTATAATTAAAGCAAATCAACTAAAGTTCATATTGGAATAATTAAGTAACACTTTCAGTAAAATCATTTTAAATAATTATCTATAATTGTTCAATAAACATCAGAAACCAAAAATCTCATCATTTTAAATAATTATCTACCATTGTTCAATAAACATCAGAAACCAAAAATCTCTCTAAAAGTCCACCTCTTTTTAAGGGCCATCTCCTATAAGGGGAATTTTTTTCCAAAATTTCCTTTTTGGCTTTAATACTGATTTATCTCGATTGAATGCCCATATACAAATGCATATCTCTGTTAAGGTTCACGTTTTGCGTAGAACCACACCTATAGACACCTAATTACATTTTCTGTTTTTAATTGCAGTTCTCGTTAATGCCTTACATACACACATGCATGCATGTATTATTAAAAAAAAATTAATAAATATTTCAAGTTTTCTCCGCATTATAATTATAAATAAATTATTGCAACAATTTGTTAACGCAGTCTAATGTATCTACAGAATGCACACTAATATTGGGATTCCGAATTTTTCATTGTTCTGGAATAATATCGTGAAAGATCTTAGCTCCTCCCAAAAATTATGGTCTGGATCCGCCACTGCAACAATGTACTGAGATATATAAAATCAGATTTTATGAATGGTTTGCCTGGTTTCAGAAAATTCGTTCATTGATTCAAATAATAAATTAAACATACAAAATTCATCGGTCCATTTTCAGAGATTTATTTAAAAAATATATTTCAGTATAATGTGTAGTAGTTGATATCATCGCAAAAAACAAAATTTGATTAACCAGAATTTATTCATCCATAAAACAAAGCTTAAATAACACACACACACACACACAAAAAAAAAAATAAATAAAAAATTAAATTATTTTCGCTACTATATGGAATTTTAATACGTCAGGGTAAAATAATAATCACAAATTAAGTAGGTATATTAAATTCAACTACGTCGTGACAATTTATTAATATAAGTAAATAAAAAGACAAGTGGTATACAATTTGAATTAAAGAATTACAGTGCCGTTTTTAATTTCTTGTAAAAGTTTGGACTTCATAACACATAAATATCATAATGTAAAAATGAAGTCATTTGTTTTAAATATCATGTAAATCAATGTTTAATAATCCGAACATGTAAGGAGGAATAAATTTGGAAATAGATGTGTAAAAACTGAATGCTAGGCTAGTGCAGACCTATTTGTAATATTATAATAAAATGTAATTAATATAATTAAGTGAAACAAAATGAATAACTTCAATTAGTTTTTAAAATGTCAATTTATATTACCTGATAATATAAAATATCTGGTGTGTCCTTGTCAGGTCTAAATGTCATTCTCCCTGGTTTACCACGTTCACATTGTAGTTCTAAATTTTCCTGAAATTCTTCAAATGTGTCGAAATCCTCAGCTTCTACACCTTTGGGTAATTTGTATTCACAAAGACGGCCCACTGAAACAAAATAAATAAATAAATATATATATATATATATATATATATATATATATATATTTTTACTTTACATAAAATTGTTTCGACATACAGTCGGTAACAAAAGTATCCGAACACTAGTAAAAATTCCTATATAAAAAAAGTACTGTTAATACTGTTGTTCGATTCCCACCATCCAGTCATATTCGATTCCTAACATAATCGAACTCTTCACTCACTGACATTCTCAAATTAACTGCTTACATCTCAACTTAACTCTTTTCTGTTCAACAAGCAGGAACATCTAAACTGTCTCGAACAGAAAGCGCGCAACGAACAGCTTAACGGCCCTCTGCACTTACCGTCGCCGGAAGCCCGAGCCAATGTTATTCTGCGGGGAAATTTTCTTTACAAATAACTTTTTAACTAATACACATTTTTAAATTCTGTTTTCACATTCAGAAATTTCCCAACTGTTAAACTGACGGACCTGTTTTAAAAATGTATTTTTTTTTTATTTTTAATATTTTATTTTGAAATTGGAAAATGAAAAAAATAAATAAAAAATCACATATTGAAAATTTGCATTTTGCAGCTTCAAAATAAAATATAAAAAATTAAAAAAATAATTTTTTTAAAAAAGGTCCGTCAATTTAACAGCTGGGAATTTTCAGAATGTGAAAACAGAATTTAAAAATATGTATTAGTTAATAAGTTATTTGTAAAGAAAAATTTCCCGTAGAAAAACATTAGCTTCGGCTTCCGGCGGCGCACAGTGGATCGAACAATGTTAAAATACGAACATAGGCCCAAAAATCAGTCTCTAAATAACTGATATTTTGCAGTGAAATAATTTAAAAGAGTGTCTAAAAAATACAAATATATGGTTATTTCTTCAATTACACGAAGTTTTATTACATATAAATAAGTTCAAAACGAAAACTTTCATAAATAAGATTTTTCGATGATATTCAGTGACTTTATTTGAATAGCCATCAAGTGGTACTTAAGATAACTATTAAAAAATACGAAATAAAAATACTTTTAATAATGTTCTAATAAAAGTTTAAGATACTTCTGCCAACATTTTCTTGGTTTTTTTATGTTGGGATTCACGCATGAAATGTGAATATAAAATTATCAAAAAATTAAATTTATAAGTTGTGCAACTTTTTTTGTCCAAAATTGTCCAAAATTTCAAACACAGTTTACTACTCCCAAAAATATACATTTTAATCTGTGAAAAGGATTTTCGCCACAAATCGCCACTTTTAGAGAAAAATAAATTTTTATTCTGTTTACCCCAAATTATCAATCGAGAAATTTATCTGAATAACTGTATTCATTAATGACAGAAAATATATTAAACGTTTTATAGTGAAAATATTATAGAAATTAGATGACTAAAATAGATTTAATAAATCAAAAATTATTTCTTATTTTTTTAAATATTTAATAAAATAATTAATTTTACTTTAAAGGTACTGAAAAGTACCGTTGGACCCCAGAAAGGGGGGAAATGCAAAATGGTTGCTGTGGTGAGTCATAAAATGTTAAAATTTAATAAATGTTTAATGTTAAATTACTAAATGTTAAAATTAAATATTATAATCCATATTACGATTTAAAGTAAACGTTTCTGTGCAATAAAAATAAAGACAAATGTGAATTTTTCATAGAATTAGTCAGTAAATGCATGCATGAGTTTTCCATTGAAATACTGTATAAAAAAAGAAAGAAAAAAGAAGCAGTAATGCGATGATATATTTAACATTGTGTGGTAAATTAATGGACTCTTCCCACCTGACGTCAGAGGTCACATGATAGAGGAAAAACAAATAGCAGACGAAGTCTTGTTTATCTAGAGCGATTGCTGAAATAACATATTTTCTATTCTTATTTTTGATCAATCGTAGTTAATTTTTATACATCATCATTTTTAATCAATTTTATATCATTATTCATCATCATTTGTTTGCTGTATACATTTACAATCATTATTTAGTTTATACCTGTTATTGATGTTCATGAAGACATGTTTAAATACTCTGCTTTTTGGTACTTAAATCAGTGACAGTGCAATATCGTACTACGTAAATCCATTTAGACCAGTAACTAAGTTAATTAACTTGTTGTAACACCTTTTTGCAATTAAATTAAATGAAAACATATTAAAATTTCAATTTATAATCCGTAAACATTCCACAAGAAGCTATTATTTATTGCTAGATCAGTTAATGTTACAGTTACACTACAATATACAAAAATCGATTCTTATAGGTAAAAATAAATAAACACATAAAATGTTTTTTAAAAATTATTAAATTTACAAATACAATTATTCTACTGTTTACAAATGCACAATATTACTTTTATTTTATTTTATATTAAATATTAAAATTTTTGTTCTTAAGAACAATATTTAATTGAATTCGATTCTCAGAATTCGATTATTCGTTTTCCTCTATCACGTGATTGAGCAGACGACGGTGGGAAGAGCCCATTGTGTTATAAATATAGATTTTCTTCACGAAATTTTTATTTATTTCCTTTTATTCTTTTCTTTTTTTGCAACATTTGTTTCTTTATCAGGTATGTTTCTAAATACCTGTTTGCAGCAGAAAAATATGATACCGTTTAACCCCTTTATAATGCCATTTTTTCCTCAAATGGCACATTAAACTAATTTCACGAATAAAAATTGATGTAAAGATAAAAATGCATTTAGCTTATTAGAAATAATTAATTTTAATTTTGACACATTATTCTCTTAGTTAATCGCAAACTTCTCACGACCCATTATATTAACATAAGCAGAATTGCCACAAATGACTATTTTTTTCGCACCAATATTATAAAAATAATATTTATACTGACATTTTTCAAGAGAAATGATACACAGGAATCATTATTAAAGAAAAAAAAAAAATGGTGCCAGTTGAATAAAATGATAATGAATTTGGTGGGGAAAATATTCCTGTGGCCTTATAAAGGGTTAAAAAAATATAGAATCGCTTTTAGTGTCATACATATATGCATATTTAAATCGAAATGTGACAAAAAACATCATACATGGATAATAATAATACCATAACCTTCCTATGTTCGCCACTGCCTATACTTCGATCCACTGTGCGGCGGTGAGTGAAGAGGGCCCTTAAGTTATGGTTTCATCTGCACGGTAGCTTGCATGCTATCTTTTGCATTAATCGCAATAATATGATTTACTTATATTATATTGTTTCATGTTAATTATTCAATCTCAATGTTTTATCGCGCCTTTTGTTTTCAACGTATATTCAGATCTGTGTATGATTAATATAGTTTCTGTTTGTGAAAGAAATAAATGAGTATTTATTATGATCGTCACAACACGTTACATAAAATTTCTGGAGTCACCGGCGAGATTACAGAAATTTTATGTAACATGATGTGAAGATCATAATAAATACTCATTTCTTTCTCACACAAGATTGCAGTCAGTGACGGGCAAAAAAGTGTTCCATCACTGACCGCATAAAAATACAGTCATGGCTGTAAATTTGTCAAGATTTCTTTCTCAAAAAAGGGGAGTGAAGAACAGTTGAACCTTTAAAGAACAGTCAATACTGCAAATTTTACAAAAATTTATTACAAATACGGATACTGGACATTTTTCTCAAAGCAGGGAGCTGGCCGTATAATTTAATGGACAAATCTCCGGATTTAACGTACATTTCTTTAAGCGCACTTCAAATACTGCGGCTACTTGAAAATTTGTCACCACGACAACTTCCGAAATACTGAATCAGTCAGAACCAAAATAGGACAGTAAACTTAATTTAGACATTGAATTTGCTGGGCAATTTGATCCGTCATTTTGTTTTCAAGTGGCGTCCATTTAACTAAAGGATTAAAAAAAAAGGATAAAATGGATTTAAGAACGGATTTCTTTGAAATCTGATGTATGCATAGTCCATGTATGAGTTTCAATCAATTCTGATAATTAACTACATCCGTCAATTTATTTCAAATCTGCAGCCTCTATAAATAAGATAGAAACTTAAAAGATTTGTCATTACGATAATTTTCGAGATTCAGAATTAATTCGAAACTAACAGTAGACTTATCGTTGTAATACCTTTTTTGTTTGTCAAACAGCATGATCCGCCATCTTATTTATAAAAATTATCGGTTATTTGAAAACTTTTAAAGAAAAAATACAGTAATTGTGTTTTTTTTTTTTTTTTTTTTTTTTTTTGTTTTTTGAGTCCTTTTGTTTAGAGCTCATATCAAAATCTCAATCAAATTTAGTATTGAAATTAATCCGTCATTTAAATTCAAAATAGCAGTCACTTTAAAATTTTAAACTCGCATAGTAAGCGTATTTATGAACTGATTTGCATGAAATTTACTATGTTTATAACCACTAAAAACAGGGTATCTATTATTTTTTCTGATTCTTCCACCAGCATATATGTCTTTTTACTTAATTCATCGTGCAAACTTAGTACTAAAAATTCTAAAAGAAAAATTCTGGTGGAATAATCAGGGGGAAAATTTGGACTGTCGACACCTGAACAAGGTCTCAACTATGTTTATTAAACAACTCGATCTGCAATATTGTTTCAAAAGGAAGGCTGCTTGATAAGAAAAACGAGACCAACCTACTCTTCTGACTGAACCGGAAGAACGTGTTTAACTTTCAAGTAAAATAATAGTATGAGATTGTGATTACATGTGAAAAATAAACATGGAAAAGCATTTGTAGGAAAAAAAAAAAAACATACGTTAGTTAGCGTTTATTTATTTTTAAGCAGTATATAAAATTCAAACTTTAGCGTTAATAAATAATTTATCTTTAATAATATTTTCAGGAACTAAATAAAACAGTAATTGATTTTGGTGTTTGATGCAAAACATGAAACTCGGGCCACCAACAAGGCCAGATTTTTCACAGGACGTGAAAAAGCAAGTGGTGCCTATCAAGGAGAGAGAAATCTGCGAAAGGGAACTTGCTATGCTTAAGAATTCATGGAACTCAAACAGGCTGTTAGTGTTTGCAACAGAAAAATTATTATGATGTTTTCACTGAAAAGATTTTTCAGTGTACAAAAATAATGCTTATTCTAACTTCAGATTGAAAATTTAACTATGCACATGATTATAACACTCATGACTATCTTTTAAGACTTGAAAAACAAACTAAATATCTATAAATATATAATTTTAAATTACAAGTGTGTTGTTAAAAAAAAAAAAAAAAAAAAAAGGAACAGATCAGTGATCGGATATATCCGTCAGTGGCGGTCAGTAAGTAATACATCGCCTTGCAGGCATAACCGTTTGAGAATTTGATATTGTCAGAGTTCTGACAGTTATTCTACTTGAATTATCCTACAATATGTTATCAGTGATATACATTTTTAATAGTCTCACAAGATATGGAATATAAAATAACATGACGTTGAAGTTAAATCCAAATTATATATATATATATATATATATATATATAGAGAGAGAGAGAGAGAGAAACTAAATGTATACAGTTTCAATATTAATTTTATTTCATTTACATATTTCTCATTTATCAAAAAGTCATTGAAATA
Organism: Salticus scenicus; assembly: GCA_963930645.1. Classification (NCBI taxonomy): domain Eukaryota; kingdom Metazoa; phylum Arthropoda; class Arachnida; order Araneae; family Salticidae; genus Salticus; species Salticus scenicus. The sequence continues at coordinate 2,159,077 of CAWVNO010000061.1, forward strand.
TTTATTGTTAATTGTACTTAATGGTAAAGTGAGGTAAAGTATCTAATGATAACTTATTATAAATTAAATGGTTTTGAAATTATGAGTAACTTCGTCATTAACTAATTGTTATTGGTGAACTTACTTGCTGTTGGTTTAACATTTCCACGCCTGTCTCTTGTAACACCGGCATATACTTTCACTTTCTGGAATAAAAAATAAATTTACAATTAATTACTTGATTTTAATAAATGTAACTACTTATTAAAAAAGGAAAAAAAAACATCGAGTCAAATAACAGGATATACACTTTTGCTCAAAAGTTTTGCAAGTTTTGCAAAAAATCAGTTTTTTTCAATTTTTTCATTTCTCGATGATACGTTTTCAAACATTGGGTATTTAAAGAACTGGGTCTTCCTCATATTTTTCAGTGAAGATTGGTTAGAGACAACATTTAGGGGGCCAGTAACAAATTGAGCAAAATCAATAATTTTTGTAATCACCGAGTATCGTTAAGTAAAAGAAATTATCTGTAGCTTTAAGATATGGTAATTGAATTTGTGTCACGATAGCCTTTTAAATAACTGAGATTAATATATATATATATGTATATATTAACTAAGCATTTATTTTAAAACTAAAAAAAAAAATCAGCATATTCTTTATTTATAATGTACAGAGTTTTAAAGGAAAATTATTCCAACTCTGAAATAAATTGAAAAAATACTTGTGAAACAATATACTCCAATCGGAATACAAATATCTTAAATATCTCATGAAATATGAACATTTTTATGAAAAACGTTTTCATTGCACAGGTGCGAAAGATAGGAAATTTTTATTACGTAGATTGAAAGTTAGATATATATTGAGAAAATTTTGTGAAAAGTTCATTTGAATCGAGTAAAAATGAAGCAAATTGTTGGAAAAAGAATGAACTAGATTTTAGGTATTTTCCAAGAGTTGAAATTTTATAAGGGATTTTTCACATGTTCCATAATTAGTTTGAAGATCCAATTATTTCAACCTCGTTCCAAAACTATATATATATATATATATATATATATATGGTGAAAAACCCCTTATAAGCTTGTAACCCTAATATATTTCACACAAAAAAAAAAAAAAAATAATAATAATAACCTTTTGGTTGAAATAATTGGATTTTCAAATTAATTACGCAGCATGTAAAAAACTCCTTGTGAAATTTCAACTCTTAAAAAATACCTAAAATCTAGCTTATTCTTTTGCCGACAATTTTCTTAATTTTATCTCTATTCAAATAAACTTTTGACAAAATTTGTCTAATATATCTAACTTTCAACTGGTGTAATAAAAAATTTCCTAACTTTCGCGCATGCACAGTGAAAACGTTTTTCATAAAAATATTCATATTTCATGAGATATTTAAGATATTTGTATTTCGCTTGCAGTATATTGTTTCAAAAGTGTTTTTTCAATTTATATGAAAGAGGAAATAATTTTCATTTAAAACTCTGCATATTATAAATAAAAAAAAAACTGCTGATTTTTATTTTATTTTTATTTTTATAATTTTAAAATAAATGCTATGTCTCCGTTATTTAACATACTATCCTCATAGAAATTCATCCATAAATTGCACTAGGTTTATATGAACATATCCTAGAGTTACAGATCATTTCGTTCACTTAACGGTACAGGGTGATCACAAACATTATTGATTTTGCTCAATTTGTTACTGGCTTCCTAGGTGTTGTTTTAACCAATCTTCACTGAAAAACATGATGAAAACCTAGTTCTTCAAATACCCAATGTTTAAAAACATTCCATCGAGAGATAAGTTTTTAAATTGAGAAAAATTGGTCGTTTGCAAATCTGGCTAAACATTTGAGCAGGAATGTACGTGTATTAGCTAATAAAATTTTAATTAAAAACTAAGTATTAATTTATTTCACATTTTCTAATTTTTAAAATTTAAATAATATAATTTATATATTTCAGGAATCATTTCAATTTCTAACAAATGAGGTCGATTAACTAAAATGGGTTAAGAATGTTTTACGGCGCTTGCTTTTTTTTTTTTAATCATGTGATATTTCCTTTTCCTTAATTTTAAAAAAATAATCATGCAGGAAAAATTAATTGCACTCATATAATTACATTCAAGAACTCATAAACATGATTATCATATTTTAACGTTTAAACATGTCTTGTTTAGGTAAAATGACCTACTATCCAAAGTAAACTTTTTTAACAACTAATAATTAAAAATGTTACTGAAAATTTAATAAATGTAATAATGCAGGATCTAAGTATATTTATTGAAATTTTAAAATATTAAAACATTTTATGCACATGGATTTAATAAAAAATGTGTTAAATTTCATGAAAACTTCAATAAGTATTGAACACTATTTGACAATTTTTAGAAAATGTCAGTCTGTGCAAGCGAGGGGGGGGATTGAGGGGGGGGGGGAGAGCTGTAGCTTAAGAACTAAATCGCATAATTTAAAAAAAAATTTGTAATAAGTTGTACATTTGAAATTGCTCAACAAATGCTGAGGCTATGCAGAGAAATTTTCCCTTTACTGGAAGGCTATATTTCAGTTTCTAATGTGTACAACTGTACTAAACTCAACATATGAGATGATTCTCATCTAAAATTATGTTGGTTAAATTTAGATGAATATAGGACGACAGAGAGGGCTGCTATGTTACAAATTTTCATTGTGGATGCGATGGCTGTATCTCAGTTCATTTGACGTATAATTACACCAAATAGGACATGTAATATAATCACTCCGAAAACAAATGCTGAGATAATTTGGGAGTATATCGAGAGACAGGTGGCCTTACTACTATTAACATTCTCTAATTTTAGACATATTTACATCTCAGCGTCTATTGATTAAATATGAACAAGATTAGTAAAATGTTTATAGTGCTAAGCTATGTTTAAATATCTGTATATGTTTAAGAGTAAGTTATGCTTTTATGTACAATAATATAGAAGAGAGTTTTGTAATACTAGACTCTTACCAGAACGCACGAGCTGCCACTTCTAATTCAGCAAAAATAAGGGGAACAATAAAAAGCACAAAATAATTAGCACTGAATTATGCAGAATATGAATTTTTCACATGAACACAACAATTGCACAGAAAAGCTATAATCGTTTAAGGTTGAATCGAAATAATTAAACGCAACCTCCTTTCATCAGTCCATGTAAGGGAACGTACTACATGTATTTCGACATGAAAAAATAGTTTCATATTTGTTTACTGATTTCTTATTCGTTATCATAAATAACACTAGAGATCACTTCACTTTTTTACTTTCTTCGATATTCAATGGAAAAAAGCATAAAAGCATAGGTTTCATAAAAATTTTCTACTTCCGGTTTTTGACAGATTTAGATGTTTTCAGAGTTCTAGAACACAACTTGACCTTTTTTTAGAAAATGTCCGTCTTTGTGTGTGTGTGTGTGAGAGAGAGAGACAAAATTTTGTTGCAACTGTATCTCAGGAACTACTGCACAGAATTTCATACAAATTGATACGCAGTTGCACTTGACATAAAATAATGCCTATCATATTCTTTGTGAAAATCGTAAGAATCTGTTTCATTTCTAAATTTTAACATGGCGGTTTAGGATAAAATTTTCTATAAATGTGCACGGTCAGAATTTTTTTTACAAATCATTATGGAACAAAAAAATAGCTATTTATAATAGAAATATTCAACTAATAATAATAATAATAATAATAATAATAATAATAATAATAATATGGATACGTGAGAGCAATGCTCTCTCCCTGTATGAAAGTCTCCCCTCCAAGGGAGTCAAATTTTTAGCATAGGATTGTTTCAAAAGAACTCGTCAATACCTTCAGAGCGAGTGGTTCAAACATACACCTGGGATAAATTAAAACAAAGTTACCGATATATTTAAATTATTATTATTTTTTATTTATTTATTTATTTATTTATTTATTTATTTTTTTAAGCGGGTTCTCTTAGATATCGACAGTAGACAGCATAAAATCGACTTTATTTAGGCATTTAGTGTTATACACCTGTGAGAAAAAAAATAATTATAATAACTTATTTGTACTGAGGGAATTTATATAAGAAAATATAGAAGGAATTTTTATAAATAACTCAACACACTATTATTATTACTATTATTATTATTATATTATTATTTCCATTGTTTATTTAAATATATATATGTTAAAATAGTATACTATACTGGAGAAATATATATATATTGAAGGTCTAATTGTGTACAGAAATCATCACTTAAACAAACATATACACGATTTTGAAGTTAGATGAAAGTTAAGAAAATGATTTTTCTAACCACTGTACAAGGCAATAAGGGACGAAATTAATTTTATTATTAGCAGATAACCTTTCAGAAAAATCATAAAACATTCTGTTACTCGATTTTATTTCCATAAATTGGTTTTTCATAGTTAAAATTAGATTAAGTCTGCGGCAAATTTCACCAGTAACATCATGAAATTTATAAAGGGTACTTATGTTGAATCAAAGAGATAAAGAGCTATTCTGTAATATTTGTTCTGAATATAAAGAGCTTAAAGGAAAACAAAAACAGTGTGAGATGTTGAAGCATAGTTTGGGGAATTCCCTACGAATCGATTTATTTGAAAAAGATATATCAAGGTTGTAAACGTCTTTAGCTATTGCAAATTTATTTATTTACACATGCATAAGGAATTTTATCATCGGCAGAACCAAATAAAATATTTTTTATTTACTAAAGAAAGATTTATCCAAAGGGAATCTTAACAAAAATAAATTTTCTATATAAGTAATACTTTGTGTTATACATAAAATCGTACAGAATGTATTGTTTTTTGGATAATTTTTCGAAATTAAGGTTTTGCAATATTTACACAATGTATTTGTGAAAGATATATCAAGGTTATAAATATATTTAGCCATTATACATTTATTTATTTACACATGCATGAAGAATTTTATTACAAAACAATATCAAATTAAATATTTTTGCAAGATTTATCCAAAGGGAAGCTTAACAAAAATAAATTTTCTATATAAGTAATATTTTGTCTTATCCATAAAATCTTATAGAAAGTATTGTTTTAGGACAAATTTTCGAAATTAAGATTTTGCAACATTTACACGTTTTGAGGTTCTCCTGTATCTAAAAGTCAAGTTTTTACTGTTCGTCTATACGTCTGTCTGTGGGTCAGCTGAATTTAATATATACCGTCATGTTACTTCTGTTTTATTTGTTTGAATTTTAGCCTCACATAGCTATCTGTTCATATATAATGCATATAAGAGCATTAATTCAAACTTAGTATTCTAAATCTGTATTATATAGGAATGCTACTTAAAAAGCTTTATTAAAATCAGACAAATGGTTTGTGCGCAGGGACATCCGAGAAAATTCAAATGCATTAAGTCGATGGATGGAATTTGTGGTAGATGCATATTAAAATTTTTAGGCTGTATTAAAGTTGACATACATTCTTGATATATATAAAAGCATGTTTTACGTAAACTATGGTACATAAAAAGTATTTAATTTTCGTTTACAAGGCTACACAAAAGAATTTTGATATATTAGAGCTATATTTGGAAATGCTTAGAATTTGGGTCTTATACTTTTTTGTATACTGTGCTAAGTTTAAATACATTGTTTTGATAGAGCTACACAAATAAGTCCAGTAAGTTGCAGAGAATGGTTTAGGCGGCAATTTCCTAAAAAATTTTGAAACAGGGTAAAGTAGGGTAATGTAACTACTTGGTAAAGGTAATCTCATCTTATAATTTAGTTGATAAGGTAAATTTGGACTTAATTCTCCTCATATCTATTTGATTGTACTTTTCTTTTTTTTTTTTTTTTAAATATATATATATAGCTTTAAGAAACCAAAGGAAACGTACAATAAATGTAGTTTTAGAAGTTTGAAAAATTACTTACATTACTTCTCGAACAGAGCACCCCTCTCAAAATTCGAAGCTTTGCTATTGCTGCATTTGTGAATTAAACTCCACAGTTTTTGACAAAAGAAAATAAGGTTTGTTTCCAGATTTTGAACATACAAAACTTCAAATTTCTTTTATTTGTTAAGCTTTCTTATTTGCAACCCATGGATATACTTAGAAATAAGTAAATAACTGTGTATGCTGCCAAATGTAATAAATATACTATTTAAGAAGCTAAATATACTATTTAAATAGCTAAATTTAATTAAAAAATTCCGTCTTCTAGATCTCAAAAGAGGTAAACAGGAAGGTCAATAAAATAGAAATATGTGACTGTTCATTTTATTTTTTGCCCTTTTCCTTATTTTTTATTATTATCACTTATTATTATTATTTTATTTATTTATTTATTTATTTATTGTTGTTCACTTTATTTTTACTAATATCTATATTAGGATTTTCCCGTCATTTTGGCACGTGTTAACATTATCCCAGAGAGCTAAAAAGTGTTTGGTGTAAAATAGAAAAGATTAGAGGGTATGCGTATCGGATTTCAAAAAGAAAAAAAAATCCGACATTTAAGGGGCACCCTAAATTATTATTATTATTATTACTACTTTTTTTTTTTTTAAGAAATTGTTAAAGTAGCTACGTATGCCGATGATATCTATTTATAAATTTATTATCCTGTTCCATTTTAGTTTACATGCCGCGCGAAAATTAATTCTGTGAAGCTTTTTATTTTCCAAATTCAATAATGTCTAAATATAGACCAAGGTACTACGTTAAATTGCATATACAAATCTTATGTTTTTAATCTTTGTTTTATTGCATTTATATGTTATGTTTGCCATAATTTATTACTTCAGCTACCTTAGCTAAAAGTGTTCTCAAGATACTATTCTGGCTAAGAAATTATCTCACGGACTACCTTGGCTAATAAATTTTTCACGAACATGACACATCACCGCCAGAAAAAAAAAAAAAAAACACCCTTCTCTCTTATTTAAAATTCTTTTTCCGTTAACCTATAAAAGAAATTCCCATTAAGAGAAAAAAAAGCATTAACTCGCGTACATGGAATCTCTTTTTAGCAATTTATCATAAAAACAAATTTGACAGTATTTTAAATTCTTAAGTTCTATAAAATATGCATAACATATAATCATTCACACATGACTAATACTCAAGAGTTATCGTTCTATTTGGATAAGTTTCATCTGTTATGTTGCTTTATGCTCCTTAATCTCATTGTTGAATTGATCCTTCTATTTTCAATCACGATAAAGTATATGTTGAAACATTCTGTGTTCCTTTACAGCAAGTGATTGAGTGTCTTCACTTTTGTACAGAAATGTGAGTGGATTATGATATGACAACATTTCCACTTTGCTGGCTATAATAAGTTTATCATAAATGTTGAGTTCAAATATGATGGCCCACGCTTCTTTATTTATAGTCAACAGTTCTGTTGGGTTGCTGTGAGTTTTTGTCTTGCAATGGTTATCGATTTTCAATTAATATCATTAAAATTAATATCATTAAGATTTGTATGAAGAATTTACTTTAAGTGATCCACAAATATATACGAACTTCCCCATAAATAATTTTTCAACTTATGGCTAAATATCGTAAATGTAATAAAGCATCAGAAACATAAACATACTTAAAATAATAATAATAATAATAATAATAATAATAATTACCCTTCTTTCTTCTGCTGTCTTATGATAATAACTACCCTCCGGATCGTCAGTGATGTACAGAGGATGTGACCGTGCAGCATTCTCAGGATCATTACCGCCTTCGACTATGAATGTATATGTCTGGCCTCTTTCCAGTGTGATTTCAGGAATTAGAATTCCATTAATGAACCAAGCGAGTCCCCAACCTACATCACCTATAAAATAGCATTTAAAATGTAACTTTAGTAGAAAAGTAATCATCTTAAACTCTTGATTATATGATTAATTCTCGTGGACTGACTTCGTTGAGACCTTGACTTTTTTTGTGACGATATAGATTAAAATGTATATAAATATATATATACATATAGGTCTTCAATGAAACATTACAGAAAAAAGAAAATGTAAAAAACAATTTCCAGAGAAGAATAGCATTCGCATTTGCTGAGCTACTCAAATCCCTGGATAAACGAGAGTTTACAGTATTAAAAATAAAACAGAAAATAATGCAGGCGCAAAGAATATCTCTTTTTGCAAAGAATTATAAATATAGAGAAATTTACGACAATATTCTTTCACGATATTTTTTCATAAACAATCGATATTTTAGTATGTCAACTAACATTTTATGTACAATGTATTTTTAATATATTTACTATGGTTGACGAAGAAAGGTTGGATTCGAACCCAGGTCATACTCGCTAATTCCATGTAACTTAAAAATAATCGTACCAACTTTTAAGTCAACTGAATAATTTTGTTATCGATATCACGATGTAGATGTGCATACAGACATAAAAATCTTAAACTCTTCATTATATGATTAATTCTCGTGGACTTCGTTGAAACCTTGACTTTTTTTGTGACGATATAGTTTACAATGCATATAAATATATATATATACATATAGGTCTTTAGTGAAAGATTACAGAAAAAAGAAAATGTAAAAAACAATTTCCAGAAAAGAATAGCATTCGCATTTGCTGAGCTACTCAATTCCCTGGATACATGAGAGTTTACAGTATTAAAAATAAAACAATTGAAATTAATTATTTTTATTTTACATTCTATCCTTTATGAAATCCTGTACTACCATAAATACTAACATTTTTATGCATATAGCGTATTTTAAAAAATAAAAATAATTTTACAGATAGAAAGGTGTCTTTTATGGGTAAAATATTACAAAATAATGTCCCATTTCAAAATACTTCTTATGAAATCTGAATTATTTTGTGTCTTAATTTTTTTTTTTACTATGCGTTTCTTGTGTGTAACTGAACATGTTTGTGCATTTAATTCTTTATATCAAATTGCAGATTCAGTTTGTAAGGTGTGAGGATTCACACAATTTCCTTCGTTTTCAAGTGCTAGAAACCGCGCTGAGTTGTGTATGGAGTGTTAGCTTGGAAGCTACCAGTTGAACTTAGTGCTGTCTGGCGATGGTCTTGGTGAAATTGTAATGTTGTGTATGGACGTGTTGGGTTAGTGTAAAAGAAGGTTGCCAATTGATTGAATTTAGTTTGGCATTTAGCTTCAGTGGAGATATAAAAAGTGTTAAAAGGAAATTACGCAGTTTTTTGTGTTCAGCTGGATATCTGTATTTTTTAGATGAATTTTTTAAGGAAAGTGAAGTGCCATCGCCTTTCTTCAGTTTATTTCTTTAAAATAAAACTTTCGAATCAGAGAATTGTGCTTTCAGGATGGTATTTCTAAATTGAGATTTACGAAGGTGCTTCGTAAAACATTTACTGATAAACCATTTCCTAATCTGAAACAGCGCGACCTTGCTTCTCAGGCTGAATCAAGAGTTTGATGTTAGTAGATTTAATTCACATTTGCTGAGCAAATAACTTTTTTAGTTTCTTAAGATTTAACATCTGTTAAGTTTAAGTTAAGCACTTGTGTAAAAGTCCACTGTGCCCAGCATTTTAGTTCTTTATAAACAGAAAACAGCATTTTAGTTCTTTATAAACAGTTCTTTATAAACAGTTCTTTATAAACAGAACTTCTTTATAAAAGAAGTTTTCACTAAGGTTTTCTTCACTGAAGTTAATAATATATACATTTTCCGTTCATTAATATGGGAAATAATCAAGAAACCTTAAAACAGGCCTTGAATTGATTTTACAAACAAAAAAATGTAAAATTTCAATTTTCCATGAATTTTCCACATGCGACTGAATTTTAGAGTTCGTAATAAAAGAATAATTTCGTGATTTCAAAATGAATGTACAGACTTGCGACATATACACTGATTAATATTCATACAAATTTTTAAAAGGATTGCGCGATAACAAATTCTCATGTAGCATTACAAATAACTGGTTATTCCCGAAATTTGGAACCCAAAAGAAATATATATATATATATTTTTAAATCTTTTAAATTATGTTTAAAGAACTATAAAATGATATTATTTTAAAAGTATTCTATAGCTTCATTTTTTTTTTTTTTTCTTTTTTTTAAGTAAGCATATAATTTCTTAAATATCATCTCGTTGTTTTTTTTTTTTTTTTTACCTGTAATTGATTCATAGCCTAACTTTCCTCCAGCAGGACCTATTTGTGCTCTAAGAGTTCGATCGGCAGGACAAACAATGGATGGTACATTCCATGCTCTATTAGCAGTGGATGCACTAGCAGTGATATCCGCAGCACGACTTGCATATCGAGGTCCTATTGGTTGAGGTTTTCTTGAAAAAGTTTCAGATGTGGGTTTTGGATTTCTGGCCCTATCTGATGATGATGGTTTTCTAGATTTCCTGGTTGTTGTCCGTGGTGCTGCGGTTGTAGTAGATGTAGCGGTTGATTCAGGTTTATATTCTGGTTCAGCAGGCTGAGGACAGTTCCACTGCGGTGGTCTTGCAAAGTCAATGTAAATATCACCTATTACAAGGATAGTCAAGAAAAATCTATTAAAAATACACTGTTAAAAAAAGTAGCTCAAGGTATCACCGAAATAATTCTGTCAGATAGGCAAGTTTGATTTTAAACAATACTGTTGTACTAAGATTCACCATTTTAGTGGGACTTACTATTTAAATGGTGCATCACATCAAATTTATAAAAATTATGGTTGCAAATAAATTGGAACATTTTTCTTATAAAATGTAGCATTTTATTTTTAACTGTGCATAAGTAGTACTTAAATCAATATGGTTATGTATGCTTTAGATGCATAATATCTAAAGCATACAATACATGGAATCTATTTACAAATATTTCATATTAAATATTTTTTCTTTCTAAAATTTAGAACTAACACATTATACACTTCAAACATATTTTTCTCATTTTCAAAATATTAAATTCTTCTATGAACTATATTTATAAATCTAAATAAAGAAAAAAAGAAAAAAAACCATAGAGTAATTAAAAACGACAATGATAAATTGAATAAACAAAGATCGTAGAATACACAAACACACAATATTTATTTCAGATAGAGATAATTAAGCAAGGCACTTCAATAAGAGAAAATATCAGATATTACTACAGAGAGTGAAAGCAATAATGCACGTTATATATAAGAGCGTATATTTTTAATATATATATGTATGCTTAGAATTCGTTGATTTATTGATCTGTTTATGGAATTGTTCTTCTATATTATATGAACTAGATAGCTTTTGACTATGGATAGTAAAAGTTTAAAATTCTAAATTCTAAAATATTACAATAAGGCACAAAACTCATTCATGTTTTTATTACTGTACACTTGAGTTTTGTTCTAATAAACCAAATGAGTTTATTAAGCAAGCTTCTCTTATAAATAGTTACTTTTTTTTTTTTTTTTTTAATAATAATAAAAACAATTTTGAAATTAAATAAATATCTTAAAACATTAAATAATCTGAAATGTTATAAAATAACTTTTATGGGCCTTATATGAGGGAAAAGAACATGTTGATTTCTATTTTATATTACTGCAGACATTTTCATGTAAACGAAATTTACTGCTATTTTTTTTAGTTCCCCATCATACTATAGGTATGGGGAACTTAGGTAATCGTGAAAATTTTCGACCTCGGTTTTTTGACTTTTCTACACGTTTTCAGATGTGAGGAATCCGAAAATCACAAAATTTGTATGGTGTCTGTCTGTAGGGTGTCCGTTAGTCCGTTAGTCCGTTAGTCCGTTAGTTCATTAGTTTGTTAGTCTGTGTACACGATATCTCAAGAACAAATTGTCGCAGAGAGGTCAGACTACTTTTGAAATATCATTTAGGACACTGGCATGATTATTAATAACTATGAATTTTCAAATCTAAAAATTTCGTAAGTTATTGGAAATTTACGAATTTCTTAACATGGGAGAATAGGACAAAAATTCATTTAAACGTACATTAAATGGAAACTTTTTACTCTAAAAATGTCAGAGCAGTTTTAAAATATCCGTTTTGATGCTGGAATTTTGATGCTGGAATGTAACTATAAATAGGCTACTTTGAAAATTGAAGTTATTGGAAATTTACGAATTTCTTAACATGGCAGTATAGGGAAAAATTTCACATAAACGTCAATTTTGAGAGATATTTTCATCGTAAAGATGTCAGACTACTTTTGAAATATTATTTAGGACACTGGAATGAATATTAATGACTAAAAATTTTCCAATATAAAAATTTCGTAAGTTATTGGAAATTTACGAATTTCTTAACATGGCAAAACAGAGCAAAATTTCACATAAACGTCAATCTTGAGGGATATTTTCACCGTAAAGACGTGAAACCAATTTCGAAATATTATTTAGGATACTTGCATGAATATCATAGACTATGATTTTTCCAGTGTAAAAAATTCGTAAGTTATTTGGAATTTACGATTTACTTAACATGTCAGAATAAGGCAAAATTGAGCATAAACTTCCATTTTGAGGATCGTAAATACATTAGACAACTTCAAAATTACATTTATGATATTTGTTTGAACATGATTGAATACAAATATTCTAATAGGAGAATTTCGTAAATTATTCGTAATTTACGATTTTATCAACATAGCGAAATTGTAAATTTTTCATATAAATATGTATTTTGAGGATTATTGCATTGGAAATAGTAGCATGAAAACTAAACAACGGAATTGACCCCCGATAAAATAAATTAATAGATTAGAATAAGATAAATATATCGAAGTGAACGGTGGATAGCCTATTAGGCGGGGATTTCATTCTGTCACTGTATCAAGCTTTGGTCAAATTCATTTCTTTTAACATGATTATAATATGTCTCGCACTAGAAATTTCTGAGAACATAAATATGATGGGGAACTGAGCAGAGTCCACCTATGCCAACTAGTTTTTTTTTTTTTTTTTTTTGGATCTTCAATGGTTTATTATATACACATATACATATTATATATATATATATATATATATACATTTTTTTCCTGGGTACTTTTAAAGACAAAAATGTAGCAAAAAATAATGTATTTTGTTCGGTTAAAGTTAAGAAATAAGAAAATAAATAAAAAGGTTTTTCAATTTGCAAAGATGCAGAGTCCGTTGAAACGTACACACAAAGGAATTGAACTGACTCAGCGAAAATAACATTTAATATTTCTGGTATCTCAAGTTTTATGTACAATTTCTCTCACCATAAAATTTTAAGAGCTTGCATATTTAGAATGAATATAAGTCTTTACCAAACGTTAAATTTACATCTTCTGTTCTCTTTTTTATTATTTCTGAGGATTTATTTATTTTATAATGAAAACTTACTTTTTCCTTGTTGCTCGTTAAATATTGAATTAGTAAAAATATTTTTGATAGTGTCTACATTTGATTTTTTCCTGTTTTCCATTCGTTAAAAATATATTTTTAGAGCATAATGCTTTCAAGAATAAAAGGATATTGAAATTTTTATAATAAAGTATATATATATATAAAAATAAAGTGGTATCATTCAAATCTATGGAGAGTCCATTTTAGTCGATGTAATTTGGCATCTTTATAATACTTATTATTTATGTTATAAGGGCCACGACAAAATGAATTTGCAATAACACTAATAGTTGGAAAAACAGCTGCAAACAAAATAAGCAGCTGAAAAATAGTTTTAAAAAATAAACACGATATTGAAAGCTTTCTAAATACACATTCTTTTACGTCAAACCCATACAGCCGGAAACAAAAGTATACGAGCACTTGCAAAAATTCCTATCTAAAAAAAAAAAAAAAAAAAAAAAAAACACTTAATGCAGTTTTGTCAAATAAATCCTTGTCGAATCCTTTTCTTAGTCAGACTAAGAACATGGTTCGACAAGGATTTATTTAACAAAACAGTATTATGTGTACTTTTTTTACATAGGAATTTTTGCTAGTGCTCGGATACTTTTGCTGCCGGCTGTACTCAAGATTCGTCACAGACTCGTCATGAGAGGAGGTTTTTCAAGAAATGATTGAGACAATATATATAGGATTTCTTTATAGATATCATTTGTTAAGAAATTCTACACTGGAGAATAACTGTTTTTTTTTTTTTTTTTTTTTTTTTTTTTTTTTTAACCAAGGAGAGCAGGCATTCTAAAAATCTCTCAAATTTACACGAAAATCTACAAAATTCTGCAAGGAATAATTCTTCAGTTTGTTTTTCAGCATAATGTGGAACCATAGCGAAAGCTATAAATATCATCGCGATTATAAGACAGTATTAACTTGCAGTTAGCTGCTACAGAAGTTTAGGGAAGAGCATTCTTTTAAAGTATTGAGTGGTGATAAATTTAGAGGGAAAAAAAAAGTTGAAAATGATATACGCATTAATTTTACTTTATAAGAAAAAAAATAAGATTTCTAAGGTTATTTATTCATAATATTAAACTTTTCAAAATTTCCAATGCTAAAATTTAGTGATCTTACGGATTCGTCATAATCAAAAACGTTTAATCGTAAAATTTTCCTAAATTTACAATAAGTTTTCTGTACAAGTATTGCCAATAACCTCTCTACTGTTTCACAAATTTTGTGGTTTATTGTGGTTTCTACATTTTTAATTTTGAACAATGTAAGTAATATCCGAATAAAATTTTAAAAATAAATTTTATGTGATAGTATTTCAATACAAAAATTCCCTCCATACCAAATATACAAATAAGTTATTTGAAACAAGAATTTGTCCTAAACTCAAGAGAATATAGATGCTGTGACAGCATAAATGATATGACTTCCCCTTCATATTTTAATGTGTAAATTGTTTATCCTTTTAATAAGCTCAAACTTTGAATAAACACCATAAAATGTAAGAATTTATAAGAAATGTTTCTGGTCGAAAGAAGACACGACCCTTCGTCAAGCGAACAATTAGTGTTTCAAACAAAGCGGCAACACAACTGTTGCAAATTTTTGCATTTTATGGTGTTTATTCAAAGTTTTGTATTTATTACTTTTAAATAGCAGTTCTATGGTGCTTTTGCATAATATTTATCCTTTTATCGATAACATACCAATGACGCTATTTTTTCAAATATTGTAATATATATATATATATATATATATATATATATATATATTAAGATTTTTTAACCTATGTTTCGTATTTCCCATAAAATATTTTCTGAAATTCAGGAAAAGGTTTTTCTTGGAATTCACTTTTTGTTATTAAATTTATTTATACGAAGTTTATGAAAATAAATCAACTAGAAATAAATCAACTAGAGTTTTTTACGCAGGCTTTTGATTAAAGTTTGTTTACTATAAACGTATTGCTGTTAATGAAACTTTTAAATTTATTATCTATTTTTAGAATTCTTATGAATGTTTTTCGTGTTCTTACACATGAATCAGAAAGACCGCGCTGGAATCACTCATAAAAAGTATACTGTATCTAGTATCATGACTTCGATAAAGTTCGGCGTCAGGACTAGCTAAGATAAATAAAACAAATTCACACAGTAGTTATTACTAAAGAAAAACTTCAAAACATAGCACAAAAATCTATGCAGCCGAACCATGCAGTAAAAAAGTAAATATTCTTCTGCTAAGCCATAGGTGGGTGGCATGCTACAATTTTTAATATGTGCGACAGAGCGATGTTGAGGATTGATGTTTTTTCATAAATTTGACCATCATTTTTCCTGGGAGCTTAACTTCAAACTATATTAAAACATGAAAACATAATAGTAATATGTACAGCATCATCACAAAAATCATCTTTATTTTCCAGCATGAAATATTCCAAAATTGCACTCTATCAATGCTAATGAGTTTACACATAGACTTCAAAGAAGATATTGAAACACTTGCCCATGATTTTTTCCTCTGAATCAGAGATACTGCATTCAATCGGAACTATAATGAGTTTATTTATAGTAGACTAAGAAAATTACTTTACAGCCTTAATCTGCTGCTAAATTAAAATGTCTAATTCGCTTTTGTCCCCTGAACTCAAACACGACACACTTTTTAACTAAGAGATTTTTTTTTTTTGTGTGTGTGTGTGTGTGTGTGTGTTTAAACTGTATGTAGTTATATTCAAATAACCCTATTTTAACCATTCGACTGCTAGAAATAATACCATTTTCGCTTTTCCAATCCTTATTCTGACCTGATGAATTTGTCTTTCGACCTCTAAGAATGAGCTTCATTAATTACAAATCCTGTCTTACTTCACTAATACTCATTTGCTTTTTGAGTCTTCAATATTATACTGAATTTTCAACAAGCTAAAAACAGTAGTATGATAAAATTACTGGTTTGAAACAGTTTGACGCATAAAGTAAAGCTAGGGATGATGGTGCGGTACGAGAAATTTCGTGCAAAGAGGATCGGAGGGAGTGTGCGAGCTGCGAATTCAACTAGTTGTACGACAGCAAAGGTGGAGTGCCAACTTGAACATAGGTGTTCATTATTTTGAGCGTCTAAGAAAAAAACGTGGTTATTTTGCTTCGTGTTTTGTGAATTTCCATAACTCTTTCTAGAAGTTTCTATAGAATGGCAGAGTACAAAATATTTTTTAACTAAACGAATTCTCATAAAATACTAACATAGACTAACGGTACGAATATCAATGTTTTTCTATAAAAACGAATGATTTTTGAATAAATGATTGCACAATCTATCCTACCGAAATGAGAGAGTTTGCGCATTTGATACTTGGGAGAATTTGATTAATTAAATTCTATATTAATTAATTCTACATTGATTAAATTCTATACTAGGAGATATTGCGCAGCTTATTGTTAACGTCAAGGTTATGGGAATGCATTTGTTGAATTTCTGGAACTGTACCAGGAGAGAACTTCGAAAAGTGACTGGACTAGTTTAAATGTGCTATTTGTGGCAGGTGATTGTACGAAAGCCATTTTACAACAATAATTCACTATTTACAACAATAAATGAAACAAATACGAACAGCGACAGATTAGGTCAGCAAACAATAAACCATTCAAATTGAAAAAGAAATGCACTAGCTTTAAGGTAAACATGTTATCTAGTAACTTAATGTAATTTTGTAACCTTACCTGGTCTTATTTATTTTTTCTTCTGGGGCTTTAGTGTTTTTTCTTTAAATGAAATTTTTTAATCTTTCTAAATTTCTTAGATTTTTCTATTTTTTTTTTTTAATTATTAGGTTAAAATATCCTCTCTTAAAAGAATAATATTTATTTACAAAAACATTACAACAATGACATTTAAGTGTAATTACTATTGTTAGCAATTTAATTGTAGTTGTTATTAATAGTAATCTCTCCTACCATGTGTGCTATCACAAAAACCTTGTAAAGACAGAAAACATTGTGCAAAATTCTCTTGATTTTATTCCAGCTTTTGCATTAGATTAAAGCTTAGTAATAAATTAACAAAGGAAATTCACGAAAAACCTATGAATTTAAAACTATTCAGAGATATTTTAGGAAAAATATTATTTCGATTTTTTATCTTACTCTATTGAATTGTACTCAGACTCTCCTAGCTTTTTCTTAATATATATCTATGGGTTCAAGGCAATTGCCACATAATTTATACAAGAAGCTAATTAAAGCATCTTTCATACGTATCACAAAACAAAAATGCTTGCAGGCTGATGTAGTCCTATACAGCATAAGCAAGTAAAAAATGTCATAATGCAGTGCCACTTTACAATTGCAAACCACTAAAAGATATCTTAACCCGTTAGCGCCCAGTGTCCTCATTTGAGGACAGCTAATAAAATGGGGCGTATATTTTTTGTGGTTTCTTGGAATGATTTCTGCTTTTTAGTGACAGTTTAGAGCGTCACTCTAAATGATCCCTGAAAGTTTTATGTGCCTGCTATTAATTATTATTTCAGGATTTGGATAGTCAAATCTCATTCATCGCACATATATTTGCTTTTTGCACAGGTATACTAACTTAAATCAAGTTGAATAATAATATATTTTATAATACTTTACTTTTGAGATCTTTTTCAGCATATAATAGGAAATTAATCTGTTATCTCAAAGTTTTTGTATCTCGAAGTTTTCTCGATAGAACACTAAACGTCAATAAATGAGGATAGGCTTTAAATTTAAAACTATCAGATGAATTTTTTAAGTTAATTTATTTTACTGTCAGTTGTCTATATTAATTTAGAAGTGAAATAATCAGCTAATTATATTTTGCAAAATTAATTCGGGCGTTAACGGGTTAATCTAAAAAGCATTATTTTCAATTATTACATAATATTTTAAAATTAAAATGCCATAATAAATGAATTGCTACTATTGCATGTATATTTGATTATGCTTATTTTTGATGTATTTTTAGCGAAAATAAAGTGAAAATAAGCAATATTACTAAAACTTTTGCTCTATTCACACAAGTATTTTTTAAAAATTATTAATAAATTTTATAATAGCCTATGTTTAAATCAGACATAATTTAACAGGAAAAATAATAATCACATATTGCACTATAAAAATAAACATATATAAAAAAATAAAAATATCGCTTGACTGTACCGTCTGATTTCATAGCTCCATGATAGGAAATTTCATTTTTCTCATTTAATTGACCAACAGCCCACACTACTGCCTGGGGTCCGTCAGAATAGACATGCTGATCATATTTCTCGTCCACTACAAGAAAAAGAAATTGCATTCGATTATAACATTTTTGGCTTGAACGAAATGCAGTGAAATACATTACAAGAAATATTTTCTCTTAATACTCTAATACTTACTCTCTATTCGGAGATATACTTCATAAACAATAGCTTACCCATACCTTTCAGTAAATTCCTTTTCAATGAGTTATTGTGTCGTGTAATATTAATATTTGGAAAAGTAGCAATTAGTTCGTAAAAACTTTTGATTTATTTTCACTATCGATTTTTTTTTATATTATAATAAGGAATAGAATAGAGTGAACCGGTGTCTGCTATTCTGAATAAGTATGATAATTTACAGAGAAAAATCACAATGAAAGACATAATATTGTTTAGGTGTAGGAAATGTAAATAATCTTAATTGATAAATGGAAAATTTCAAATTTGTCATTTTAAAACAAAAGAAACGAAGCATAATTTAATTATATTAGTTTTCTGATAGTGACTAGGCATAATACTTTATTTCTTAATGTTAAAAAAATTGAATTTTATTCTGAACAGATAATCCAAAAGTAAAGTTAAAATGCAAAACATTTTTTTTTTAACATTGCTGTCATAAATTATTTCACATAATTTTTATTAGATGTATATTTTTAAACTATACAATCCTGAAGTCTATATGCTCGAACATATGTAATTTTTTTTATATAAAAATGCTCTTACAGATTTTTAAAATTAATTTTTTTAGCATTAAAATTTGCAAATCGCTGTGTGCTTAGATAACCATAAACTTTAGTTTGCTTCCAAATAAATCTTTATTTATATTGTTACTTCAGAACATTTTTTTACTGTACACAAGTAATTAATAAAGAGCTTTGTGTGTAAGCATGAATATATAGCCTGTAAATTTTGCGTATGATTTTGAAATCAGATGTATACGAAATCCTTTCTCCACCTTCGCTCAGATATCATTATAGCGGTAAGATATCAAGCGCATATAAGTGCTTATTGATACTTTTTTTTATAAAACAAAGTAATTGAACATGATGAAATGTTCCTCAATGAATCCTCAATGAAATGTTAAAATATGTAGATGTGAGATGTATACGTTAGTGATTCCTCGCAGAAGATATTCCATAAATTTACATATTGATGATGATAATAAATACTAAAATAAATTTGTTAGCATTTAATTAAGTATATATCTTAAATGCTATACTATTTTAAGTAAATTGGAGTGTAAAGGCTGATATTTTTATATACTAACTATGTGAAAAATACGAGAGCCGGGAATCGAATCCGAGCCCTCCGCTTAACGCACGGATGCTCTACCACTGAGCTACCCTGGCTGAGAACCAGCTCGGTATTTATCAAATAATATTCGTTGACAAATTCACCGAGTCTGGAAACACACATATAACAGGTGAGAATATGCATATTATCGTAGCACAACTCCATAGACCAAGAAATTTCAATTTAGAAATTTTATTCATGATTTCATCAACCGAAAATATTCATTTTAAGTAAGTCGGAGTGTAAAGGTTGATATCCCTGAGTATAAAGAAAGTTCATTTACTAATAGTCCTGTCAGTCATTGATAGCGATATGGTTGTAATTAAATTAATTTCAGTGAATAAGAAATGCACAGTAGAAATACTGTTTATAAACTTTCTTTAGAATTGCCACCGAATAAACTTTCTCGGTTGTAGAGTAATATTAATTTGAGACCCTATAACTCATAGGTATTCTAAAGGTCAATTACCTGCCATTTTTATTTTATTTTTTTTTATCTACTTACCATATCATGATTTTTTTTTTTTTTTTTTAAGATATATATATATTGAATTCATATTTTGTAATGTTTTTATAACATTTGGAAATTGAATTATTTATATACTAGTACCGCCCAGTGGTTGAAGATCAATCACTTTTCGCAAAGCAAAGCAAAACAACTGCCTTCTCATAAACGGAATTAAATTGCAGCACAGCAGCGACCCCTGTTGGCCGATAGGCACAAGTCGTCCATGAAATAGAGCGTTCGAACTAAAAAAAAAAAAAAAAAGAAAGAAAGAAAAGAAAAGAAAAGAAAGAAAGAAAGGAAATCTTATAAATGAGCAATTAGAGTTCAAGGAATCTCAAAACTTGTAACATCATCGAAAACTGGAAATCTAAATTTTTTCTGAATCTTATACTTTTTTCTTATATATGCAGAAGGTAAAATAATAGATCCACTTTTTTAAGAATAAGTAGTCAATTTCAGTTAATTGAAATGCAAGGAAATCTCAAAACGTGTAAATTCATCGAAAACCAGAAATCGAAATTTTCCCCGTGCCTTCTACTTTCTTCTTATGCATGCAGAAGCCAGTAATAAATCCACATTTTAAATAATAAGTAGTCAGTTTCAGTTAATTGAAAAGCAAGGAAATCTCAAAACGTGTAAATTCATCGAAAACTGGAAATAAAAATTTATCCAAATCTTATACTTTCTTCTTGTATATGCAGAAGATATGATAATAAATCATATTTTTAAAAATTAAGTAATTAGTTTCACTTTAAATGAAATGCAAGGAAATCCCAAAACGTGTAAATATATCAAAAAATGGAAATCGAAATTTATTTCGTATCTTCTTTCTTCTTATGTACGCAGAAACTAGTAATAAATCCACTTCTTAAAAATGAGTAGACAATTTCAGTTAATTAAAATGCAAGGAAATCTCAAAACGTGTAAATTCATCGAAAAACGGAAAAACGTTTATCCAAATCTTATATTTTCTTCTTATATATGCAGAAGATAGAATAATAAATCCAATTTTTAAAAAATAAGTAATCACTAATCAGTTTCAGTTAATTCTTTGCTTAAAAAAGAAAAAAAAAAAAAACCACTTGACGATATTTCGAACAATCCATGCAATTCCGAACAATATATCAACGAACCGATAGCAAGAACTAAACGCGATATACTGTTTGCAGCGTTTTTACTTTTCACCTGCGAGCGAAGAGCAGCTTCGATATTATTGGTGTGGGGATATTATTGAATGGGAAATAATATACTACTGCGATGAACTAAACGCGATATACTGTTTGCAGTGTTTTCACATTTCACCTGCGAGCGATGAGCAGCTTCGATATTATTAGTGTGAGGATATTATCGAATGGGAAATAATATACTACTGCGATAACTTGATGAATGAGGAATGAAACATTTTATGTTGTCGTTCAAGGTCATACTTTTTAAGTAGTGGTTTCGATTTGAGAGTTCGCACAAATGAAGCAAAGGGTGGGGTTATTATTTCGAGTTTAGTCAGGAGGAAGGGAAGGAAGGAGGAAGGAGGTAGGAGGAAGAGAAGGTGTATTTGTATAAGATATTCGGCGGTCTGTTTTTAGGGTGTTTACGGGGTGGTGCGGTGAGGCGGGGAAGCAGAATTTGAAGATATGGCGGTTGGCGTTGGACGCTGTTTATCGGCATATGGCTCGATCGCGCTGTGCGCAGTAGGAAATATAGTTAGAGGGATATATCGTTAGAGCAAGAACTTAAATACTGTTATCGCGATATTAAAAAAATATCGATACTTGGGGATATATTGATAAATAATCCAGCCCTAATGGTGACAACTCAAAATCGCTGTCTGAAAGAAATAGTTCTGTCGTACTAAAAAGAAAAACTTCATTAAGTAAAGATTATTGAGATCGACCACCCAGGATCGAATCAATTTTCACAAGTTTACAACATAGTAGGAGACAACTTCACCTCTCAGCTACGTTTGATGCTATTAATTAGCACGTCAAAATAGATTTCGGATAAGGATAATCGTACTATTTTTTAATTTTTAATTCATTCTGTCCTTTACTTTAGCTCAATTAGTTAGAGCGTCATGCTAATATTATCTTCATTCGGCGATAAAATAAATGTGTGAGGCTCCAATGAACTGTAAAATATTAATATTATTTAAAATATATAAATATATTTATTGTGTTTTAAGTAAATTTCTACATATGTTAATATATTGTATTCCTGATCGCAAAACTGTACGATTTCTTGAATAATTCTCAGTAGTAAAATCAAGATTGGTTCATTGGTCTCGAAGGGCATCAGTCCAGCAACTAACATTTTTCGTGACATACATGCGTCAAATTTAATTAAAAAAAAATCTGGAGTGACTCCACTCGACTTTCCGAACATTAAGTAATTAACAGTTTTGTAGATAAAGTAAAGAAAGAGTAGTTGTTAAACAAACAAAAGAGAGAAAACCATAATAGAGTGTTTGAGTATTTTTCTCCATCTATTACACGTTGTTTTATTTAACGCTACTGAACTTTGAGCCCATAGATCATAATGACAAAGAAATTTTCGTTGTGTCCCTGTAAAAACCTATAAATGTTAGATTCACCAAAATGCTTATAGTTAGTGCAACAGTGATTTATAATACTCATATAAATTTTCAGCTGAATTCAATAAGGCGTTTAGATGCTATCGTACTTTTAAAAATTTAGTCCCATAGGCCATAATGATAAAGAATTTTTCTTTGTGTCCCTGTAAAAAAACTGTAAGTGCTAGATTCACCAAAATCTATACAGTTAGTTCAACTGTGATCTATAACATGTGTACAATTTTTTTGCTCGGATTAATAAGGCGTTTAGACACTATCACATTTTTAAAAATTTGGCCCCATAGGCATAATGATAAAGAATTTTTCTTTGTGTCCCTGTAAAAAAACTATAAGTGCTAGATTCTCCAAAATCTATACAGATTGAGTATTTGTGATCTATAATATGTGTATAAAATTTTTGCTCAATTGAATAAGGCGTTTAGATGCTATCGCACTTTTAAGATTTTGCTCCCATAGGCCATAATGATAAAGAATTTTTCTTTGTGTCCCTGTAAAAAAACTATAAGTGCTAGATTCACCAAAATCTATAGGGTTCGTACTATGGTGACTTACAATATGCGTACCAACTTTCAGGTTAATCGAACGAAGCGTTTAGACGCTAGCGTGTTCACCCACAGACATACACACATACACACATACACACATACACACATACACACACACATACATACATCATCGTAAAAATAGTGAAAACGGACTCAGGGGACCTCAAAACGTATAGAAACATCAAAATCTCGAATTCGGATTTTTGACATGATTACAATACTTTCCTCACTATAGTGTTCGGAAAGTAAAAATAAATAAATAAATAAAAGTAACGAACAATGAATTAAGAACGATTAAGTATGCACTACAGAAAATCATTCTTATATTTGTTAAATGAAATGTTTTGTTGATGCACCAATTGCCTTGTGTCTGCTTCGATACCAAATTTTTCGTATGTAAAACACAAAACATATATATATATATATAAATATAAGTACCAGATAAAATATGTATTACTGGTAAACTATTTTATTTTTTTGCATGGGAAAGAGGGTGTCTTTTGACTAATTAAGATGTAATTTTCTGTAGTTTTAGAAAACAGAAATTTTCTGTAGGAAAGTTTTAGAAATTTCTGTTATTTAACCCTCGCTTTCCCTAGATCAAGGCGTTACTGCAGAAAAATTGCTTTCAGGTATCGCTCGGCACGTTTGGCGAAAATCACCAGCCCTGTGCCGTTTCGTATCGTTTAGAAGTTGCAACATTCTACTGGTTACGTTTGCTATCTCTGGCTAATTAGCGCACTTCTTGAAGGAAGCGGGCTTAACTAAATTTCAACTACAAAGTGGGGTCAAAATGACCCCATCTTGGGAAAGCGAGTGTAAATAGAATTCTTTTGACCGTATACATGCTACATAAATAAATTATGCGTTAATACATATACAAGATAATTTAATTTAGGATTCATGTTAAAATATAGGTAATAGAACAATAAAGATGCTTTGTTTAGATTCCGGATTTCATAAATTAAATTAATAAATCCTAAATACAGGTACCTTACTTCTTGCCTTCTTGTGTTTAACATTGCCAACAATAAAATATTAAAATAATATTTTCAATCTCAACCTGGAACCGTTTTAATTGCGTTAATATCGCGAAAAGCATTTAAATAAGTAGTTTATACCATATGCAATCATATCATACGCACTGTAGCACACTCCTAAATGCTGAATAACTTACTCATTATTTTCTGAAGGTACTTGCTACTTACTTCCAATACTTCTCATGATATAATCAAATTTTTCTCAAAATAATGAAAATCTATTAAAAATAATCTTAAAAAGACTTAATTTTTTTTAAATTATTAACAAGATTCTTGGTTTGATTTGGTTTTACATATCTCATACTTTTTTCTAAATAATGTATTGAAGTTACTTGAAGCTGATTGAATTCTAGAAAAAGGTATTTATAATGAAAAATTTTTGGAATTTTTAACATATATTGAAAACTATCAAACATATATAGATAGATAAATAGATAGATAGATAGATAGATAGAGGCAAAAAGCACCATAAAATATATTTAGTAAGGTGAATAAGGCATGTTAAATGCAGCAAGGGGCAATCGTCAATGTAAGAAAAGAAAAAAAAAAAGTTTTAAATTTCTTGCGATAACTAAGAATATCAGCTGGCTTAAAATTATTTTATTGAATTTAAAATTTCACCCTCAGCAAAAAGTTTAAACAGCCTAGCCTACAAAAGGATAAAAAAAAAGCAGTAAATTATCAAAACATTATATTAATTAAAAGGAGCAGGAAATAATTATTAGGCATCATTAAAAGAAGTAAACGTAGGCGGTAATATTTGAGAAAGAAATTTCGAACAATTTAAATAATGAGCAAGTTGAGCAAAAATTAAATATTGATACAATAATGCATAATAATATACTTATTAAATTTTTACTTATTTGTATATCATTATTATATTTATAACTAGCTGACCCGTCCGGCTTCGCACGGATGAACAAATTTTAGTTAAAGATGGATTGATATGTAAAAAATCAAGAAATATATCAGTTTATATGTTATAGTCAGGCAATATTATTAACTGGAAAGTCAAAATATAATTTTACAATTATTTTTTTTAATTAGTTGTTAAATGTTGGCAATTTTTACTTAATGCTATTTATTTATTTATTTATTTATTTCATAAAAAGAAACATTTCTTTACTCATGAATAAAAAATATTGAAAAATAAACCTATGACATGAAAATGTTTTTGATAAAATTGACGTCATAATAGCTTTAATTATTATTTATTTTTTCATTTCGCAAATATATTTAATTTTTTCCATAATTGATTATTATTTTAATAATGTATATTAAAGGAGAAATCAATAATATGAAACAATATTCGTACAATATATACTATTACAGAATCTGGTGTGAAACAACCACACGACTTCCATTACCCACTATTACACGTAATATATACAATTTTTTGGAGATATTACTTGCATTTTTTGAGATTTTCGAGTAAGAGAAACTTGATACACGTATAAAGACACATACAACAGAGTTTGCATAGCGAGTTAAAAAATAAGGGGAAAAAAATAGATAGTTATTATTTTAAACACGAATTTCCGAGATCTAAAACTGAACTACCTAATCAGAATGACCGTTAATATTCCTGTAATAAGCACGTAATACTTGAGAAAGGTTATCTAAATTGGATTAAAGAAAAAATTTTCAAGAATACGTTAGAGCCGTTTTTGAGATACCAACTTTTACCAAAACTTAACATACTCAATTATTGACCTAAAAACAATAATTACATACAAAAGGATATTTAATAGGAAGTTAACATGGCGAGTTTGAAAAAAATCCGTACATGCGTTTTTAAAGGAACGCACTTGCGAAGTCTGAAATTGAGCTGTTTATAGAGGACGCCTATCAATTTTCCTGAACTAAGCAACTTTTCAATCGAAAGGGCATCTAATATATTATTTATATAGCAACTTTGAAGAAAATCATTAGAGGTGTTTTTGAATATGGGCTTAGGGTCCCATTTCTGGTTTTCGATGACCCAATTCCGGTTTTTCAATTTTCACGAAAATTTGGAAAATTTATCTGTACACCAGACCTGAATCACTTGTGAAGTTTAGTAGTTCTATTTTTATTAGTTTTGGAGATATGACAGCCAGAAGATTACACACACACGTGCACATATACACACACACTGACCAATTGTCAAAACCTATACAATACTTCCACTACCTACGGTAGTAGGGTAATTGAAGTAAACACATACATCTCGTATTTACTACGATAATATACAGATTTTCGTATTACGTTTTCGATCGCCAAATACAAAAATTGCCAATGAAGATAGATATCAAATCTATGCTTTGTTTTCAATTAAAATATTGAAAATTTTAATTAAAAATTTATTTTACCAAAATTTATTATAGCTTCTAGCACTTAGAGAGAGACAGTGTAAATTTTGATTATTGAAAGAAAAAAAAAAAAAAAAAAAGCAATCGGCTTTTTAGTTCTAGCGATCGTTCTTTACATATGCATATAAACCTTTCTTTTTTTTATATTAGTATAGCTATAGAGCATAGGTATATTAAATAGGTTTCCAGTGAACATAATTATATTAAATAGGTTTCCAGTGAACATAATGTAACTCAAATAATTAAATGCTATTTACATTTCAGTAATGGCTGTATGCGCTATGTATATTGAGCTACTTGCCATAACTGTTAGTTGCTAAAAATAGTCGCCAAATAAATTTAAACATCTCAATACGCAAGCGAAGTATGACATCACTGACCGCCTGTGCATGCAAGAAAAAGATTTTCCATGTTAATCGCTCATTGGATTTTTTTTTTTTTTTTTATTTTTTTTTTTATTAAAATTCTAGAAGAATTATTTCCCGATTTTAATCCTCATATTTGGGTATAGATATGTATTAGTTATTGTATGCATTCGTTAGATTGAGTTATTTTGCTGTCAAATTGACAAAATTTTAATTTTAAATTTCAAAACTGTCACCCTTGGCGTTTTTTGTATTTGGCGATCAAAAACGTAATACGAAAATATACATGCCAGATGTACATTTTCGTAATATGTATTGTACGAAATATTGTTTCATATTATTCGTTACACTCTTAATGTAAGTTTTTAAAATAACCATGATTTTTGAAAGGAATTAAATTATATTCGCCAGATAATTTGGCGATATTTTTTTTTTCTGCCAAGGATGACGGATATCAAATCTATTCCGCTGCAACATATTAGTATATTATATCAGATACTTTATTTAGACATTTGAAAACAAATTTGACTTCAAATTATGATAGAATATTTATCCTTTCCCTTTTAATTAGTTTATTAGTTGGATGTTTATTGTGTAAATATCATCCTTTGAAATAAAATGTTTATGTTTTCAATCGAATATGGAAATTTGCCATTTTCTTTTATAGAGTTTTGAAATTTAAAATTCCAATTTTATCAATTTTACAACAAAAACAATTTAATCTAACGGATGCACATGATAACTAATACATATCTATATCCAAATATGGGGATTAAAATGGGGAAATAATTTTCCTCGATCTTTATTATTTTTTTACAAAAAATCCAGTTCACTTTTTATATTATTGTTCGCGTGAAAATATATTTTATTATATGTCTAAAAATAAATTAATTCGTAAATGTTTTTGGCAACAATTATAAATTAAAATAAATAATATTATAAAATAGAATTTCTTATTTTATTTTATTTTATTTATTTATTTATTTTTAAATTCCAATTTCGTTTACACACATCAGTTTAAACCACGGAGTAATAAAGACTCCGTGGTTTAAACATTGATGCTTAGATATTATATCATATCATATCAAATTAAATTATTAGAAAAATAAACACTTTTAATTCTATAATGACGTAAGATTTAAGGTGTAAGTTTAACAATTAAAAAAGCTTTATATGAATTTCAATTTAATGCACGTGCAAATATATTTCTTTTCTTTTCACGTCAAGATATTTTAAAAACGAAATGAATATGTAAATGTTTCTTTTATGTTGGCAGCAGCTAATTTTTTTAATATTTCATTATTTCCATTTCTATTACGGCTTCTATGGAGATTTTAATTAAAATGCTCAGATTTTAAACTAAAATTTATTTTATCAAAATTAAATATAGCCTATAACAATATGGCATACTGTAGCTTTCGGTCAGTGAAAGAAGTTTTTAAATCGGTTCAGTAGTTTCAGAGATTACCCTCCACAAACAAACAATTTTTTGCGCTTTATATAATGATATAGATATAATTAATAATAATTGTTTTAATAAAACACAAACATCTCAACAGAAACGTAAAATTTTTGATACGATTTATCTTATATTAGAAAATAAAAATATGAGGTATACCTACTTAGAGAATGAACGAATATTTCATAAATACGCGTTATTTTATTACAAGTAATAAATCAGGTAAATTAAGTAAAGGCATCCAACAATTATTAATGAAATTATTTATTATTCAAATGATCATTAAATTAATTTAGCTGAAAATTTTTAAAGCGTACAAATGAAAACAATTTTTATTGAGCATAAAATCAGGTTTATAAAAAATGAGATATACTGTTAAATAAACTTTTTTTTTTTTTCAGAGTGGATCTTTAATAATAATTCATTTTAATAAAATTTTCCTAAACTTTATGATTCATAAACGTTTTTATGATGTTTGTCTATAAATTTTATTTCAAAATTCGAAAGAAAGCTCCTTTTTTCCATTGTTGTTCTATATATCGTCAAAATTTATTCCAGCTCAATTTATTAAAAATTTAATAAATCTTCATTTTTATTAGCTATCGCGTTTCTTAGAAATAAAGATCGAAAAGAGTTGTTCAATTTGAAGAAGTATAACATATACATAGCATGATATAATCTCGAATATATATAATGTAGAAAATTCCCTGCCTTTTATTTTTCTCTTCAATATAGAAGTGTATGCACCCGAGTGTGTATGGCTGTTTTTGTGTGCGTTTGTGTAGGTAAGGATGAACATTTTCCAGTATACTTTTATTATCAAGAATATTTTGTACAATAATAACTATACGTTGTAGCCACAACAAAAATTTCTTCCCGATTTTCCTATTCAAATTCACTCAATACATATTATTCAAAAAAGAAAGTATTCAGAAAGTATATATTACATTCAACGAAACGAAATTAACGTATATTACTGAGATGTTTAAACTCATGTTTTCTGCAGAAAATATTAGGCTTCATAATTAATGTACAGGGTCTTATAAAAGTATTCTGACAATGTGACGTGATCATTCATGTTATGTCAAATTTCGAACAATTATTCATAAAAACATAGAATAAATTGAATAGTTTTTACTGGTATGTAAAATGTTTATGATTCGTTTACAAAAACGACACAAAATTCGACACAAAAAGAATTTGTGGCATTAGAGATAATGGATATTTTTTAACGCATTTTAACGCATTTATGTTGCATTCATAACTATGTAGAATTGGTAATTAATTTACAGATACACAAATTAATTCCGATTTATGATATATGCGATCCGCTTGCATGAAATTTGATACACGAATTTATGAGTTACAAGAAATTAATACACATTTATCAGTTACTCACATATACTATATACAGATAGATATAGAAAGAGAGATAGAGGGGGTTAAGGGGTAGCGGCAGCCCCCCTTAGAAGCGCATCTGTTTAGGTAGCGAGTCAATCGAGTTTATACGCACATATATATAATGGAACAAATAAAAATGATGTTTTGTATAACATGTGATTCAAATAGGACGATGAGGCTCCTGATCTGGATATCCACTAGTTTAAATTAGTTTAATTCATAAATTAACAATAGAAAAATTATGACTATACATTAATAACTATAGTAATAAAAATAATGAATAATGGAACTAATAATATTTCATTATAACAGTGTGATTCATTATCGTCGAAAGGTATTTTCACTTCGAAAAGACAGAACGGATTTATTAATTTGTAATAGATTATCCAAAGTTGCCAAACTTTAAATATCTTTAGTCTCCTCGCGGCCGCAGGCGAACCTGGGGCCGTAGGTTGACCACCTCTGTTCTATAGCACACTGTACAGTCGGTAACAAAAGTCTCCGAACACTAGCAAAAATTTCTATATAAAAAAAGCACACTTAATACAGTTTTGTCAAATAAATCCTTGTCGAATCCTGTTTTTAGACTGACTAAGAACAGGATTCGACAAGGATTTATTTAACAAATCTGTATTAACTGTACTTTTTTTTTTTTTTAATAGGAATTTTTGCTAGTATTCGGAGACTTTTGTTACCAACTGTATAATTCTAAAAATAAAGAACACAGGAAACTATAATCTTTTAATTTAAACATTATCCAACCTAAAGCACGTTAATAAAATTTTCCGTTTATTATCGTCAGTTTTAATTCTGTGGTATTAAGTTTTCCCAAAACTCCAGAGTAAAATGCGATTAATTGAAGTAGCAAAATAATCGGTTATAGAAATTGAGAATTTAACTCCATTTGTTTCATAATTGAATTACATTTTCTTTTTAATACATTTTCTATTTATAAATAATCTAACATATTAAATAAAGTTTATTGTGTCTCTTGTGAATGATTTCTAGATTAAAAGAGGAATTAAGTATCTGAATCGTTTTCAACTTATATAATATTAGATAAATTCCTTTGCAATTTTAAAAAGCTAGGTCTTAAACTTTCATTTATTCATTAAAGATTTTTAATAGTAAATATATATATATATATATATATATATATATTTTTTTTTTTTTAAGGTTTTTTTTTTTTGTTTTTTTTTTTGTTTTTTTAATTTAAAATTGAAGTATGATTTCAATTAAATGTATTTTCTTTGTAAATAAAACACTGATTCAGCTGTAGTCTTTTAATTTAATATGTCTAAGCAGTTTCTCAATAACATGTGAATCGGATATTCGGCTACCATTTTCGAAAAATACTAAAATTTTAATATAAAAAAAATTCAATTTCAGTTATATCTGTAACATTTAAAAGACTCTAGAAAAAATAATTTTATTTGCGTTTGTAATATTCAGAAATAATTTCCTAAATAATTAATTTTTCTAATATGCATTCATATTTCATGTACGCACTTATATGTTTCAGATTAATGTTTGAGTAATATGGGAACAAATATTCGCGAGACACCCCGAAATGTATTCATGTAATAACTTCTTTTTACTTTTCCAATTTTTGAAAAAAATTTCTTTTGATGTTGGTCTTTATTTTAATGATTCTTTTATTGGTTTTTATTTCAACTGATTTTTTTTTTTTTTTTTTTTTTAATCTTTTAATGGTCTCGTTTTTGTAAATCATGGCCAATTATTTTTTAGACCTTTTCTTATACTCGCTCTGTCGGTCACAGGCGTTTGTCCGAATGTGCCACATCCTTTTGCTTATATCTCAGCAATCAGACCATCTAAAGATTTCGGGTTTTCACTAAAATGTTAGCCATGTCTGACACTACAATTTTACAATAAATAAATAAATAAATAATA
This sequence comes from Salticus scenicus, assembly GCA_963930645.1. NCBI lineage: Eukaryota > Metazoa > Arthropoda > Arachnida > Araneae > Salticidae > Salticus > Salticus scenicus. The sequence continues at coordinate 2,191,178 of CAWVNO010000061.1, forward strand.
ACATAATTAATTAGTCTTCTTTTAATTAATAAAAATATGAAAATAATAAGCTAATAATAGCAAAAAAATAGCCATTTATATTTTATTCATAATTTAATTGTTGCCAAAGAAAAAAAAAAAAAAAAAAAAAAAAAAAATACGAGTTCATTTTTTCCCCCCGACTGGAAAATAAATACATTTATCTAAACGGGAACAATAAAAAAATATAAAAAAAATAAATTATGCATCTCACAAAAATTGACATCATTATCACTTTGAAAAAATTTTTATGCATTGATAAAGTGCTATTATAGTTTCCGATGCTAATATATGTTGTACTAAAATCAGTTTTATTTATAGATCCTCCTGGGCGATTTTTTAAATCTTTGCTTTGAACTGCACCGAACATTTTTCGCCAAGAAGTTTAATTTAGCAACAGCGATTTTTATCTAGATAGTGCACCAAAAATATAAAAATTATAAAATATTACAAAAATAAAAAAGTTACACTTATTTAAAAAATAAATAAATAAATAAATAAAATGCCCTTTTCTTAATGCCCTAAAAAGAACAAAATAACATTTTCAGCTCAGTATCGCCAAAAGGAAATAGAATTAAAGCAGAACTGCCATTTTTTCTAATTTTTAATTAGATTTATTACCGCTATTTTTTTTAAGGAATGTGTTACATATATATTTGACGATTAAATAAGCTGAAAAAAATTATAAAAAAATTTCGGCATTAAGTCTCTCTTGAAAAACAGGAGACTTGGCACCTATGGCTATAGCATGGATTCCTTCCGACAAAAATGAAAATAAATTTTAATCAAAGTCATATTGATAAAAAATATAAAATGTTGTTTGTCTGGACAAAAACATATAAACTGGCCAGTCCGAGAATAGTCTGAATATAAAATGCATATGTTAGGATTAACCTCATCAGACAAACATTTAAGAAATAAGACAAACAAGACATTTCAAATGAAAAATAAATAAATAAATAAAGTACTCACAACCAACTTGCGGTCTCTTGAGAGTAATCATTGTGTATCCATTGACCACAGCACTATTTAAAAGTGTGACGCTATCTTGACCATCGGGGTATTTTACGTCTGGGCAACTTCCTCGTCGACTTACACACTAAAAAATAAAATCGATTCTTAATATTTTTTTCAAATTGGCAATATCTTTACAAATACCTTAAATTAGTATTTAGTCTGTTTAATTAAATTAATAAATACTTTTTTCAAAATTTATGAATGCCACAAGTATCTCAATTAAAATGTTTATAAACTTTATCATAATTCTTAGCCGAATTTATATGTATATGATTAAACTGCAAATAGAAGCGCCTTAAATTCAGACAGAAAGTTGTCTGAAATACCAATTTAGACACAGAAATCTCTGAAACACGTAAACCACACGCGTCTGAATTTAAAACACATAAATGTCTTTTATGTAACGTATAAATAGGCTACAGTAAGCGTGTGAATAATACTGATATGCCTGAAATTCAGACACATTACAGTTTTGACACTTGGAAATTAAGACATTTTATAATTCAGACACCTGGAAATTCAGACATTTTACAGTTCAGACACTTAGAATTTCAGGCACTTATATTAACTTAGTAAATTTTTTTAATGCATTCTATTTTAAGCAATATACATATGGTGTTTAGGTTTCACATCGCTTCATTTAGAAATATTTTATATAATAAGTGCTTAAGCTATTTAGACATTTTTAGCTTTATGAAATTGAAATTTCGATGAAAAAGAAATCAAATTTCTAAAAGAGCAATCTTTAACGATTTGTACGCGACTGTTGCTTAATTTTGTAATTTGATAAAAAAAAAAAAAAAAAAAAAATCTGCATGAGTTCCTACATTTCCGTGTAAAACAACCAATTTTCTAGTTTTCATGTACATAGTTTGTTTTCCTTTAAATATAAGTTTAAAAGACATTCATGTTTTAAATTAAGACATCTACGCGTCTAAAAATTTAAGACACGATTTCTTGTCTTAAAATATGACCACGCCTTCCAGACACTTATGTGACTGAATTTCAGGCACATGAATTTTCAGTGTACGAGCAAAAATAAAACATAGTTCTTAATTTTAAAGAATTCATAAATTATTATTCATATTAAGGAAATAAATAATTACAAGATAAAAAGAACTTTTTATATACCATGTTTTTAAATTTTCTGTTGAATCATATAAACGCTACCGAAGACAACGGGGACCCAAAACAATTGGCTAAAAGTATTTTAAAAATGCATTGTCACCGTGTTTTGAGCTATTCTGAAAGCTTCAAATGTCTAGCTAGTCGGGAAGTTATATGATTGTTTAATCATATAAACGTTAACGAAGGCAGTGGAGACCCGAAACAATTGGCTAAAAGTATTTAAAAAAAAAAAATGCATTGTCATCGTGTTCTGAGCTTTTCTAAAAGTTTCAAGTTATAGGATTGTTGAATCATATAAACGCTACCGAAAGCAGCGGAGACCCGAAACAATTGGTTAAAAGTATATAAAAAAAAGAAAAATGCATTTTTATCGTGTTTTGAGCTAATCTAAAAGTTTCAAATGTGTAGCTAGTCAAGAAGTTAGTTAAATAAATCTTCTGCTAAATCATATAAACGCTACCGAAAACAGCGGGAACCGAAACAGTTGGCTAAAAGTATTTACAAAATGCATTGTTACCGTGTTTTGAGCTATTCTGAAAATTTCAAATGTTTAGCTAGTCGGGAAGTTAGTTAAAATCGATTGCAAGATTTGTACTGGACAAACAAACAAACAAATAAACAAACAAGAATCGAAATTGATAAAAACATGGTAAAATAATTTAAAAGGATGGTAAACATTATAAAGATTATTTGTAAATTTTCATTTTAAAATTAAGAAATAAAACAATATTAAATATAATTTTTAAACAATGTTAAAAAATTCAAAACATTTCTTTCTTTTTCTTTTTTCTTTTCTTTTCTTTCTTTCTTTCTTTCTTTTTTTCCGAATTTTTTTAAGGTTTCAACCTTACTAATTTTTTAATTTTTCCCATCAATTTGACATTATTATTATTATTGTTTTTCAAATATATAATCTAAATATATTATTTATCCTAGTTTATTGTTCTTCCTATCTATCCACAAGTTAATTTATAAGAAATGTTTTTATATTTAAATTGTGACATTCCATGCAATTTTCAGATTTTTCAAAACTTAAAATCGCATTTTAAAATCTAAATTCAGATGGAAACTAAAATTGATACACAGATATATTTGAATGTCTATAAAGTCTTTTCACCATAATTTTCAGAAAATTTAATCTAAGATTAGCAAAACAGGAGCAGTTTTAAATTTTTACAAAATAAAAAAAAAATAAGATAAAATTTTAAATTTCCCATTTTTAATTTATGTAATTTTGCGGAAAATTTAATGCACTTAAGATTGTTATATTTTAATGCACATATATGAAAATTTTTTCCTTCATTTTAAGAGGACAATTTACAAAAGATCTTCCCTCTAATATCCAAAACAACTTAAGGGATAATGAATTTTTTGTGACATCGAAAATTACTAATCTATCTACTACATTAGAAAAACATAAATAAAATAAAACTTTTAATTTGACAGTTATAATTTAAGTAATTTTGAAGAAGATTTAATTAGAATATTTTATTTAGAATATTTTATTTTATTTTATTTTAGAATATTTTTCTTAATTTTTAAACAGTGATTTACAGAAGACTTTTGTACTACCCTGTATCTACTGCATTATGATACAGACAAAAATTTTGTTTGAAACATATATTTTTAGTTACTAAAGTGCATTATTTAAAGATATATATGTTAAAAATTATGCATATCACCTCATCATAGTAATTAATGAGAATTTTGTGAGGTCGTACTTTAGTGTACCACTGGTACATAGAGGTCGAAAACATTATTTCGACATGAAAAAAGTGTAGAGAAATATTTACTCTTTTAGTTCCTCATATCTTTTCTAAGATTAGTGGGATATTCTTGAAATAATATAGGAATTAATTATAACACACATGCAGATCGTGAAAAATATCAAGCAAAAACAGCAAATGCACTCCATAAAATCCCTTATGGAACAAAAATGGCTGTATGTATCGTCTAATGCTTTGCAGTGAGATTAAAAGGAGGTACATCTGTTCCCTTCTTATAAATATCGGACATTTCATCTATAAATTTGATTTTATACTCTTTTTAAAGTAATGGTACTTTAAAGTACCGTCAGTAGATAAAGGGTTAATAGCAAAATCATTTAAGGGGATTATGAATTTTTCGTGACTTTAGAATTTAATAATATTTTTTATTATACTATAAATAAATAAATATAATAAAACTTTTTTTCACATTTTTAATTTGAGTAATTTTGAAGAATATTAAATGTGCTTAAGATTGTTATATTTTAATGCATATGTATGGAAATTTTCTTAATTTTAAGCTGGTAACTTACAAAAGACTTCTATTCTGTCCATCGTCCCTCCAATAGCCAAAAATGAATTTTTTGTGACTTCCAAAATTACTAATATTTTTATTATATTAGGAAAATATAAATAAAATAAAACTTGTAATTTCAAATTTTTAATTTAAGTAATTTTGAAGAAGATTTAATGTACCTAATACTTATATATTTTACTGCACATTTATGGTAATTTTCTTTATTTTAAAACGGTAATTTATAGAAGACTTTTATATTGTACACGGTCCCCTTAATAACAAAACCATTTAAGGGATTATTATTTTTTCATAAGTCCAAAAATTAATGATGTTTTTATTATATTATGAATAAATAAACAAACTAAAACTTTTTATTTCACATTTTTTATTTAAGTAATTTGGAATAATATTAAATGCACTTAAGATTGTTATATTTTAATTCATATGTATGGAAATTTATACTGTCCATCGTCTCCTTAATTTAAAAAAAAAAAAAAAAAAAAAAAAAAAAAAATCATTCAAGGAGGTTATGAATTTTTCATGACATTATACATTATACATTAATACATTTTAATGATATTATATAGGAATAAAATAATTCTTTTAATTTCACATTTTTAATTTAAATAATCTTGAAGAAAATTTAATGTACTAAAGATTGTAATATTTTAACGCACTTTTCTTAATTTTAAGACGGTACAAAAGACAGCACACCATCCCTGTAATATCATAATCAATAAGGGATTATTAATTTTTCATGACTTCTGAAATTAATAACATTTTCATTATATTATTCTACTACATTCATTGTTATATTTCCATCATATATTGGTATTTGTGTTATCAGCGCAAACAACATTATTCAAAGCTAACATCTGATGTACAATCCCATCACAAAATATTTATCACAGATTCTTTGTGGAAAATTGTATATCTTACTTGTTCTTTGCTTCCCAGAAAGTAATCTACAGCATGTCCTTTTCTTCGCTTATCAATGAAGGCAACTATAGCATCAGCATTATTCATATCAGACGTGGAATCGTTTTTGCTCAAGCCAAATGCCATGTATTCGCCTGGTTCTGCATAACAAAAATATAGAATATTTAATATCTATTTCATACGAAATATAATATTCTACATAAATGGTGTAATGTTAAATAATATCAGAGAGAAATGAAACTTCTAAGATACTAATTTCCGATTATTAGTTATTAGAGATAACTCCGTACCAAGAATTCGTTATCGGCTTACAAAAATATTTTTCTATAACGGAATAGATCAAGCCATATAAAAATTTTTACCTTTGCACTGTAATTAGATGATTAAAATATACTTAAATAATACATCGAATTTCATAAATTTGCATACATACTACTTTTATTTTAAAGTGCATACATTTTTGAAATTATAAAAAGTATTAATTTATTTGAACCTGTAATAATGTGCTTTAAAAATTAGTTATCAATAAAACAAAAAATAAATAAATAAATATTCATTGTAACAAAAGAAAAAAGAATATCTAAACTGTAGTTAAATGATTATAGATTGTAGATAACAATTTTTAAATAAAAAATATATTATACTTTTATATTCAGTTTCATTACGCTATTTGTATTAAATACATATTCATAACAGCTTTAAAAAAACTTATAAATAAATAATTTTTAAAAATTAAATTAAATTAAAATAATAATGCCTAAATTAATTTTATCTTTCAGTTTGAATTTGTTCAGATAAATTTCTGAGTTTTCAAAGTTTATTTATTTTTTTTAAGTAAATTTAAAAATAACGTAAAAAAATAACAGTTCAATTTTTATGTACAAAAAAAAAAAAAAAAAAAAAAATAGTTAAAAATTCAAAATATAAGTTAAACCGCCATTAATTTCAATGTACCGGCTATATATTAACTGTTATGCTACCTTTTCATAAATGACTGGAAACTTTCGATTTCAGGCATTTTGACAAATCTCTAGAAAAACGGGAGGCTAATTACCATAAAACTTTGGACAAGTAAAGAAAATGTTATATCTCATATATTTTAAAAAACTTTTTCCAGAAAGTTAAAATTACATCAATAAATATTAAAGAAAAATTTATGTGTATTGGCTCACCATGTAAAAAGTAATGCTTGAAATGATTTCTGGCTGCAGTATGTTATTATGAATGTCCTTCATATTACCTTTATTCATTTATATGAGAATGGTGCATAAAAAACTGCAAAATAGTCCACCCCCCCCCCCTTTTTTTTTTTTTTTTTTTTTTTTTTGTTGTTGTTGTTGATGCAACTTACATGGTATTAAACCCAATTTTATATCATTTTTAAGAAACTTCACATGGTACATTAGACACACAGCATTTCTCAAACAGAATAGAAAATTATTAAATACCTTATGGAATATGAGCATTTCCACTAAAGAGTTTTTAATTATACATGTGAAAGCGTTAATGTTTTTTTTCAATTGCATAATTTAATGGCCAAATCTGTTGAGCTACTTATAAGAAAAGTCTAAGCAAATATTGTGAAGATTAAAAAATTTATCATTAATAGAATGGACTGAATTTTATTGATCTCAAACAAATTCCAAAAGTGTAAGGAGTTTTACACATTTTTTTTTTCTTTTTGATTAAAACAAGGCAATGTTCGTTGATTGTCAATAAATACTGATAAAACCTTCCATCATTTTCTCTCTTTTGAGAGGAACTGACATTCAGTCCATTTTAGCGACAATAACCTTTTGGATATCACGATAATTTAGTGAGTTTAGCTCAATGCATTTGGCTAATAAATTATGCAAATATAATTTCGTTAAAACTTGCACATGCGCAGTTAAAAAATTTTTAGTAAAAATTTTCCTACTTAATTATTTAATAATTTTATATTCTGATTGCAATATGTTGTGTTTGATGTTGTATGTCAAATATCCTAAAAATAGCTCTGTATAGGGTTTTAAACCCTGTATGTTATATTTAAAGAAAAATTGTGTGTATATATATATATATATATATATGTTGGAGTTTTTAAAGATAACTTTATATATCCAAGAATACATGCGCCAGTCTGCTGTAAATTAATGCAGATGTAATAAAGAGCCTTATAATCACATGCTACAGCCAAAGCGTATTTCAAGCATTACATTCTACAAAGTGATGCATTTTGTTTTTTCTTTAATTTTTTACTAGTCCACCATTTTGCTTTCGGAGCAAAAATTTTGCTGAAATATATGAGGTATGTGATGTTCTTTGCACGTCAAAGTTTCGGGATAATTCGGTAAAATTTTTTCTAGATATTTGACAAAACGTCTAAAATGGAAAGTATCCGGTCATTTATGGAAAGCTAGTGTACTAATATGAACACGATTTTTATGTCTATTTCATACTGGACCCATTTAACAAATTATTAACAATTATTAATATACTTTTTCTATAGTAATTTAAAAATTAATTTGGTCCTCTTAAAATGTTACTCAGAATTCCCCCATGCTTTGTTTTTCACATTGCCTGGTTGTATATAAATTATAATGGATTGGTATCATTTATTCCACTTTTTCAATACTTCAGACACGTAAATATAATTATTATCAGGCATCTGAAATAAAAAGGTCAGTAAAAAATTATTTCGTTGCGACAGATTTAATACATGGTTTATTTCTTTGGATATAACATAAAATGTTTATGAAAGCTTTCTCACAAATTAATCATATTTAATAGAAATTATTACCTTACATCTAAGTATATATATAATTAAAAAAAAAAATGTCACTAGGATTGTCAAAACAGTTTCGATATTTTTCAGAATAAATAAAAAATAATAATTAAAAAGGGACTTTATTTGAAATATGAGAGGAAAAATGTAATGAAAGAAGAAATTTTTATCAAATATGTTTAATAAAACCATTTTTTTTTTTAATAATTTACTGTGGTTAAAATTTATTTCTGGAATTGTTTGATGTTTCGCATATTATGTTTTCTAATGTATAATAATGCTTAATTTTTCTCTACATAAATAATAAAAATGCAATCTGATCTCTCCAAAATATAAGAATTCATTTTTACGAAATGCATTTAATAAGAATATATATATATATATATATATATATATATATATATATATATATATATATATATATACTAGCTGACCCGACAAACGTTGTTTTGTCACATAAATTATTTCTAGAGAATATTCTGCTAGAAAAAAATAACTAACTTATTGTATAAGGATGTGGTATATAAGTGAAAGGATGTGTAAGGATGTGGTATATAAGTGAAACAGGTATGGATCGCTGTGAACGGTGACTGTGAATTCCGATTATAACGTAAAAGACATAATTAACAATTAAATAAACAATTTAAATTGGACTGAATTGTAAATCTAAACCATTCTCGAATCCACCTGAAGACACCCGAAAAATTTCTTTAAAATCGGTCCAGCCGTTTAGGAGGAGTTCAGTGACATGCACACATACAAAAAATAAATAAATAAAATATCAGTGACATACACACGCACAAAAGTATGGGACTCCTTTGGTGACTTTAAATATTTTAAGCCATTTTTGCGATGAATTGAAATGGCTATCTCAATTGTGGAACTAAAGATCTTGGCGAGAAGCGTTCGAGCTTAATTGTGGGCGATTAACATAGGAAATATTTTTCTTGCATCCACGGACGGCCAGTGACGTTATCACTTCGCTTGCGTATTATTTAATATTCGATACTACGATCGTAGCGCAGTCTGCCGGATCCAATGTGAAACATTCCAAAATCAACAACAATTTATAAGTGATAAATTAATTAAATAAAGAATTTAAATTGGACTAAATTGTAAATCTAAAACATTCTCGAATCCACCTGAAGACACACAAAAAATTTCATTAAACTCGGTCCAGCCGTTTAGGAGGAGTTCAGTGACATACACACGCACAAAAGAAATATATATATAAAGATATATATATATATATTAAGTAAATTCTTTTTTTTTTTTTAAATATATCTAAAATAATTTATTATAGATCAACTACTTTCTGACATAGATTAATTTTTTGGCAGATTATATTTTATGTTGTATACAACAATGCTTTAATTTTCATTACATAAAAATGTTACATCGTTTATTAAAAGATTGTACACTGATTTATTCTGTTATCTAAGTTTTATGTACATTCATCAAGATCTAATAATGTATGATTTTTAAGGGTTTTTATTGCTTTAAAGATAAAAATATTAGCTTTCTATTTTTATAAAAAATTCCACATTAATATTAAAAAAAAAAAGAGCATGTATTACCTAATCTAGCAACAAACTGCATCACGATATCTTCTCCGTCCATTATCCATCTGATTTCATAACCTAGGTCATCTCGTAGAACTTCACAATTCAATTTATACTAAAAAAAAACAGAAAAGAAAGAAATGATTTATTATTATTATTGTTTTTGTTGTCGTTGTATCAATAAATTTTAATGAAGATAAACTGTAATTTAAACAATAAAAATTTAATGCTTTCTTAAAGGTAAACGAAATAGCAATTTGTTATGCCTAAAGAAATTATAGTATAACAGGAACTTTAAAGAAATATTTTTGGTGTGTTTATGAGCAAATATTATAAATATATCAAAAAGAAAAATATCAGATCTAGAACTAGCTTTCTCAAAAGCCTTCATATCTCAAACAAGAACACAGATATCCGAAACATATTTGCTTTAAAATATAGCTAACACAATTACTAAAAACCAATTTCTGGAATTTCAGAAAGAGGGGGCAAAACGGGATTTCACATAATCCTATATATCTCAAACACTCAAACAAACAAACAGATATTTGTGAAATTTTTGCTCTAAAGTATAGTTAATACAAATACTTAAAAGCAAATTTCGGGAATTTTAGAAATTCATCCCCCCAAGGGAGGGGGCAAAAATAGATTTCAAATAATCCTTTATATCGCAAATAAATAAATAAATAAAAAATATATATATTTATGTATATGCGAGATTTTTGCTAAACTATAGCTCACACAAATATCTAAAAACCAATTTCTGGAATTTTAGAAATTCGTCCCAGGTGTGGCGGGAAGGGTCGGGGCTATGGGGCAAAAAATAGAAATACAGTTAGACCGTTCAAAATTGATACAGATAGGTTTTAGAGGCCTGCAAGTCAAATGAGGATATTTCCGAAAGTGTAAAGGTATTAGGAGAGGCAGGAAGGGGGCGCAGGGACAAAAAAAAAAAAAAAAAAAATACAGTTAGATTGTTCAAAATTGGTACACAGAGGTTTTTCATACCAACAAATCGATTGTGGATATTTTTGAATTTTTACAATCTTTAGGAGAGCTGTGAAAGGACGGGGGCGAAGGGGCAAAACAATAGAAACAGAGTTAGACAGTTCAAAATTGGCACGTATTAGTTTTGTGGACCAACAAATCGATTGCAGACATTTTCAAAAGGGAAAAATTAATAGGATAGATGGGAAGGGGGATCGAAGGGGCAAATATATAGAAATAAAAGTTAGAGCGTTGAAAATTAGTAATATTAGGTTTTAAGGCCCGATAAATCAATTGCACATATTTTCGATAGTGCAGAATTACAACGAGGGGCGGTAAAATACGCGGGCGCAGGGGCAAAAAAAAAATAAATAAATAATAAAAAAAAAAAATCAGCTAGAACATTGGAAATTAGTATTATTAGGTTTAAAAGCCCGAGAAAACGATTGCAGATATTTTTGAAAGTGTAAAATAATTAGGAAGGGCGGGAACGGCGGGCAAAGGAACACGCGCGCTGCGCGCGCGTGTATACGCTGCCGCAGGCAGTGGGTCCCGGAGCGATTATTACACCGATGAGAGAAGAATCTTTTTGTATTTGATATTTATGTTTTTCCCTTACAATAATATAGTAATTCTTTAAGAGTGTCGAACATAAATACTCGCGCGCAGCGCGCAACTGGCCTCCGCTGCCGAAAGTAGTGGGGACCCAGTCCGACATTTTTCCCGATCAGATTTTTTTTTTCTTTTTCTTTTTCATTTCTTTTTTTTTTTCAGATGATAAAAATTAATGCAATTTTGAGAATTCATTAATTATAATGATTCATTTAAAAATAGTGACCATAATTCATTTAAAAATAGTTACTTATAAATAAGGATAATTATTTATGGTAATTTATATACTGTGAAATTTCATGTATCATTTGGTGGGATTCAATATGTTGTAAAGAAATACATTTTCAACATAAAAGTAACATTTAGAAAGATGCAAAAAATAATTGGAATGAAGAGCAAATATAATTTGTAGATTTGCTTGGTTCTTATTAAATACAATAAAGCAAATATTTAAAATCCGTCTAGTTCTGGAAATTCAAATAAAGAAATTCATAGTCAAATAAATGATAATTATCAGTGGCTATATTCGATCTGGTTTTTCTACAGTGTTAAGATAAAATTTCTTAACCCTTTGCGGCGCAAGACAATTCGGATTATTTAAATTATACTGCCACCGGAATTCATGAACTAAATTAAACTAAAAGGAATTTTAAATTTTAAGGTTAAAAAAACTGGCCTTTTCTGATATGTTATAAATGTAAATTTTTGCTAAAAATTTTCCGGGATGAATTTTTTCAGCTGGATCTTAAATTTTGCATCCTCGCAGCGAGGACAACGCGCGTTAAGGGGTTAAATAATTGAACGCTTGCTCAAGCACACAATTACTTATGAAAGTAACTTTTATTTACAAAATGGCAAATATTTGTATGAACTACCGTAGAAGGATGTTTAAAATTAATAATATTAAAAAAAAAAAAAAAAATGTCGGATATTCCTTTGAAAGCATGATACAGAAATACTTTTGCAATTCTCTTTACATAATCATTGCTTAATTCTCTGACAGGGACATGATTTTATAGAAGCAAAGTAAAAAATGAAACTTTGGAAATCACTACATGATAAAAGATACGTTTCACAAATCACAATTAGTTATTTATTTATTGACGAACGTCGAATTGTGAAGTATTGTTTTAAAGAAAATATTACTTGTTGAAAATAAGGCAGTTTTGTTAAAACACTTTAAGTTAGTAGAATACAAATGTACTCATGGATTAATTATTTTGTTCTTGATGATGGTGTTGAAATTAATGCTTTATTATGTTATGCCCTGTACATAAGTAGAAATTTATGGCATCATTTGGAATTAGGGGCATCATTCTTCGGTCATTTCTTATAAAATTTGATGTTTATTACACCATGACTTTACGCTTAAAACGGATATCGATTAACTTCGAACAACCATGCCTGCCTGAACCGGGTCTCAAAATCAGCACCTAGCATTAGAAAGTTAGAGCGCTAATCATTAGGATACCATATAGATACTGGATTTGTTAAAAAATTCAATCTCCGATTTTCGATGGATTTTAAGATGTCCTGAACACGGATTCTTTATTTGTTGGAAATTTTCGACAGTCTGTGCGTCGTTTTCAAAGGCTACATACGCTGTATATCACAAACAGTGAATATAATTGTAGGTAACTTTTTATTTAGATAGACCTTGACATTCAATTGTCACTGATTATGGTTTAGTATATATCGCTTAACAGTTGGTGCTGCTGTGCTGAAATTTATCTCTATTTATGCTAAGACTATAACTCAGTTTCTATAATATATAAGTGTACAAAACGTGATATTTAAGTGTATTTTGATAATTTAACTTAATTCCTTTCGACAAACTACACTGTAAAAAATCTGTTAAAAATACAGGAAAAATCTGGCAGCTGGGGTGCCAGTATTTCTCCATCAAATATACAGAACAAAACTGCACTTTTAACAAAAAAACCTGTTTTATTTGCATGTTTTCTGTGTAAAATATATGTCAGTGATACAATTTTACGGTTTTAAACTTTATATTTGACGGAGAAGTACTGGCACCCCAGCTGCCAGATTTTTCCTGTACTTTTAACTTTTTTTTTTTTTTTTTCAGTGTACAGTTATTCTCCATTTACATATAGAATACTTCTCAACGTTTATGATATATAAATTGCTAAACTTGATATGTGAGATCTATATTATGAAAATTTTTGCTTTTAATATGGGTATATATAAGCTAACAGATAGCGTTGCTATTATTAACTTACTGCTACGTCTTAGCATCTGTTGATTTAAAATTGCACCAAACTAAATATACAACATGGCTGTTATGAGAAGCTATCTTGATTAATTTTTTGTGCATGTTAATCTGTAGATGGTGCTGTCATGAAATATATTATAAAAGAAAAGTTCTGTGATTACCACAGCTTGAAATTTTTATATTATGTTATCTCTAAACCACTTAATTTTTGCACAGTTATTTAAAGAAATTACATTATTATTAAAGAAATAATAAACAGTACTTTTAATATTTAAAATAATATATACATTAGCATTTCGTATATTTAAAATTAATATTGATTTTTCTGTTCTATAAATAATTGCTGGGAAAAAAAAAAATTAACACTTCTACAATTTCGGCATTTTGCACAAACGCAAAATTTTCATCTATTTCATTAATTAATTCACACATGGCTGACAGAAAATGCATCTAATTTTTTTCTAAAAAAGTATTTTAAAAATAGATTAATGAAACTTTATTTTATGCTCAAAAATTTCTTTCGGAAGAATTAGCAGAATAGGGTTGCTAATTAGTACTGTCGAGCATTCAAGAAAAGTTAAATTTAAACATGATTAATGAAGCGTTCACAGTCAAAATTTAAATTTATTAGCATGCGTAGCATTAAACTTAACCTATGCACATATTATAATCTTCTTAAAAAAAAAAAAAAAGAAGTAAAATTATGATGGAATATTTAACTGTACCTTACATAGATTTTCCTTTTCTCCTATATTCACCAGAAAAAAATATCGTAATTGCGATTTACCCGTTTTGATATGCCCTGAATAGGATTTGTCAATGTATATATATATATATATATATATATATATATATATATATATTGTTTGTTTGTTTGTTTGTTTTTTAATGTTTGCATTTTAATGTATATGTGCCTGTGTGTATGTTACTAAATTTTTCTGAGCACTGTATCCCAAGAAACAACAGCCGTAATTCTACAAAAATAAATAAATAAGTATATTTTTATAGTAATTTAAGGAAAATGAATGTTAGGTTTTTTTTTTTTTTTTTTTTTTTTTTCTTAACTCGCCGTTTTTTTTTAACTGTTAAATTAACCTGCACGTATGATAGAAAGTAGAGTACTTAGTACCGTGTTTACTTTGTCGCCTTTAAAATTTGGGCAAAATGACATATCTGGTGAAAAGAATAAAGCATATACAGAGATTTTAGTACATTTACCATTGCCTAAAATTTCACTCGCCACATAAAAAGAATCTACTTGTCACCGGTGAGTAAATTGCTGTAATTCCCCACCAATGCGAACTGCAAACTAGTTATAAAATAACGAAATCTTGATAAATTTATTCATATTAAATTTTATTTTTATTTATGTGAGACATTAAAACTAGTATAAAAAAGTTAGTTGTTTACTTTTCTCGTACTGCATTTAAAAAAAAAAAATCTGAAGTGACTCCACTCGACTTTCCGAACATTGAGTATTTAACAGATTTGTAGATAAAGTAAAGAAAGAGGAGTTGTTAAAGAAACAAAAGAGAGAACACCATAATAGATTGTTTGAGTATTTTTCTCCATATATTACACGATGTTTTATTTAACCCTACTGAACTTTGAGCCCATAGATCATAATGATAAGGAATTTTTCGTTGTGTCCCTGTAAATGCTAGATTCACCAAAATACTTATAGTTAGTGCAACAGTGATTTATAATATTCATATAAATTTTCAGTTCAATTGAATAGGTGTTTAGAAGCTATCGCACTTTTAAAAATTTGGTCCCTTAGGCCATAATAATAAAGAATTTTTCTTTGTGTCCCTGTAAAAAAACTGTGAGTTCTAAATTCACCAAAATATATACAGTTGGTGCAACTGTGACCGATAACATGTGTGCAAATTTTTTGCTCAGATTAATAAGGCGTTTAGACGCTATCGCACTTTTAAAAATTTGGCCCCATAGGCCATAATGATAAAGAATATTTCTTTGTGCCCCTGTAAAAAAACTGTAAGTGCTAAATTCACCAAAATCTATGCAGTTGATGCAACTGTGACCTTTAACATGGGTACAATTTTTTTGCTCAGATTAATAAAGCGTTTAGACG
Source organism: Salticus scenicus (assembly GCA_963930645.1). NCBI lineage: Eukaryota > Metazoa > Arthropoda > Arachnida > Araneae > Salticidae > Salticus > Salticus scenicus. The sequence goes on from CAWVNO010000061.1 coordinate 2,206,816, forward strand.
CTATCGCACTTTTAAAAATTTAGCCACATAGGCCATAATGATAAAGAATTTTTCCTGGTGTCCCTGTAAAAAAACTATAAGTGCTATATTCACCAAAATCAATAGGGTTTGTACTATGGTGACTTACAATATACGTACCAACTTTCAGCTTATTCGAACAAAGAGTTTAGAAACTAGCGTGTTCACTCACAGACATACATACACACATACATACGTACATCATCGTAAAAATAGTGAAAACGGACTCAGGGGACCTCGAAACGCATAGAAACATAAAAATTTCAAATTCGGATTTTTGACATGATTACAATACTTTCCTCACTATAGTGTTCGGAAAGTAAAAAGCAATAATATTAAATTTTAAAGCAAAATGCTTTCATATTACCTGCATATTCACATACGAATTAAAATCTTACTTAGTTAAAACCTCTTAAAAAAATTTAATATTCTGTTTAAAGTATACTTGTAACCGACAAAGTTTTAAAATTTTAGGAAATTTAAAATTATACTAATGAATACATTCATCAAAAGATTATTTTCTAAATTTTCAATAACTTAAAATTAGAGAAATGTAACCTTTATTTCTCTTTTTATCAAGCACAGTATTGAGATCAATTTTCTCAGCGAAAGTCTTTTAAAGTTTATCTTTTATATTTTTAGAGAGAGGTAACACCGCTGAGTGGTAACATCGTCGTCTACTGTGAGGTGGACCATGGTTCAATTCTGGCGGGTCAAATTTGAGAATTTTTCAAAAGAAGAGATTTTTTTGTTGCAGTGGGCCCTACGAAAATGTATGTTCGGTACGATTATTTTATGTATTGTCAGCTTGTTCTTTTCCATAGCATATAGACGTTTTCTGGCAATTTTGCTGCCAAAAATTTTTAAGTTGGATTTTATTTTGATCAAAATCACATTTTGTGAAATCCAAACTGTTCAACTGTTTTTAGATGTACATTTAGAAACACTGACCAGATAATTTAAAAAAAAATCATTCAAACATTTCAAACTAAATATGACCGAAGTAACTAATACTATTTTTTTCGAATATGTTTTAATCATGTTTTTAAATAAGAGATTGCTAATTTTATTCTGCAGAAGCGAATACATCAAGTAATAGAATAGCATTATATGCATATATAATCTTGTAGTATATTACCTTGTACGGAGTATAAGTACTATTAAGAAAGAAAACAATACATAAAGAAGAAAGAAAAAATATTAAATGAAAACATAACAATAATCAACACATCATCAGGGGCACATATTGAAGTAATGTATGCATAATACATTATATGCATTGTAAAAGTGAAATATCTCCTTGGAAATGGATTTTGAAATAACGAGCTTTTTGTAAATTTATGAGTATAGAAAAAAAGGCAGGTTTCAGTAAATGTTATCGAATTTTTGTTTTTAATACAACTCAGAATTATGAGAATTTATAAATTATATTAAATATAATTTAAAGTAACTTAGAAACTTCATTTTTATAATGAATATATAGAAGTTATAGTTTTCTGAAAATAATACTTTCATCAAAAGATTATTTTCTGAATTTACAATAACTTAAAATCAGAGAAATGTAACCTTTATTTCTCTTTTTTATCAAGCACAGTATTGACATAAATTTGCTCAGCGAAAGTCTTTTAAAGTTTATCTTTTACACTTTTTTTTTAATGTTATTTGATTTATTTCTACTCTTATAAAGAAATATTTTTTTACATAATTTTCCGTTTCCCAATATCTTGAACTTTGAAAAATTCTGATGACGTAAATCTTTATTCCGAAATTTTCTTTCTTTATTTTTTTTTTTTTCATTTTAAATTAAAAAAATTATTATTTTCATAAACAACTGTTACCGTTAAAAATTTTCTCATCTAGAGATTTTCAAAACAGATATCGAACAGAATTTAAAATAAAGAGGTAACATAATTTTTAATTACATGAATTACATTTGAAGTAGAGATTTACAGAAATAAGGTATCGTAAAAGTAAATTTTTATAAGCTAGCACGTATGACTTAATATTTTTATTTTTATAGCAAGTCTTTTGTTTGGTAATACCAAATGATTAACTTTAACTATATTATTAAGTTTTCTTTTCTAAAAATAATGAACTGAATTTTCGAAATTGTTCGAGAAATTCAAAACAACTTGCTTTAAAAAATAATCTGTTTAAAAATTTTTAAAATAAAACTACTTTTAAGCGAAATTATTTAATTTTATAATATTATCTAACAATAAGTATTTGGACACTTTCGAATTTTATTTTGTCAAATATCTGGAAAAGTTTTTCAGAAAAGATTTCCAGATATTTGAAACTTTAAACTTGAAACTTTATGGAATATGAAGACCATGTTATACTACATATATTTCAGCAAATGTGTTGTCCTAAAGAGGAAAAGGGGGCCAGTAGAATATTAAACAAAAATCAAAATGTTTTCGATCACTTTGTAAAATATAGTACAGTCGGTAACAAAAATGTCCGAACACTAGCAAAAATTCCTATGTAAAAAAAGTACACTTCATACGGTTTTGTTAAATAAATCCTTGTCGAATCCTGTTCTTAGTCAGTGTAGGAACATCATTCAATAAGGATTTAGTTAACAAAACCGCATGAAGTGTACTCTTTTTACATAGGAATTTTTGCTAATGTTCGGACACTTTTGTTACCGACTGTACTTGAAATGCGTTTTGGCTCTAACAAGTGATTATTAGGATTTTTCAAATTATGTTTGTAAATTTTTATGAGACTACCAAATACCTTCATGGAGATAAAACAATTTCTTTGAAAAAACTGAAAAAAAAAAAAAAAAAAAAAAAAAACATTTTTGAAATTATAATACGTAGAATATTAGACCCACTAAATAGCCATTTTTAGGACATTTGGCATACGACATTAGACACAACCTACTGCAATCAGAATGCAAAAATGTGAAATATCTTAAGAAATATGAGTAGTTTTACTAAATAATTTTGAACTACGCATGCGCAAGATTTAGCGAAGTTTCATTTGCATAATATAATAGCCAATAGCTTTGAGCTACTTATACAAAAATCCCAAACAAATATCGTAAAATAAAATAATAATAATAATAAAATAAAATAAAATAAATGTGAGAGATAAAATAAACGGAATTTCAGTTCGTCTGAGAAAAAAAGGGAAAATTATAGGGGGCTTTATCAACATTTATTTACAGTCAGCGAACACTCTGTTACCACTGGGCATTGATTGAATCAAAATAAAAATCTGTGTAAGACCCCTTATAGTTTAGCTTTTACTTTCAAAGGAATTGACATTCTGTTCATTCTATTTCTCATAACATTTTTAATTTACACGATATTTGTTTCATGTAAGTAGCTCAATACTTCTGGCTATTCAGTTATGCAAATGAAACTTTGCTAAATCTTGCGCATGCGTAGTTAAAAACTATTTAATAAAACTATTCATATTTATTAAGATATTTAATTTTTTTGCATTATGATTGCAGTAGATTGTGTCTAATGTAGTATGCCAGGTATCCTAAAAATGGCTTTTCAGTGGGTCTAATACCCTACGTGTTATAATTAAAAAAGTTTTTTTTTTTTTTTTTTTTTTTTTTTTTTTAGGACTGTGGGCCTATTAGTCTCAATCTGGGATTTTTGCGTTGTCGATTTCGATACTTGGACATTTGTCGAAATCTAAAATTTATCGAAAATATAATTGAATAATTTGAATGCGATGTTATAATTTGAAAAAAGAAGAAAGGAAAAAAAAAAAAAAAAACCTAATAGTCCTCCGTCCTAAACTAAATTCTGCTTTTGCCAGAATTTCATCAAAATCTTTTTTATTATTATTATTATTATTATTATTATTGAAAGAAAAAGAAAAGAAAATTAATAATAATCAGTATCGTTACAAGCGATATCGAAAAAGTTTTTTTTTTAAATAAGTTTGAATTGGGAAATAAAAAGTGCGCGTGAAATAATATGAAATAAAAATAAGTAAAAAAATGAATTTAATGATTTAATGTTTTTGTTTTTCGGGGGCAGCTCATGCATATATAAAATGCGCATTAAAACGAGTCGAAGAAGGAAGCGAAATAAGTATTGAGTTATATTACGATAAATACGATATATAATATGATACGATATATTAGACCTATCGTCCAGGGTTAGTAGGCATTTTCGTTGAAAGAAATAGTTTGTTCGTTCGGTGCAACTTGCACACTAGTCCCGTGAGGTACAACTTTCACATTAGTCCCCTGAGGTACAACTTTCACTTTAGTCCCGTCAGGTACAACTTGCACATTAGTTGTATATATATATATTTTTTTTTTTTGCAATTTTTTAAAGAAATCATTATATTTGCATGGATATATGGGGTAGCCTGATAAAAATTTATATAGGTAATTAGAAAAATCCTCATTACATGCTACAGCCAAAATGCATTTCAAGTATTACTTTTTACAGGGTGATTCAAAACGTTTTGAATTTTGTTTAATTTTTTACTGGTCCCCTTTTCCTCTTCAGGACAAAACGTTTGCTGAAATATATCAAGTATAACATGTCCTTCATACTCTAAAAGTTTCAAGTTGATTCCTAAAGAACTTTTCTAGCTATTTGACAAAACGTCTAAATTCGAAAGTGTCCAAATACTTATTGGTAGATAGTGTAGTATGTAGTATTATATTAATTACTAGCAAACCCGTACCAAATTTTTGCACTTTATTTCTTTTCTTATTTACATTTAAAATTTGAAATTTATAAATATTATACCAATTTCACAACCTAATTAAAACTTTAATTTACCAGAAGCCTAATTATTATTATAATTAAATAAATATTGTGCAATAGTGAAACCAGAATGACTCAAAGAACAGTTTCAAAATAAAATTCATGGTTGATGATCCATTTTCATACTTCCGCAGGCAGTACAGTTTCATTAAAGAACCCCCATGTCTCCTTTTAAATATTTATTGCCAAGAGTGCGATGACATTTTATATGCATAATTTAAATTACATTCTTTTAAAACCTTTAACAAACCCCAAATAAGTCATAATAGATCTTTTCATAATTTATAATAATCTAAAGATTATGACAATTTACAATATAGAACACATACTCTTAAAATATATGGACATCAAAAACAAGTTTCATTTTGAGCATTAATACAAATTTTAACGTTACCTGTTCAAACATTATTACTTAGATAAATATTAGTTCAGCTTGATGCCTTTTGACATGCACACGTGAAATATGTTAACTGACAAACTTTACAAATATGAGTAAATTTACATTTATACATTAGTAAACAATTAACATATGATGACTTTTGTAGATGTTTAACAATGTAAAACCAAATATGAAATACTGTTTAAAAAAATATAAATATATACGTAAATCGTAATTAGTATTTTTATCTTAACTTATTCGGAATTTTACACTTAATATTAATATTTTATTTTGTAATGTTCTTTGGTGTCTGTCTATGTCTGAAGTAGCTAGTTTCTCTTTAACTGTGTCTGTCTTTTTAAGAAAAGCAATTAATTATATGATTTAAAAAAAAAAAAAAATAAAGAAAGAAAGAAATCTCAAACGAAGGATTATTAGTTTAAAAGTTTCTTTCATTTTAATCAACTTTTATAGAAAAAAAAAACTGTTTTATTTTTCTGTTTAATTTACTAGTTTTGTTTTATGTCAAAAATTTATAAAGGCATTTAATGTTTTTCAAATTCTTTGTATTTTTTTAATTTTATCAAACAATGCATTTTAAGAATATTTGATTTTAAAAACTGCGCTTTAAGTCGTTCTTTACAAACAATTCACTATTTAAGTGAGACAAACTGATATTTAGTGAAAAGTTTATAAATTTAAACAAGAAAATTGCCTAATTTACACAAGAATTTATCCATAGAATTTACACTTTTCCCCCTGTTGTTTGATCCCATTTCTTTTACTTACATTGTGAATTGTTCGATTTATTTTTCTTTGAACAATCACTTGGATTTTAAAACCTTATGATGTTGTAAATTATTAACAGGAAAATTTTCAGATGAAAAAGAGAGATTTTATGTTAAGGGTTTTTTCTTTTTTTTTTTTTTTTTTTTTTTTTTTTTTTATTTTTCCTTTCTGTTAAAGCTTTTATCCTGCAAAATCTTTCAAGGTTCATTAGGCTCCGTTTAAAAAGAGGAGAAAGTAGCTGTGCGAGACCGTTTTTCTGAATTTAAGCAATTATAATTCTTTAATTAAATTTCTACCCTGCTTAAATTATTTCTAATTTTACAAAAATTTTTTAATTAGTAAATATATCATGTTGCAGATATGTTTTTGTTTGTTATTGCTATTTAAATATATATATACACGCACACACATCATGCTTATAAAAAAATTTAAAATTTCGGTAGAATACATAATATTGATTTTAAATGAATATTTAAGTAAGTTTAACAATTATAATGTATTTAATATTTGAATTATATATGTAATATAAAAGATTTACTCCTTAAAAATGTCATAAAAATTTAACTCAACTTACTATTTTGGCTCAAAGGAAAAAAAAATCTACACTTGATGGAAAGAGTCAATGTGCTTCTCTATCTTTTATTTTTCGTTTGTTTATTCCTTTATTTGAGAGAGTGGCCACTGATAATTGCTAATATCTATTTTCATTTCTCAAATTGTATTCATACCATCTAGGAAAACATGAAACTTTTTTGTACGTCTTAATGGTTTGCCTTTTAACAATTGAGATTATTCATTAAAATAATTATTTGACAATTTTTGAATAATTTAACGTTCTGACCTTTGAAATTTGGAGCCCAGTAGTGCCACTACTCGAATTTAAGGCAATAGGAAAGTATCTTCTGTTTGATGAACAATTCAAGGGGGAAGCTCGACTGATGCACAATAAATGACAGCACCAACTATAAACGGCTCATAGTTTGTATCCAGATCTGGGCCAAGTAACCCTTCATCCAGTGCCCCCAGTAGTATAATTTTAATGGAAACTTGGAGGACTTTGTGACACAATAGATTTAACATGCACCAGTCGCCATTACCTTAAACGGTAGTCTTCGGTCGGCTGTAGTATCGGATCCAAACCTATCGAAGTTTTACTTTTATACAATATCAAATGAAGAAAAATTTCATTCTTTCTAAAATAAAAATATTAAATATGTGTATATATGATTCACAACTATAAAAGTTAATTTCAAGAACTTATCTTTAGAACTATTGTGCTTAGATTAAACTAAATAAATTATTTTTAATAAAAAATCTGTTTTAACAACTGAAAGGATAGTTGGATTCGGAGAGGGAGAAAGAAATTAAAAGGGTCAGGGTTGTGAAAAAATTGCACTCATTTCTTTAATTCCTATAAATTTTCGCTATAAATAACACTTTGAAGCTAACACTGGCTAACAGATTGCCACCAAATTTGTAGTGCAGGCGATTCATAAGATGTGTTCAAAGAATTAAAAAAATATAGTTCTATAATTTCCACTAGTTGGCACTTTCCATGGAAAAATAGCAAATTTAAATCTGGAATGACCCACGTGGGATTGAAAACTCTTCAGTAAATGTTTTGTTTATATATTCCGTACATATTTAAAAATGAAATACTCAAAAATGAGTAAATAAATATGTTCATTTCGAAATGAGCAATTTTGTTTCAAAAGGGAAAACATGCTTGTCTCATTTATGAAATATCGGATGTTTTCAAATTAATATCTGTTCACTTTATAATTTATTATTATAAATATGTCGAACTAAAAGAAGTTTTTTAATAGAATTTCTACAAATTTAAGCAGAAAAAATTCAAATACAAAATTTATTCCCTAAAATCTCCAGAACTATATTTCGTGGCGGTTTAATACTAGTTTGCGGAAGAACTCATCAGTGAGAATCTCTATTTGGGATATTGGGTTTTACGATGGTCGATGCCAGTTTTTGAGCATGTCAATATACTCAAGAATAAGTTCATGGGATTCTATTAAATAATAATAATAATAATAATAAAAGCGCATAAACCTAACGCATATGATACCGAAATTACGAACAATGATTGCAAAACCTTTATCCAAATCAACTAATGTGTTGTTATACCCGTGCGTATTTTCAAAAAAATCAAACAAAATATAAACGTATAACGTGATTGGTTTATTTTTGAAAAGCAGACGAACCTCTCTTTGTTATAACGCATAACAAATTTTTGTCAGCTTTGTAAAAAAGAAAATACTCTAACTAAATATTTCTTATTAAAATTGTATGCATTCTTACTTCTTAATTGTAGCGAAAAAACTACTAAATCTCTAAAAGGATGATAAAAAAAAAAAAAAAAAAAAAAAAAAAAAAAAGAGAGATTTTATTCATCACATTAAAAACAATCGATTATAAATTAAATTAAACTAAAAAAAAAATGTTAACACTTCCCAACAACATTGAGGCCCACCAGCAGCCGAGTGGTTCTGCGCTCAGAACTGATAGACGTTGCCGAGTTCGATCCCAGGTCAAGCTCGTCGGCATAGCCGTTCGGAGTTTTCCGTAGTTTCGTCCGAAACCTGCATAAATACGGGCTAGGACTCCTTAGAAATACATCCATGGAAGTCACCCCCCTTCAGGCATAGGACCCTAGAGCATTCAATCGGCCTTATTTCCAAACACCAACACACTCAACAACGACGAAAAGTGTTTATAACTTCGGTTTATCTGCTGTGTGCCCGCCTTTTGGCTCCTGTAAATATTCTTAGAATTCCTCGAAATTAATATATGTTACTCAACTTTACTGTGAAATGAACCCTATTGAAAATGAAATACATACCACCACTGGTCTGTGTACAGGGACACCCGAAAGAATTTTCAAGCATTGCATTGTATATTTAAGATAATTTTATAAACCATATTCTAATATCGTTATTTTGCTGAAATCCTAAATTAAATTAATTATTTATATGCATAAAATTTTCTGTAGAACATAGATAACTAGCATTAAAACTTACAGGGCCACACAAAAATATTCATAATATATTAAAGGCTATACCTGGAAATTGCTAGAATTACATTTTTGTTTTTATTAAGCATTTCTGACACTTACTAACAATGAGTGATTATTAAATTAATTCGTCAACATGTCTATCTTTCTGTCCGTCGGTGCGTGTTCCAGCATATGTAAATATTTTCAGAATTTCTTCAAACTATTATTTGTTATTCAATTTCACTGAAGAAATTGAATAACAAATAGTTCCTTTTAAAATGGTCTAAATACCATATCTGGTTTATGTACAAAAAAAAAAAAAAAAAAAATTTAAAAACAGTGATAAGGATGCCAATTTATTGTGTTCTATGAGAATCATTTTTATAAATCATGTTTAAGAAAACTATGTATTGCACAAATCATAATAAAATTTACATTTGTTATTCATATGGTTAAAAAAATGTTTTTATTTTATTTTATATATACAGTCGGTAACAAAAGTGTCCGAACACTAGCAAAAATTCCCATGTAAAAAAAGTACACTTCATACGGTTTTGTTAAATAAATCCTTATCGAATCAGGTTCTTACACTGACTAAGAACAGGATTCGACAAGGATTTATTTAACAAAACCGTACGAAGTGTACTTTTTTTACATAGGAATTATTGCTAGTTTTCGGACACTTTTGTTACCGACTGTATATATAAAATATGGTATGCTTAGCTTTTAGATTTACAGGTAACATTGAAATACGTTAGGGCTACAACTAAAAAATGCTGTAATTGCATTTCTGTTTGTGTTAAGTGTTTTTTAAACTTTCTTAAAATGTTTAAAAGTGATTCGATTCAATTCAATTAGTCCAAGTTAGACTTCAATTAGTAATTTCAATTAGTCTATTTGCCTGTCGCTCTGTCCTTCTGTACGTTTTTTTTTTTTTTTTTTTTTTTTTTTTTTGTGTGTGTGTGTGTGATTACATAGACAAAGTACAGTCGGTAACAAAAGTGTCCGAACACTAGCAAAAATTCCTATGTAAAAAAAGTACACTTCGTACGGTTTTATTAAATAAATCCTTGTCGAATCCTATTCTTAGTCAGTGTAAGAACACGATTCGATAAGGATTTATTTAACAAAACCGTATGAAGTGTACTTTTTTTGCATAGGAATTTTTGCTAGTGTTCGGACACTTTTGTTACCGACTGTACAATGAAAAACTAAAAGATACAACGAGTACGTACAATAGGAAGATGTTAATAATCTATGCGAACCGCATTCTTTTTCTTTTTTATTTAGTTTATGAAATTATACTCCCTTACATCAAAACATAATGTATGCCTCTCAAGATGGAAATCTCACATTTTGACATAGTTCACTGATCTGAAAAATATGAAAGGAAAAAAGTCATACGTAACTCCGAATACCCTTGTTCCCTTAAGTTATTTTTAAAATTTATTTGTCGATAGAAAGCTAAAATTATTCACAGAACCGAACCATAAAAGTTTGAATCTGGAACAATTCTGCGTGGGTTGATAAAGCTGAATATATCGCGTACCATGTTCGTTTGTGTTTGAGAAACAAATATATTCGTAATTTTTATTTTTATTACTTTTTTTTTTTTTTCCCCTTTCCTTTTCACGGGGAAAAGTTTTGTGGCAAAATAAGAATTTCAAATATTAGTAGATCAACATGTCACTAATATTAGCTTTAAAAAGGTGTATCTCTAGCCTCGGTTATTTTTTCTAATATATTTTGGCCTGATTTTCATTCTGGTATTAGTGTTTTTTTTTCCCACACATTGTGGTTGTGATTTTTTTTTTTTTTTTTTTTTTTTTTTTTTCATTCCATGACATTTACATATATCCCATGAACTCGTTAAATATGAGCTCTCGAAAATTAGCTAAGCACATAATTCCCAAAATGAGATTAAGAAATATATCAATAACCACTGCAAAAATTTTGTATTTCTAAAACAAGTCTGCTTTGGTCATCTCCAGAATTCCTTCTACATCGTTCGATTGTATTAACTTAAATAAAGCAATTCTATTATTCTCAGTTTTACATCACATATCTATTCTCACGAGTATTCTTAAAGTTGTGTCCTGCTAATAAAATCTACACCTCCATTTATCGTTTACCCATGAGATAGAATTCGACACGTTAATCCCTTTTGCAGGTTTTCTCTAGAAGCATATTCTCTTTATTCGGCTATTGTTAATTCTCTAAATGTTTTACTTCATAGTTGAGTTCTTCATGAAAAAATATATATATGTATATATTATTTTTATAAATAATTGTCTATATAGATAATATTTAAATTATATGTCACAGAAAAAGTCCTAAATAAGCTGCATCTAAAATAAATCCTAATTTTTAAATTAAGTTATTTTTCCAATTGGGTATATTAATGTGTATAAAATTTAAGTTAAGAATACAGCTTACCTTAACAATTTACAATATAGTCTTATTATTATTATTATTATTATTATTATTTTGTACTAATTAAATTTTTTATAAATGTTTTATGTATAAATGTTCTATGGTCAAAAATTTATTTTAGACTGAGAAAAAAAAATACCGCCTTCATCCAGAATGAATAAGTGGTCATTTTCTAAATCCCTTAACTAGAAATATAGATTACAAAGTTATGCGCATAAGGCACGCCAGTAAACTGAATATATGAAATGATCGAGAATTTCTAGTCTACACATTCCAAGATGGTGAAACAATATTCTGAATCTTTTGTATTGCGAGAAATTCTCGCTTCATTACCTAGAATTGAGTAATAAACCAAGATTATAGTTGCTTAAACCGCTTCTTGTATTCGCATTTATTTGCAGAGATTTTTAAATAACTTTGCCCTCGAGAATATAGGAAAACGCTCTAAAATTCTAATAGGGGTTTCGAGAACTCGCTTTCAAAGGGGACTAGAATTTATAAGGATGACAGGGAACTATTTTTTCTAGAGCCACAATTTAGATTCTAGATGTCAGTTATAGAATTTTTTTTCAGTGTAGGAGGCCTCTTCTACAGATATTATTTTACAATCTTAATTCATCTCGTTCCCAATTTTACAACTAATTAAAATAAGAAATAACTAATAATTAAACTTCATATTCTTTATCTTCAAATTAACCGAATAAATCATTAATTAGTTATCCAGTTAATCAGAAGAAAAACTGCATAATTTCACTATGCTCTCAAAAGAGCATAGTATAAGTTGAATTGGTTTCCCTAATTTCCAATAATTATAAATGTTAAGTTTAGTATTTTTTTTTTTTTTTTTTTTTTTTTTTTTTTTAAATATGAATATGCAAATTTAAAAAAATTCTGTTTCATTACCAAAAAGTCCTGAAAACAAAGTTGCCAGAAAATATGATATGCTGAAAATACCTTGACAAAAATTTTCTGTTACGAAATAACACAGAAAATATTCATACACAACAGAATTTTTTCACACCTTAGTGCACACTGTAAAAATTCTCCAATTATACAAGCCAGGATCGAACTAGACCTCATTGCATCGTAGGCGACGATATAATCTCTTAACTAAAGGAGCACAATTTTTTCTGCTATTTAGCAATTCGTAATCTTGCTTGGATACTATTTTTCCACATGGGAAAAAAAAAAAAAAAAAAAAAAAAAAAAAACATAACCACCAGCTGAAATCTGCGTCGTTGGTTGCAAATTTTATCAAGTAAAAAAAAGAAAGAAAGAAAAGAAAGAAAGAAAATTGACAGGTTGGCATGTAATTTTAAATTAAATTTCTGTAGTTTTAGAAAACATAAATTTTATATAGGATTTTTTGTCTTTTTTTACAGAATTTTTCTATTTTTTAAGGGATTTTTTTTACACTGCAGTAATAACTTTAAAAATAAAAAGAAGGGCTCAATTAGTCATATTAAACCGAAATTATTATTGTGATGTAAAATATCTTTTTATAACATGAAAAATAATATTTGATGCTCTTCTTACTAACAGGAATTCAAATATAGCTTAAAACACACAATAATAATAATAATAATAATAATAAACCGGCAGTAACTGAGTGATTAAAAAAATAATAAATAAATAAATAAAATAAGATTTCATAGAAAACTGATTTCATATTAACTTTTATTTAATTCATCTTCATTTGCACATATTAAGAAAAGCATACATCCTTATTCATGGAATTCACTTTATTAGTTTTTAAATTACAGAGCCAAAATGACAGCTTAACGCATTAATGTACAAACAAGCCATAGTTTAAAAAAAAAGTCGAATAAAAGTAGTCACAGAAATAGTCGATAAAATTGTTAAAATAAATAATCAAATTAACCCCTTACCTGCCGACGAAAAATTACACATTTGCACATATTAAGAAAAGCATACACCATTATTCATGGAATTCATTTTATTAGTTTTTAAATTACAGAGCCAAAATGCCAGCTTAACGCATTAATGTACAAACAAGCCGCAGTGTAAAAAAAAGTCGAATAAAAGTAGTCACAGAAATAGTCGACAAAATTGTTAAAATAAATCATCAAATTATGCCCTTACCTGCTGACGAAAAATTACGAGATTTGCTTCCCAGTGCCACAATTTTTCATACAGGCGCGTGTAGTTATACGATTATTGTTCCATAAAAATTCACTTTCCGATTCCTTCCACTCCCTATCTTCCCTGAAATAATGTAAATCCTTCGAAAACACTGTCATGGTCATTCAGTTGCATTAGAAAGAAGTGAGACTAGTTTCACGGGTAGCAGCGTAACACAAAGGATCGTACTTCGGCAAGACGTATATATACGCCCGGGCAGTTAACGCATCGGTATAGCAAGACGAATAAATATGCTCGGGGCAGTTAAGGGGTCAAATAATAATAATTTAAAAGAAAAATCAAAAGATCTTATGAAAAATTTCTGTTTATGTATAAGTATAAAGAAGTTACTTTACTGTTGGATGAGGAAACTCATAAAAAATAAAAAATAAAATAAAAAATAAACGATGCTTTTAGTGCTATACTGTAAATAATAATAACAATAATAATAATATAATTAATAAATAAATAGAAATTTTCTGTAGCTTTCCCACAGAAAATGTCTGTTTCCGAAATCTACTAAAATAATTAAATTTAGTCCAAAATCCCATCTGTCATTTTTTTTTTTTTTTTTTGTAACCATATAAATATGTAACCTTTCATAAAGATGTTATTTGGTAATTATATATTTTTCTGTTTTGCATACGGAGAACTTGGTATCAAAGCAGGATTGTTGAAACGCTGATTAATAGTATAAACTGTGCTTCCATGACTGCAAGGCAATATCGTCACGTGCCATGCGGTGGTTCCTGGGTGGTTGAACTGAAGAATTTTATTTAATGGAAGCCATTTTACAGTTACCCTACGGAATAAATCTGTTGTGTATGGATACTCTCAGCATTGTCCTGTTATAAAACATTTATTGCCAATATATCTTTTCTATAAAATACATATTTTTTCTGGCAATTTTGCGTCAAAGAATTTACTGAAATATAAGTTTCTTTCTTTCTTTTTTTTACAGAGGATATTTTATTTTTGGCTAAATATCATATCTCTGCTTATTTAATCACATTCAATCAGATCTATTCTTATTTAAAATACTATTGATAATATCTACAAGTTTGATCTCGCTTTTTAATGTATAAAAATCATCACTCATTGAGAAATATCTTTAATAAAAAAGAAAATATATTTGAGTATGAATAAATCATCATAAATCATAACATAAACATAGTATCACAAATCATACATAAGGTTCTAATGATAAGTCTTGCTTTTGCCGCAGTGGCGGTTTCAAGGGGGGGGGGGAGGGGCTAAAGGCTTGAACCCCCCCCCCCCCCCCCAAAAAAAATAAATAAATAAATAAATAAATAAATAAATAAAATAAAAAAGCATTGGCATTCACAAAATTTATAATTTAAGGGAAACAACTTAAATTCATATTGGAATTACTGAATAATATTTTAGTAAAATCAATTTAAATAATTACAGTAGAACTTGGATAATTCGAAGTTGAAGGGACCTGAGAAAAATTCGAAATATCCAAAAATTCGAATTACATATACTATTTCATACTTGCCAACATACTAATTAAAATTCCGTAGTATTGTTAGCCCCGCCTTCTTTGTCACACCAGTATCCGTTTTAGAGTATTTTTCTTCTTATTTAATCGTAATGTATTTGCAAAATATTACTTTAAAAATTTCCTGGTGTGAAAAAAAGGGCGAGACAAACAACACTACAATATAATTAGGATGTTGGCAAGCATGATATTTTGTCAAAAAGAAGAGATAAATTTAAAAAAATTAAAACTCTACGATTAAAGATTTAACATATAATCTTTATATCTAAGAAAATTGCTACATCCTCTTCCCCCTCTCATTAAATCAATATTTTTTATGAGCTTAATTATTCGACACTTTTTTAAAAAATAGTCAGATATTTTTTATTGATTCTTCAAGTACAATCTTTGTGTCATAGCATATGACTTCAACCTATCAGTTGATACAAAAATAGAATCTTCTACATCAGACATGACTTTCAGTTCAAAAATCCCTCGAACTTCATGTATATGCACCATATCTTCTGATGCACTAGGTAAGGGCTTTTCTTGTATTTCCTTATCCTTATTTTGAAAGACTATTAAAATAAATAATACATTTTAGTTGAGAAAAATTCTTGGGAAAAAATTTTGGCTATAATATTTTAAAGTTAATCGTATGAAAAATTCGAATTATCCAAAATAAAATTCGAATTATCCACGATTTTTTAAAATTATTTTAATACAAAATTCAAGGGACCGAGTAAAAAACTCGAATTATCCAGAATTTCGAATTAAACAAGTTCGAATTATCCAAGTTTCATTGTATATGCCATAGTTAAGCAAACATCAGCAATCAGAAACCTCTCTAAAAGTCCACCTCTATTTAAAGACCACCTCCTATAAGGATCAACCTTTCTCTCTCTCCCAAAATTTATATTTTTGGCTTTAATACTGATTTACCTCGATTCAATGCCTATGTACAAATGCATTTCTCTGTTAACCCTTTGCGGCGCAAGACAATATGAAACATTTAAATTATACTGCCACCGGAATTCATGAACTAAATTAAACTAAAAGAAATTTTAAATTTTAAGGTTTAAAAAATCGGCCTTTTTTGATATGTTATAAACGTGAATTTTTTCTAAAAAATTTCCGGGATGAATTTTTGCAGCTGGATCTCAAATTTTGCGTCCTCGCAGCGAGGACAGCGCGCATTAAGGGGTTAAGGACTACATTTTGCGAGAACAGGTAGTATTGTTTAATTCTTGATGTGAATTGATTACTTTTCGTATCTACCTCCTTTCAGAAAACCCTCTTATTCAAGGACGTAGCCCAAACAAATTTCGAAGGGGGCTTCAAACTTTAGTACATAGTTTTGAGTGTTAAAACTGGAGTTTATTTCAAAAACTTTCAACAAATCTGCAGAAATTCGGGGATTGTTTAAACCCCCAACCCCTCTCCCCTTCCCCTCCCCCTCCACCTTGCTACAGCCTTGATAATATTACTCTTCAATTTTGAAATTATAGCAGATATTTCCTGTGAATATGTCAGTAGAGAAAAGAAACGTTTAGTTTTTAATGTACTTATCATAGGTGAAATTTAGGCTTGCAAAAGTGAAATTTGTATCTTACCGATATTCAAGTAATAACTTAAAAAACTTTTAAGACAGTAGTGCAGTGTTCCTAGACTTTGCGACTTTTTTATTCAATAGTTAACAATAATCTTGAGACGTAATATTTGATATACATATAACAGACGATTCTTCGATTGATTCTTCTATTATGTATATCAAATATAACTTCTCAAAATTATTGATGATTATTGAATAAAAAAGTCGCAAAGCCTAGTAACACTAGAGTAGTGCTGAATTTAAATGGCAAAATTAAAATATTATACATAGTTTAGATTGAAAATGACAAGCTAAATCTATTATTTTTAAGAAGAGTTTTCAGTGGGCTTAATAAAGAACTTTTATTCATTCAGAAATGATGTTTAGTTGATTAATTTGATCTGGAATATAAAGGAATTCCTAGAAACAAAATTACAGCAAAAATCATTTAAAATTAAAACTAATATCAATGATGTATTACAAAGCAGGATAGACAAATAATGTAAATTTGAATAACTGAATCCATTACATTCACAATAATTTTTCCTGAATTATAATTTTCTAAATGACTTCTAGAAAAAAAGCTGCTTCCTTAAAAGGCCATTTATTTACATTATCGTGAATGGCTTTATTACGAATGTTTCACTGCATATCTTTTTTTTACACTTTCCAACATAGTTGAAAAGTGTTTATGACTTTGGTCTGTCTGTCTGTTCGCGTTTTAACTCCCTGAAACTTACGTATGTGTATGTTTCTAAGTTCATTATGGATTGTTCCCTATGGAAAATGGGATAAATATTGCCATTGGTTTGTCTACAGGGACACCAGTAAGAATTTCAGAGCATTGCGTCTTATGAGAGGTATTTCATAAACCATATTTTAACACTTTTATTTTGCGCAAATCATAATGAAATTGATATTAACAATACACATGCAAAAAAAAAAAAAAAAAAAAAAAAAAAAAAAAGAGCTTTCTATAGAGTGTAGTATGATTAGCATTAAGTTTTACAGGGCCACAAACACAATATTCAATTACATTAATGGCTATAATTGGAAATCGCTGGAATTTCATTTTCATTTGCATTAATCGTTTTTAACACTTTCTAATGATGTTTAAGAATGATGATTATTATATGAATTAGTCTATATGCCTGACTTTCTGTCCCTCTGCCTGTGAGCTCTCTGACTTCCATGAATATTCATGGAATTTCTTGAAATTGATATACGTTATTCAAATTTACTATAAGATATTCCAAAATCATATTTTAATAATTTTATTTTCTACAAATCACAATGACGTCCAATCATAAATATGTGCAAATTTTGTGAGAAATCATTGTTGCACGTATTTATTACATAGAATTGTCTTTTTTTTTTTTTTTTTTTTTTTTTTTAATGATTATCAACCCCCCCCCCCCGCCCCCAAAGACACCTTATATTACATTTTATGTTTTTAGTTACAGTTACCATTATTGTATCACATACACGAATGCGCGCATGTATTACTATTATTATTATTATTATTATTATTATCTATATAAATTTCACCATTTAATAATTGTAAATAAATTATTGCAACAATTTCTTCATGCAGTCTAATGTATCTACGGAATACACACTATTATTACGATTGTGAATTTTTTATTGATCTGGATTAACATCTCGAAAAATCTTAGCCCCCACCTCCCACCCCAAAAATAAATAAATAAATAAAATAAATAAATAAAATAAATAAAATAAAAATAAGTAAATAAATAAATAAAAAGGATGTTCTAGATTCGCCACTGTTTTACCGGGATATTTCTTGTTCCTGTGGTTTTTCCATAGAGTAAAACATTACATCTAATTTGTACCGCTTCAGCTTTCATTCCCTATATTATATTTATTTTCTGTATTGAAAAACATACATTTCGCCTACGAAATCGTTGTTCTTTATTTCACAAAAGTTTTATATTTTGTCAGAAAAAGCTAATTTTGTATTTTGTTATGTAATAGTTTAATGAACTTTAAAATGACAAGTTAAAATGTTTACTTTTCTAACTTGTTTTGAATGTTCTTTATCTTTTTAAGTCACTTACAAACTTATTTGTCGGTGAAAATCTTTTAAAATTGTTCGAACAACTAAAGGATAAAAAAGTAAAATTCTGGAAAAAATGTGTAGGTTGAGAGAATAAAATAAATATATCCCTTGTCGTCTTAGTTTATGTTTGAAGATCAGATAAATTTCGGATTTTTCCTTCTTTTAGAAGGATAATCTTCCTAAGAAAGGCAGAAACGCAAATATTAGCATAGCCATATGTCACTAATATCAGCTTTGGAGTGATATGTACTTTCCGGGAACGTGGAAAAAAAGAAAAAAAATGTATGCAGCAAAGAATAAGAAATACTTAACTGTCAGTTTTTTTTTTTTTTTTTTTTTTTTTTTTTTCAAGAGTGTTAAAAAAATAACAGTGGATTATCAATTTATTAAATTAAAATTACGTCAAAAAAATACATTCTAATAAAACTTTATTAAAATGTAATTTTATTTTATTTCTTATTTTATTTTATTTTATTTTTATTCTTGCAAAATAATAACGTGTGTCTTATAAGTCTGTAGATACTTTAAAATTTCATCAAAATTGAAGGAATTAAACGCGGTTTGCGAAAAAGTTATTGTCGTTTTTTTTTTTTTTTTTTTTTTTTTTTAAGTTAAAGTTCTTGTGAGAGCTGCACAGAAAGAAATGTGTCAGTTGTTCACATACAGCGCCCTCTACAGCGTCGTCTAAAATTTTAACTATCATTTTTTCTTTGCAAAAAAAAAAAAAAAAAAAAAACTTCACGAGAATAACTTTTTTTTTTGCAAACCGCGTTAAATTTCTGCCGATTCCTTCATTTTTTATGAATTTTTAAATTGACTACAGATTTATGCCCCCCCCCCCTTTAATTAACTTTTATGTTAAAGAAAACAATAATAAAAATAGTTGTGTTTAACTAATCTAGAAACAAAAAGTTAATAAATGTTATTGATATATTATAGCTGAATTATATTTTAAATATATTTTAAAAAGGAAATAAATATTTGACTACAATATTATTTATGTTATTTTACTTATTTATTTAACAATATAATTTAAAATTAATTATTATTTAAAGCAGAAGATAATTATTTCGTCAGATTAAATTTGGTTAAAAAATATATTAACCCCTTAACTGCCACGGGCGTATACATTCGTCTCACTAAGCCGATGTGCGAACTGCTCCATGCATATATAAATGCTTTTCGGAAGTATGTTCCTTTGTGTTGCGCTGCTACCAGTGAAGTGAAACTAGTCCCATGTTTTTGGAATGTAATAAAGTGACCTTAAATGTGACCTTGATAGTGTTCAGTATGGATTTACTTATTTCCGAGAACAGGGGGGGGGCGGGAAGAAATCGGAAAAGGAATGTTTCTGAAACAGTAAAGTGCAGTTTCCACTGAGGTTGGTTGGAAGTTGTTTCGAGCGGCGCTATTCAGAATCCTTTGATGTTGTCAAGCGGTTGGAGGGGGTTCGACGGGTTGGTTCGAAGGGGAAAAGTGCCCGGCCCTAATCCCCCAGCTGAGATAATTGAGGGGCCAGAGGCAGATATCTTTGTCAGTTTTGCATGCTTTCCTTTGAAGTAACTGCACAATCTGATAAAAAAAAGGTTACAACTGATGACAAGACATTTGGCTCTTTGTGTCAGGAGCGTGATTAATGGTTTTTTAAACCTCGAAGATCCAACCGCAATGGAAACCGGCCTTAAACGCGCGCCTGTGTGAAAAACGGTAATAAAACTTTATCAAAATATAATGGATAGATTATTCTTATAAATTAATATAACCTAAATTTTCTGTTTCACGAATACACATAATAGTTAGCTTTAAATTTTCGAGAAATAAAAAATGGTGTTCAATGTGATTGATGTGTTACAACGTCACTACTAAAGCTAATAAATCAATAATACAGCAATTCTAAAAAATTAATTATAATACAAAATCCATTATTTAGGTACCTCCTTAGCAATATTAATTATTTCATAGATTAAACAATGTCATTGAAAAAAAATAATAATAAAAGAATGAAAGAATGAAAAGAAAATGTCGATCTCACATATTACAATTCAAATAAATATAAATATTAAAAAAAGATATATATATACGATACGCGAAATATTGAAAGAATTTAATAAGTAGTTATGTACATTAAGCTTTTTATTTATTTATTATTTAAAATATTTAATCTCATCCTCTAAATTTTATAATAAAAATGCTAATCTTTAAACAAACAAAAAAAATAAAAAGGAAATAAAGAAAGAAAAAGAAAAACTGTGTGGGTTGTGAATACAAAATACATCTATCGTTGATGTCACTTTTTTTTTTTTTTTTTTTTTCATTTGAGGGAGAAATAAATTGGGATTTTTTTCTTCCGTTAAGAGGATAATCTTTATAACCATGGCTGGAATGCAAATATTAGCATAACTAGTACATGTCATTAATATCAAGAATGATCTTAGGAGAATGAGCTTAGGTAACTATTACGAAACAGATGAAATTAATAATTAATTTTAAGTTGTTTAATTTGGGACTTATATTTTGAAAAACAAAAATAATACAATTTAATTATTCAACAGCTAAAGGAAATCCACGAAATCATATAGCATTAACTTGAACACAGCATTAAATTAAAAAATCTGGAGTCACTCCCCTCGACTTTCCGAAAATTAAGTAATAAGCAGTTGTTTAAATAAATTAAAGTAAAAGAAGTGTGAGATCAATCAACTCAATTGAATAAGGCGTTTAACACTATTGCACTTTGAATATTTTTATCCCATAGGACATGACGATAAAGAATATTTCGTTGTATCCCTGTAAAAAAAAAAAAAAAAAAAAAAAAAAAAAAAACTATAAGATACCCCAAAATTTACACAATTCGTGCTAGGGTGACCAATAATATACATACCAACTTTCAACCAGCTCAAATAAAGCATTTAGACGCTATCATGTTCGTTAATACACATACATACACACACTTATACATACATCACATAAAAATCGTGTAAAATCGTAGATATCTGAGGAGTTCGTGTCAAGATCAAAGTTCCAGGCGAATGATTAAACGTCATGACAGCCAAAAATATCAATTCGTAATAATCTACGCCCATTCGTTTTCGAGTTATTCGAGATACAAAATCCATTTCGAAAATAACAATTATAATACTTTCCTTACATAGTAAATTCAGAAAGTAATAATGCATAGTTTATGAATATTTAAATTGAATTATTACTTAGTTATGGAGCACATTTACGTAAAAATGTCGTTTAAGGAATATTTCTTTTTAAGTAAACAGGAACTGGAATCATCTACACACACATGTGATTTCCGCCTATGTTTTTTACCAGTGTTTTTTAACAACAATCACTAATCAAATCATTAACAAAATTGTAAAAAGAAAAAAAAAATCTGTATGGAAATAAGGGTTTGAAATTTATCAGAAATTACATCCTAGCTACAGCGAGCCCTAGCAGCATGGCATAGGTTTTTAGATGCCGGCAGATGAAAGCTTGCCTGGGTGTCTAGCCTGCTGAAAAACTAAAAAATCCTTCATTTAATGATGATTTATTAAACATATAAATTTTGATATCATGTATTTTATGTAACATCTGCCTACAAAAAGACTTTTTCTATTAAGAATTGACAAAAGAGATAAGAATGCATCATAGTAAATTAAATAAATGTAAATATATGAATATCAGAAAAGTAAATCAAAAGGTTCTGAAAGAGGTAAGAAAGTGATTTTTTAAAAAAGTAATAATAATAATTAACAAGAATGCTATATATATATATTTTTTTTCTGGTTTTTTTTTACAGTATTGATTGAATTTTCTCTTATTCTTTTATTTTTGTAAAAATTTAAATTTATGGTTTCGCACTAAAACTAAATATTTAATATTTTTTTATTAAATAATTTTTCAATATTTTTTTCTCGATTTTATAAATTTTCAAACATTTGTTTTTTCTCTGTTCTATAAATAGCCACGCTACTCCGAAAATTAACAAATAATGTTTCAGAGCAAGCTAAATACAAAAGTCCCTTTGAATTTCTTAGAAAGCAAGAGTGCGTAGTTGCTTCTTTAATCATGCACTCGTGCCTAGATATTTTACAGGAAGAAGGGCTGTGCTATTATTGTGACCTAAAACAACTTTTGTGATTTTTTTTTTTCAATTTATATTGCTTACTAACAAAGTTATTAATTAATTAAATTAATTAATATCTAAATTAAATCAGATTATCAAACAGATATTTCAGACCAAAAATTTCTCAAAAATTAAAAATGCTACACACACATGCACACACACACTCATGTATGATATATATAATCAGTTATGTGTGTAATAGTATTTTTTATTATTATTATTATTACACTGTGTACAAATTCTGTAACTGACATCTAGAAACTAAATGTGGCTCTATTAAAAATAGTTCCATTTCATCCTTAGAAATTCTCGTCCTATTTGAAAGCGAATTTTAGAAATCCTTATTAGAATTTCAGAGCGTTTGCCTATATTATCAAAGTCAAACTTATTTAAATATCTCTGCAAATAAATACGAACACAAGAGACAAGTTTTAGCAACCACAATTTGAGTTTATGACCCAATTCTAGACAGTCAAGCGAGAATTTCACGCAATACAAAGGGTTCATAATATTCAATTCATAGTATTCGTAAGATAGTTTCACCATCTGGAAATGTATAGACTATAAATTCTCGATCATTTCGTCTGTTCAGTTTATTGGCTTACTTTATACACATAGCTCGAAAATCTCTGTTTCTAGTTTAGGGATTCAGAAAATGACTACTTATTTGTTTTAGATCAAAGTGGTGTATATTTTTCTGAGTGTAGTTTAGCAATTTTCAAAATAATAAATGGAGTGAATGTTAAAGAGTGAAACTCAAGATTATCCATTTAGAAGCCAATGCAT
This sequence comes from Salticus scenicus, assembly GCA_963930645.1. Lineage (NCBI taxonomy): Eukaryota > Metazoa > Arthropoda > Arachnida > Araneae > Salticidae > Salticus > Salticus scenicus. The sequence goes on from CAWVNO010000061.1 coordinate 2,230,416, forward strand.
TTAAATTTATTCGATGAATAAGGGTAGGATAAAAAATCCCTTTACAAAGCTTGAACTTCCTGAGTAAGTATGCACATTCAAAAATAAGGAATCTCACTACTGAATTGTTTTCACCATATACATAGATCACACAGGTGGTAATTACAGAACGATAATTACACCGTGGATAGCGGTTAGTTAAACTGAAGAAAAAATAAGTAAATTATGTGTCTCGCAAAATGTGACCCCCTGAAAGAGGCACACAGTTATATAGTGGTCTTTTAATGGAGATACATTAGTATTTAATTCTATAGGGGAAATCTGGAATCGCGAGAAACTGGTTCAAAAAGGAGATAGCTCTTTAATACAGGTGTACATCTAAAGAGGTATAATTCTATTTAAAACTTTGTAATAGTTTACAATTTTCTCTTTTATAAATATTATGAATAAAAATGATATTTTTTTCTCTTGACTATAACATGCCAGAAAATAATTTGCTTTTTTATTGGTTCTACGTATGCATCATGCTGTGTATATGAATATGTACAACGCGTTGGTAAATATGCATTTCCAATTAATTCATATTCTATCACGTCTTTGCATAAATTCGTGCGGTTTTCTATTGTTTCATTTAAAAAAAGTACATCAAATCAAATGACAATTTTTAATCAAAATACTCTCCATTATTTTCTACAACCTTTGCCCATTTTTCGGGTAACAGATGTATACCACGGCGATAGAAGCTCTCGTCTTTGGAGGCAATAAAATGATTCGCGCCCGCACGAATTTTTGCAACGACCTAATACATATAGATGTTAAATGTATGTATCAGTATGTATAGATTCACAAATATTAATAGAAATTTCAGACGTTGTTTTATTTTTGAATAGGTTAGAATTTTGCTTCACTAAATAAAATAAATAATAATAATGAAATAATAATAATTATGGTTTTCTTCTAAAAATGCTATGTTCCTATGTGAAAGTAGTTTACAGGCAACAATGAATATTAATTATATTTTGTAGGGAAAAAAAGGAGACATTTAAGAAAAATTAATTTAAAGCCAAAGCTAAGCTTTAAAATTTATAAATATTAATAAATTTATAAATAAAATTTTTGAGAAAATAAGAGGATTTGAGAAAAATTGTCTTTTCAATTAGAGTGCATACCGATTCTCTGCAATTTTCTTTCTCTGTTTCTTTTTTTTTTTTTTTTTTTTTTTTTTTAAGCTTATTATTCAGTAATTATATATTTTATCACACAAATAGTGATTAAAGTATCGTTATTGTATAACAATTGTTCATTCTATGTTCATAAATAGTTGATGTAATAACTGGTGTAATGCTTATAAATAGTTGGTACTAAACAATCTTTGCGTAAGTATCACCTTGCTTCTGGGAAATTCATGACAATATTTTTGTTCGCTTAAAAAGACTGGTCACAGTTTTCCATTATTTATTTGTATCAGATACGCTTAAAGTAAAGTGGCCTAATTTAGTTCCCCAATGGCTTTTAGGCCTTTGAAAGCTACACTATAAAAAATATATCCTATTTTCTGCCAGAAATTTTCTGTAATTTGAGAAAATACGCGTAATTTACGAAAACATTACGTAAGTCAGAACGTATTTTCTCAAATTACAGAGAATTTCTGGCAGCAAATAGGACATATTTTTTGCAGTGTGTAACTGTTTCTGAAAAAATAACAGATTGTGATGTTAAATTCAGTAACTATATCCACAAGCATATAAATAAATAAAATTATTACAAAAACATTTTTACCAAATCGAAAAACTGTGTTTCAAAAGTTACCTATATTTGTCAAGGATAAAATGTAGTTCCAGTTTTGACCCTCTTTAAAAATCCAATGAAACGGGTCTTTACTTATAAATAAAAAATTAATTAAAAATAAATAAAGGTACAAAGAACTGTAGTAATCAATTGAAGAATAACTGAAAGATCTATTAGTCATTTAAAAATGAATATATATATACAGGGTGATCAGTTTAAAAGATTACTCGTGGGCTTGTCTTATAACCCTTAAATCTGACGGATGTGGCAACTATTCTAACACTGAAGTATGATTATTTGAACCTTGGTTAAGTTTGTGAGACAATTTCTAACACTGTTGGACTATTACAACTTTATTTGTGAGGTAAAACAGCAATGGAGACGCACAATTTTTTTAGTCCTGTAATAATTTTATTTTTGAAAACATTAATTTAATTATTATTATTTATTTATTTATTTATTTATTTTTTTTGCATTATCATTCCTCACAAAAAATGTTGAAAATGTTCGCCACCATTTTGAACGCAAACATGAACACGCCGAACCAGGTTTTTGACACACTTCGCAGCATTGTTAGTGTTATTGACGAGATTTCTTAAGTTACTAGCTGGCTTCGCCCGCTAGCGGGTCAGTATTTTCAAATGAATCACTAAAATTAATGAATCACTAACAGTAATTTTTAGTGTTAAGAAAAGAAATTAAAAAAAAAATCATTTCTGATTGGGTAAAAAGTCGGCCCGGGTCCCCACTGCCTTCGGCAGCGTAGTCCCGTGCGCGCTGCGCGCGCACAACTTAAGGGATACACGCGCTGCGCGCGCGTATACCTTCCCTGACCTTTCGTGCCCCCTAAAAAAATCATTTATGATCGGGTAAAAACTCTCACCGGGTCCCCACTGCCTTCGGCAGCGCAGACCCATGCGCGCGCACGTGTGAAGGTATACGTGCGCTGCGCGCACATATTCCTTCTGAAGTCATATTTTTTTTCTTAAGAAAAGAAAAGTAACAGTAACAGAAACAAAAAGTAACTTTTAGTGTTAAGAAAAGAAATTTAAAAAAATCATTCTGATTGGGTAAAAAGTCGGCCCGGGTCCCCACTGCCTTCGGCAGCGCAGTCCCGTGCGCGCTGCGCGCGCACAACTTAAGGGATATACGCGCTGCGCGCGCGTATACCTTCCCTGACCTTTCGTGCCCCCTAAAAAAATCATTTGTGATCGGGTAAAAACTCGCACCGGGTCCCCACTGCCTTCGGCAGCGCAGACCCATGCGCGTGCGCGTGTGAAGGTATACGTGCGCTGCGCGCACATATTCCTCCTGAAGTCATATTTTTATTCTTAAGAAAAGAAAATTTAAAAAATCATTTCTCATCGGGTACAAAGTCGGACCGGGTCCCCACTGCCTTCGGCAGCGCTGCGCACGCACAAGTTCACGGATACACGCGCTGCGCTCGCGTATTCCTTCCCTGACCCTTCGTGCCCCCTAAAAAAAAATCATTTCTGATCGGTTAAAAACTCACACCGGGTCCCCACTGCCTTCGGCAGCGCAAACCCATGCGCGCTGCGCGCGCACGTGTGAAGGAGTATATGCGCTGCGCGCATATACTCCTTCTCAAATCAAATTTTTATTCTTAAGAAAAGAAAATGAAAAAAATCGTTTCTCATCGGTTAAAAAGTCGGACCTGGTCCCCACTGCCTTCGGCCGCGCAGTCCCGTGCGCGCTGCGCGCACAAGTTAGGGGATACGCGCGCGGTGCACGCCTATCTCTTCCCCACCCTTACAGCCCCTCCTAATTAACCTACGTATACCAATTTTGAACGGTCTAACTCAATTAGCTGAGATGCAAAGGAAAACGTAATTAGGACACCTCAAAACGTGTAAATCTGGTGAAAACTTTCGATAATTTAAAAGAACTTTAAAATATCTTTCGAATGATGTATTAAAAATAATTTAACCATAATTAGAAATTGAAATATTGAAATTTGAAAATAATACAGCACCATAAGAGAAAACTGATTCAGGAGACCTCAAAACGTGTAAATCTCGTGAAAACTTTCGATAATTTAAAAGAACTTTAAAATATCTCTCGAGTGATGCATTAAAAATAATTTAATTATAATTAGAAATTGAAATATTGAAATTTGAAAAAATTACAGCGCCATCTGGCGGTAGAAATTTGTGTATTCCACTGTTCGATTCCAAATCAAAAAAGCTTTCTAATGATGTATTACTTATGAAATTATTATAATTAGTATCTGAGATACAAAAGAAAACTCATTCGGGAGACCTCAAAACGTGTAAATCTGGTGAAAACTTTCGATAATATAAAAGAACTTTAAAATATCTTTCGAATTAAGTATTAAAAATAATTTAATCATAATTAGAAATTGTAATATTGAAAATTGAAAATATTACAACGCCATAAAAGAAAACTGATTCAGGACACCTCAAAACGTGTAATTCTGGTGAAAACTTTCGATAATATAAAAGAACTTTAAAATATCTTTCGAATGATGTATTAAAAATAATTTAATCATAATTAGAAATTGAAATATTGAAATTTGAAAATATTACAGCGCCATGAAAGAACACTGATTCAGGAGACCTCAAAACGTGTAAATCTGTTGAAAACTTTGAATTATGTAAAAGAACTTTAAAATATCTTTCGTATGATGTATAAAAAATAAATCAATCGTAATTAGAAATTGAAATACGCGTATTAGAATATTGCAAAAATGTCCGGCGTGTAAAGATAAAATTTAATTTGCAATTAAAGTGTAAATCTTTTGTTTATTGACGAAAATCGATGAAATTTGAAATGCAAGTTTGTTTTGTGGTGTAAATATTATATACTAAATAAAATGTGTAAAATTTGAAAAATTGAAGAAAATAGAAAATTGTAATTTTTAATCGCACTACGAAACACGTGACTCCATTAAATACCAGATGTGTTTCCGTTGAAGACTGCTGTAGACTTGATGTCTGCAAAGATAACATTCTTGTGATTCGTTGCCAACATTTTTTTATAGTTTAGTTAATTTTAAAAAATCTAATTGTCCGATCGGTAAGCCGTTTAAACCATCGAATTGAGAAAAAAAAGCCCTTTCCAATGGTATCTTGTTTGTAACGATACGACTGATATTTCTAATTTATTTTCCACTTTTTCCGTAAAAATGTCGCTTTTTAAGCATTTAATCATGAATTCTGGGTCATTTTTCGGTAGACAATGGTCAACGTTTTAATTAATATCTCCGCTAATTAGGGTCGCATCGTTTAGCAAATTAGATAACCCAGATCTGCGATAAATTCTCTGTCCATCGGTACCTGTTCGAAGTCCGTGCGACCGTTAGCGGCCGAGCTTTTGCTGCGTCAAGCCGTTTCTCACAGACAGACACACACACACACACACACACAGGGCCCGATTAAGCTTTGAAGCTAGGGGAAGCTCAGCATCATTTCAGGGCCCCCTTTCATTTCGGAAAATCTTGTTTTCCTGTTACATATTGTAATATAAAAATGCTATAGACCAAAAAAATAGTGTGTGTTTATTATTTTTATTTTATTTTTTCAAACATCTGGGTGGTTTCTACACAGAATATTGAAATCATACAACTTTTAATTAAGAACATTCAGATTTTTTAGGTTAAATAATAGATTTTTCCCGAAATAGTGAGTGTTTTGTCTTGTTTTAGGTAAACTTTCTCAGAAAAAAATTCAATCTCAGTGTGAAAATATGAAACAAAAAATTCAAGACCATGTTTTTAATCCTTATGGGGCCCCTTCTTAAATTTTAGAGGGGAAGCTTGTGCTTCCTGAGCCTTTTGGATAATCAGGCCCTGCACACACACACACACACGCGTACAGATTTTAATAATATAAGGAGATGATCTGTTTTAATTCATCGATGTTTGCAGGACTGTTTTGGAAAAGCCTATGAAATGATAATGCAAAAATGATAATGATAATGTAAATGTAATGTAGGAATGATAATTTAAAATTTTTTAATTAAATTTTGTTTTTCATAAATAAAATTATTAAAGGGTTAATAAAATTGTGCGTCTCCATTTCTGTTTTACCTCACAAATAAAGTTGTAATAGTCCAAAAGTGTTAGAAATTGTCTCCCACACTTAAACAAGGTTCAAACATTTATAGTTCAGTGTTAGAATAGTTGCCGCATCCGCCATATTTAAAGGTAATAAGAAAAATCAACGGATGCTCTTTTATATTGATCACCTTGTATATATATATGTTTTGGGCTCTTAAGCATTTTTCGTGAGACCAAATGCAGCACTCAATGCACTGGACTCACTGTTCTCCATGTTTGTCATCAGAGAAATTATTTAGCAAATAGGGCACATTGCATCATTATCGTTATCATTATCGCTCGCATCATCATAAGGAGTCTCAACAGAATAACCTCTTTCGTCATCTGAGTCTTTGGGTAGGCCATGTTTGAGTTTTTTAGATGCACTGTAAAAATATGTCCTATCTGCTGCCAGAAATTCTCTGTAATTTGAGAAAATACGTTCTGACAACGTAATTTTTTCATAAATTACGCGTATTTTCTCAAATTACAAAGAATTTCTGGCAGCAAATAGGACATATTTTTTAAAGAATGGCAGATTCTTCCTCTTACACGTGAAAGTGATGGGTGCCAGAAGTTGTTTTTCACCTAAACGTCTTCTTTGTTTTTGTGTCTCCTTTGTCTTTCGAATCCTTTGTCTCCTTTGTCTTTTTTCCTATGCGGATACCCAGTGATCAATGTTGATGGACCAGCTTCTTTAGAAGTTGATGATGTGATTGCTGGCACTTCCCAGAGGTATTTAGTGCTGATGGCAACAGCAATTGTCTGAACATTGTCACATGATGATGTTTAATCAATTACCATAATTGTAATTTTTGCCGGATGGAGAGTTTCGTGGGACGAAAAGGGACGAAATCATGAACTGCAATAGGGTGAAATTGGGACCACGCTACTTCCAAAAATGGTCAAGGTTCAGCTCTCTTAAGATTAACTGAACGTCCGAAGATCGACTATATGCTACTATTAACATCGTACCAACGTAGAATACATGTAATGTGTAAGAAAGAACGACTTACAGTACACTAAATAACGTTCTACAAAAGTCATAGTAAGAACTTCCTCTTCTGAAAATAGGACATTCAGTGTAGGTGCACTGTAAAAAATATGTCCTATTTGCTGCCAGAAATTCTCTGTAATTTGAGAAAATACGTTCTGACAACATAATTTTTTCGTAACTTACGCGTATTTTCTCAAATTACAGAGAATTTCTGGCTGCAAATAGGACATATTTTTTACAGTGCAATAAACTTAGAGGATTAAATGACAAAATAAAAGTATTATTCAAAGCTAAGATTAAATGTTCCCATAAGTCATTTTAAAAATTCATAAAAATTGAAGGAATTGATAGAATTGAACGCGGTTTGAGAAAAAGTTATTATCATGAAGGGGAATTATTATTATTATTATTTATTTATTACTTATTTATTTATTATTTATTATTTATTTTATTTATTTATTTATTTATTTATTGGTAATGAAAAAAATATTTTTAGAATTTTCATCAATAGCTGAAACTGAGCAAATCACACATTTCTGTTTAAAAAAAAAAAAAAAAAAAAAAAAAAAAAAAAAACTATATTCATATGCAGATATTAAAAAGGCATATAAATCTTATTCTATATATCCACCACCACCACAAATTACAGTTTGCGAGCTAGTTACAACACTGCTAAGTGTAACTTCAGTAGGCGGTTCTTACCTGAAGAAGAATACGCTTTATCCACCAAGTCAATATCGCAATTGGATTTTTATGTATTCGTAAGTTGGAGGCAAAATAGGAATAAAACTATGTCAATCGTAAAACCACGCGATTATTGGACTCTGACTTGCATATATCTCGTTACGAATTAGCTTACCGTTCTCTATCGACAAAAAAAAAAAAAAAAAAAAAAAAACCTTTATGAGACTAACTTTTTTTGCAAAACGCGTTAAATTCTATCAATTCCTTCAATTTTTATGATTTTTTAAAATGTCTACAGACTTATGGGACACCCGGTACTAAAAGAAAAAAATAGTATTTCATATTAGTAAACTTTAGTGGAAATTTATAAATCAGTAGCGACCACTTTTCCATCCAAAAATAAAATTAAGCTGAACAATTTGTTCTGGTGCATAAAAAATATTCTTAAAAAACAAAATTATTCCTTAGAAGCTCTCGAAATTCAAACCAACTAATATCAATGATTATTAAAAAGGTATATAGTCAAATAATGTAAAATTAAATAATTAAAATCATTTAATTTACAGAATGTATATGCCTTGATTAATTTTTCTGAATAACTTCTATTATAAGGTCAAGTTTTCTAAAGGACCAATTTTATATGGCTGGTCCGCAAAAAAAAAAAAAAAAAAATAATAATAATAATAATAATTAATTATTAACAATTAAATTAAAAGTATATTAAAACATTTTTCTGGTATTTATTTTATATTTTAAAATTGTTAGATTATAATTACAATGAATTTATACATCAACGAAGAGTATTTGAGGCAAACCTTGAACTGTCAAAATAAACTTAATATTGACATTCCGCATGTGTTATTGAAACCAAACTTTCTCCCAGAAATTTAGACGATTAGGAAATATTATAGCGCTTCAGGCTAAAACAGGAAATTTATTGGAGAAAACTTTTGATTCTAAAACTTTTGTAGAAAGAGTATTGATGAAATTTCAGGAAACCTCCAAGCATCATGAATTATAGAAACGCTTAAATTCTACAAAAGTACTTATTCAAGAAAAACTATCCATAAAGTCTCGTATAAAAAAAAGTTTGTTTGGGGAGAAAAAAGTATTCGAAATATCAGTTATTTGAAATTACAGCAAAGGAGCTCAGTTGAAATTTTTTTTTTTTTTTTTTTTTTTTTTTTTTTTTTTTTTTGTAAAAATGAACATTTTAATTGGTACAAAATAATTAAATTAAAATCTGTTAATTTTTTATTTATACGAACGTTTTATAACAATCAAGTACAGTTTTCACATTAACTTTTAATTTTCAATTGCCAAAAAAACGGCAGTGAGCAGTACGGAAAAGTGATCTTGATTCAAGAAGAAAAACATTTCTGTATAAAAGAAATTTATTTTAGGAAACAATATATATATACATATTTCGAATATAAGTTTTCAGAAATTATTGCTCAACAACTTAATTTATTCAAATAACACTTTTTTTAAAATAAACTTTTTAATGAGGACAAAATAATTAACTTAAAACATGGCAATTTTTAATTTATACAAGCGTTTCACAAGAATTAAAAGCAGTTTTTATATTCTCTTTTAATTTTCAGTTTCCAAAGAAAGACAGTAAACAACTCTGAAAAGTGGTTGTGAATGAGGAATAAAAATTTTCTTGAAAATTTGTTTTTGTACCCATTGTTAAGTGTTTGTGCATTTATTGGTATTTCTTTGCAACATTACTTATTCTTCCACGGTGTTTACGTCAAAAAAAAAAATAATAATAATAATAATAAATAAATAAATAAAATAAAGTAATTTTTACCATGTCACAAAGACACAAAAGATTTAAAAAAATAAATAAATAAATAAATAAATAAAATAAATAAAAATAAAATAAACTGAAATACGTTTGTTAGAAATACAAATTGTTGGAAAATTCCCACATGTTTCATTAAAGAATTTTTTAGTAAGAGTTGTTATAATGTGTTAGTGTACATTTTAGTTTTCTGTCTTTAGTTAGTACTAAATTCATTAATTTAAGAAGTAAAATTTTTATTTTTTTGCACATAAAACTTTTCAGAAAAAAATTAACTGAGTTTTAATTTCTTGAGAAATTATTAAAAAATATTAATCTTTTAAGAAATTATTCTTCTAAGAAATGATTAAGAAAAAAATTAAGTGAATTTTAATCTTCTAAGAAATTATCATAATATGTTATGAAAATAAAAACTCATTACACGATTTCTGAGGTAGGAATTGCTACATGATAATAGCTATATTTTCCCCCCTTTTCCATTATTTGTACGATACAGTAGACTCCTGATTATCCTCATTGCCCATAGTGCAGCAATAATGCGACGTAAAAACCCACCCAAACCAACCAGCCAACCCGATTATCCGCGGCACTGAAATATTATCCGCGGTCTTTGATTTACAAATTTTCCTAAATATTTTGTCTTCATTTTTTATTTTATATAGAAGTTAATTGTATACCAAACTGTATAAATTATTTTTTAAACCCATCATAATTTACAGCAGCAAAAATAAATAAATAAAATAAAATAAAATAAATAAAATAAAATAAACAAATAAAAACCACGGATAAGCTGCTCACGGATATTCGATAGTTTATTGCATTTAAAAATGAGAATTTAAAAATAGTATTATTGCATGCTTTTAGTAAACAAAAATTAATTGTCTTTTGTCAAGCCATGTAAAAAGACATGCAAAACACTCGTTTGTAGGGGAGAAATCATGTTTAAATTTCTATTAACATTATATAAATCATCCGAATTTAGTTTTTTAATGTTTTATACTCATAACGAATTTTCCAAATCTTTTTATACTTTTACCTTTCTTATTTTTATATTCTTCTTATACTTCTGCTTTTTTAATAAATAACTATGTCTGAAAATGAAAAGTAAATGAAGCAGTTTAATTTAAAATTTATCTATTGGATCGATTCAAATAACTTATCTTATACTTTTTCTTTTAATTTCTTTTAGATTATAACAAACTTGCTGCGTAACACAAATGATATGTTTATTTTTATCACCTTTATTTTTATTTTATTTATTTAAAATAACGGATAGTGTTTCATTTTATTTTTTACAGTACATCGTTGCAACTGTAAAGCCATTTTTTCTGCTAAATTAAACTTTAAAAAATATTTAATGTTTTGGAGACATGGATAATATGTTATTTCTTTTATTTCAATACATTGTTTCGGCAGCAATGACACCAGTTTCGAGCGTTAGTTTCCAGAAACTTGGTCTTTTATTGTTATGAAGATAATAAATATTCTATACGTGAGGTTAAAGGAAACTGGAGTAAGTTGAAAATGTTTAGCATAAAACTGTTTTAAAGCTTCGTAAGTCAGCTCCTAGAAGGAATAATGTGTAAAATGCATTCTAAAAAAGAAGCATTAATTCCAGCGAAAGTTTAAATTTTAAGTGATATTGTTTGTTTTTTCCTCGTACTTATTCAATACATAGGTAACAGAGTTTCACTCGAAATCTTTGTAAAAATCATTTTCAGAATTGTTTGTTTTCGGATATGATCGTTGTAGAAGTATTTCTTTACTAACTGAATTTTTTGTAATATGTATTCATATTTCAAAATAATAATTCATATCGATTTTAAAAATTCCCTTATCCGTGATTTTCACACATACACACAAAGAAAAAAAAAAGTCAGAGCTCTATTCAAGTTAACCAGATTTCTGCCAGATTTTGTCCCGGGCAATGCACGGGTTACTAATTTTCCAAAATATGAGGGTAATTCAGATCAAATTGTCATTTTAAAATTCTCTAACTCTAAATTATCAGAATCGTTCTAGCAGCTTCCAGGAAAACAAATTTCTGCCATACTTTGCCCATACAGAACGCAGGTTACAAGAGAAAGCTTTTTTTTTTTTTTTTTTTTTTTTTTTTTTTTAATATCATCATCATCATTATTATTATTATTAAAAATTAGTAAGATCGAATTTCAGAAAAATCATCGCACTTTATATCTTTATCAAAATCGTGCAAGCAGTTTTCTATAAAACCAGATTTCTGTTATATTTATGGGTAACCAGCGAATTCCAATTTTTCTGAAATTAAAAATAAGTCCGATCGTTTTGTTACCTCAAAAACTATTTAATCCTACATTTTTATCAAAATCATTTCAGACATTTCTAAAATGACTCCTATATAATATGCAAGATTAACTCGTTTAAGAATAAAATTGATAAAGAACTCATTTATGTAAAACTAGTGGCAGCATTTTTTTTTTTTTTTCTTATATCCGTTTTGATATATCTTACATTTATCAGCACAATATTTACACCCTCAGAAAGAAAAATTTTTTGAACTCAATTAAACTGAAATATTATAGCATAAAGCTGTTTAATTAAGGCTTCTTAACAAACTTTTCACAAGAATAAGAACAGAGATAAAAAATCATCATATCTATCTATGTTTACATTTTAAATGATTATTTTTTTTTTTTCACTTGTTATAAATCATCTAACAAATTAGAAACTCAATTATGTAAAGAATGGAACAAGTAATTTTTTCTTACATGTTTGTCGATCCCTATTTTATTAATCATCATTCTAATTACAAAAATAAAAGCAAAGTGATTTCTGTAAAAAGAACTCACCTCTAGTTCTACACCAAGCGTTCTTGGAGAAGGAGGAACTACGATGTCTTGTGGTAAAGCCACACTTCCGAAATCTGCACGAGCCTCTTCACACCAGACACCAAACCAGTCAAAGTCATACACAGTTAAGTCATCGGGAAGGGTAATTACGACAGTTCTGCCCGTATATTTTGGAAGTGGGGCATAACTATAATAAGAACAAGAATAATGAATGAAATTCAACAATTATTCGGTTGTTAAAATAAGAGTAGAGCTAGCTTCTTAAAATCGCCCAGCTTGATTTTAATTAAATATTATTTTTCTTTAGTCTGTAATTTTCAATGGTAAGAACGCTAATTCGCAAATTATAAAATTCCAGTGCAAGGTTGGCCTTGAATTTACTAATTAAATATTATTTTTCTTTAAATTTTCTAATTTTCAATCGAATTTAGCGATTTTTTAACGGTGAACTCATAATTCCTATTGTTAATCAATTTTTAATTTTCCTCAAAATACGTTAAAAATTAGAAATTTAATAATACCCTTTTTTATACTTTATTAAAAAAAAAAAAAAAAAAAAAAATCGCATGGCTTATCTATTAACATGAGTTGAAAGTTGAAAAACTGACAATTCGTAAATTTTAAAATGTCAGCTCAAAAACGCAGAAGAAAATCACATTTTAAGAAATAAAAAGAAAAGAAAAGAAACAAAGAAAGAAAAAAAAAGGTCTTAATTTTTAATTGAATATAGAATTTTGGACTGTGATTTCATAAACACTATTTATTGTTAATATTTAGCCTTTACTAAAATTAGTTTAAACGTTGTGATTCTTTTTTTTTTTTTTTTTTAGTTTTAAAACTCCAATTAAAAAAAAAAAAAAAAAAAAAAAAAAAAAAAAAAAAAATCGTGAATTAACATCTAGTATTTAAAAGGTTGAAAGCTGCCATCTCGCAGATTGACTCGCATGTGAATTGAAATTTCAAAGATTGCAAACTCCCAAATTTTAAAATATCAATACAAAGTAGCTGAAAATATCAAATTTTAATTCATTCTGAAAATCTATCAGATTCTTATCAAACATAGCTATGAACCAACTCAATTAAGTCAGCTTACTTAATAAGAAAAACCGCACTAAAAGCGGTTTATTCGTTTATAAGCTACAGTGCCCCAAATAGACTCTTCGAGTTAAAACTTATAAAACCTCTCTTTTTTGGTCAGTGGTTAGTAAAACAAAATTAATTATAACATTTCATAGGAAATCAAAGGTGATTATGAACAATCAAAAATTGAAGCACTTTTAATTAACATGGTGAAGTTCTCAGAAAAATTCCTATATCAATTTCAAACTTATGCAGATATTAAACAATAAAAGCAAAGGTGCTCCGAAGTGGCATGATTTGGTCCTAACAAAACTGACGACATCTTAAAATATCAGTTTAAAATAATACATATTTTATTCTTCATAAGGTGTTATATCTGCACCATATGAGTTGAAAATACTTTTATATAATAATAATAATAATATTAACACACCAATAGAAAGGTAGTTTACTTTTAACATTTTCATGGGAAATGTGCTCGAAAAAATCGGATTAAAATTACAAGATTTCCTGAAAACATCTTAATCTTGGTATGTTGTGTAGATTAGGTAGTGTAAGGGTTAAACCCAATTGTATATGCGTGGGATTTACACCTGGGAGAAATGCCCTTTGCCCTCTTTCTAAGGACTTCTAGCCCATATTCCAACGAGTTTCGGGGAAAACCACGGAAAATTCCAAACGGCTACGACGACAAACACAACCTGGTCTCGAACCTTATAACTTCTGTCTATGAGCTTTTCTCTCAAAGCTGAACTCATTTGACTTTAACTCCCCAGCCTGTGGTGAGGGGAGCGGAGTGTTGATTAAGACTAATTCTATGCACAAGGGACCTAAGCCAGCAGGATATGACCTCTGCAGAGATCTTTCAGATAGGTTCTAACCCGCATTTACGCGAGTTTCACTAAAAGCGCAGAAAACGCTAAAAAGTTCATACCTGAGCATTATCTGGATTCGAATACGGCATCTCATATTTAATTTTCGATCAGCCCTCTTTTGTATTTGATGGAATCCATTAACTTCGAGAGCAGAAGCTCTCAGCCATTTTGAACTAATAAAATATACATAAATAATTCTGTTCTATTCTCTTCAACTTCAGTACCCCTATTTAAAAATTCAGCATATATAGAATGAAAATAATTCTGTAATTGTGTGAAAATATAACATATTTAGCTTAATAGTTTTTATGAAAAAAAAAAAAAAAATGCACCTGATACAATGTTATATATATATATAATATTATTTTTTATTTTTTTCCCCAAAAAATCATATATATATATGATTTTTTGGGGAAAAAATAAAAAATAAAAGAAATAAATATATTTTTTTATTCGAAATAAATCTCATTTAAAATTTAATTATATGTTGGCATTTTATGTTTGTTTGAGTGTTACAAATGTATTAAATTATTCAAATTATATATATATATATATATATATATATATATATTGTTTTTAATATATATATATATAATATATAACTGAAAGATACAATACAACTTAATCAATAAAGCAAACAAGATATACTTGATACATATAGAGGGTTTTAATCCTAATAAAAATTGACTTTTTGGGAGAAAATATATATATATATATATTTAAATATATATATTTAAGAAAAATTTTAAACATTTTCATGCTTCATTTATGATTCTACGTACTTTGGCTCAAAAGTAATGAGCGAAATTATTAATTTAAAAGTTTTTAGCAAAATTATAGCAAAAATCAAAACCGATCTTATTCCATTTCCAAATTTTTACAATTGTTTTCTGAAAAATACTTTTTTGCCACAATCTGCAAGATATTTTACCTTGAAGTCAACCTACTCATTTCCTTATCATCTTAACGTATTTGGTCAAATTTATTTCACAAAATGGATTAAGGATTTTGAAATATTTCGAAAATTATTATCTTTTAAATTATGTAAAACTTTCAAAATTTTTAAATAATTCAAAATTTTTTGTTAAAATTTTCAACAATGCAAAGTTAATTTTACTTAACGGCCCTCTTCACTCACCGTCGCCGGAAGCCCGAGCCAATGTTATTCTATGGGGAATTTTTCTTTACAAATAACTTTTTAACTAATACGTATTTTTAAATTCTGTTTTCACATTCATAAAATTCCCAACTGTTAAATTGATGCACCTTTTCAAAAAAATTATTTTTTTAATTTTTAATATTTTATTTTGAAATTGCAAAATGAAAAAAATTCACATATTGAAAATTTGTATTTTGCAGCTTCAAAATAAAATATAAAAAATTAAAAAAATAATTTTTTAGAAAAGGTGCGTCAGTTTAACAGCTGTGAATTTTCAGAATGTGAAAACAGAATTTAAAAATATGTATTAGTTAATAAGTTATTTGTAAAGAAATATTTCCATAGAATAACATTAGGTTCGGCTTCCGACGGCGGTGAGTGAAGAGGGCCCTTAATATTAATTCCTTTTGCAGATATTCTTTATATAAACGTGTGCGCAAAAATTGTGTTCAATAAATAGGTAAAAAAAGTTTTTTTTTTTTTCAAAATCTTGCGGATAATAGCAAAGAAGCCCTTTTGAGAAAATGAGTATTGAAGTATACGAAAAGCTGAGTCTTGATAGCAATTACAATTTTGTTCATTATTATTGAACAAAAGTAACACCATAAGTAAAGCACCAAAATGTTCAAAATTCTTTTTACATCAAATCACACATATATATATTAGGTTAAATCTCCATAGACCCCTAAAAATTATTTTTATCGATTTATTCATAATGCAGATAATTTATTTATTTATTATTTCTTTAAATTTCCTCTCCGTTTGCTCTTGAAATCGTTTTATTAAATGTTATTTTCAAAAGCAATATTTTTCTAGGAACAAATTATATGTAAATTTAAGTAAATTTGGAGTTTTCATAGATAAAAGATCAAACGATTTCTTAATTTTAATACTTTTTTTTTTTTTTTTTTTTTTAATAAGGAACTTAATTAATTAATCTTCTGTTCTTTGAACTAAAATAAATTGGATAAACATAAATTATTACAGCTAATTATTAGAATAAACTTAATACAATATGTTACACTTAGTAAAAATTTTATTTAAAATTTAGCATTATAAATATGCATTTCGTTTCTGCCACCTACGCACTGTTTGTTTTTTGTTTTTTTCAATATTTTCCGAGCGTATAATTATTTTGTAGGAAATTTAGCTCAATTTGTTTAACAACAGGTGGTGGTGGTGCATTGCTTAAAAATCTATATTTCTGCAGATAGTCAATAGATGGCAGCACAAACTAAATTTATTTAAAGAGGAAAATAATAACTAGCGAAATCGTAGAATTTTGAATTTGCGATTTCAATAAGTAAACGTTGCTTACTAGATGTCCATAAATATCGTTAAATGTTTTTGTTACGAGAAAACACTCAGCATAAAACATAAAATATTTAGAAAAATGTATAAGATAAAAAATTAAATTAAATTAATACTACCTTCCATTTTCATCTGCTAATCTCAGGCCTCTGGGATGCTGTTTTGAGCCTCTAGACACCCACCAATATGCAGCTAGGAGAAAAAAAATCGAATATTAAATCTCAGAAT
Source organism: Salticus scenicus (assembly GCA_963930645.1). Taxonomy (NCBI): domain Eukaryota; kingdom Metazoa; phylum Arthropoda; class Arachnida; order Araneae; family Salticidae; genus Salticus; species Salticus scenicus. The sequence goes on from CAWVNO010000061.1 coordinate 2,247,233, forward strand.
ATAAGTCCCCCAAAATCTGGTTCGACCCCAGGTCGTGCTCGTCAAGCCAGCCGTTTGGAGCTTTTCATGGGTTTCTCCGAAACTCACGTGAATACGGGATATAACCCCTTTGAAGGACCACCGTGGAGAGTATCTCGTTTAGACCCAGGTCTCTAGTATAGACAGTTAGCCTTAATCCGAGCACCAACACTCAGAATAAACCATATATGCCTCATTCTAATGCTTGTTTCCGACAGATAAATAAAGCTTTCATGACAAAAAAAAAAAAAAAAAAAAAAAAAAAAAAAATCAGCGGCATTTTTATTTATGTATTTATTTTTTATTTTTTAAAATTCAGAAAATAAATTCTGAAAATTTAATAAATAATTAAAATTTAAATCGATTTTTTCTGTCAAAAGACTTAGAAATTTCCCTTAGATAATAGAAATATTTAACAAGAAGGTCGGTAAATTCTTCTATCAATGATATCATGAAAATTACGATTTCTTAATTATTTTTACTTCATATTGAAAAGTTTTTGATTTGGTTGTCAAAGCACTTTTGTTTATTGAATAAAGGTGTTAATGTTTTCGTTAAGGTTAAGGCCAATTGACTACATGAGGACCTAAACCTGGGTGGTGTGCCTTTGTGTGGGTGTGTGGGTGAGGGGGGGGGGGTTCTAAGAGGTTAATCGCTCATAATTACACGAGTTTCCAAGAAAACCACGGAAAATTCCGAACGGCTAGGTTGACAAGCTTATCTTGTTGCCGAAAATGTAAAAAAGACGGCAGAAATGTGTAAAAAACACACATTTTTTTTTTTTTTTTTTTTTTTTTTTTAATAATATATGATTAATTATGACCTAATTGTTATAAATTATATATTTATAATGAAAATGTTATTCAATATTAAGAAATATGTACCGTATTTAGCATAAGTTTACTTTGATAGTTCGTATGAATTTTTATTAACATAAAGGAAACAACAGGTCTTTTTTTTTTCTCTTTGTAGGAGCAGAATGGGTATTAGTTTCAATCGTTGAAAATTGTTGTTACCAATGGCTTCAAGAGACACTGGAATTATTTAATTTAAAATACAGATATATTAGAAATAGACTACATTTCTTACAGGCAATGGTCAAAGAACTGTTGTTGCATACTAGTAGTGCCAGTATAATAGGCCCATGTAGTTGTTATATATTATAAGATGCATGGATGATGTATATCGTTATGTAAAATTTACATATATATATATATATATATATATATATATATATATAGAGAGAGAGAGAGAGAGAGAGAGAGATCGGATAAATTTCGCAAAAATACAATTCATAAAGAAAGAGGCCTAAAACTGCTCGTCTGAAGAAAAAATCTCCAATTTTATGGATCACTTGAAATAAAGAAAGATGTTTGTCAATAAAAGCTTAGTCCAAAATCAGGGATGTCTGTCAACGAACAGAACCAAGCAAGTTTATACTTTGCTTTAGGAAAATACAGCAAATAAGCAACTTTAATTTAACATTATTAATGAAGGATTATGGAGAATTATAAATCCATCTAAATGGTTTTTATCTCTGAGAAAATTAGTTTTTACTGTTAACCTGTTTTTTCTCTAGAGGAAAAAAAAAATACGCAAAACATACGTCTATGGTCATTTTAGTAACGATTAAATATAAGGGGGTTAACAAAGGAATCAATCGAAATGTTGCCATCACCGAGAAAATTAGTTTTCAGTTACAGTCGGCAGCAAAAGTATCCGAACACTAGCAATAATCCCTGTCTAAAAAGGTACACTTAATACTGCTTTGTTAAATAAATCCTCGTCGAGTCATGTTCTTAGTCAGTGTAAGAATATGATTCGACAAGGATTTATTAAACAAAACAGTGTTAAGTGTACTTCTTTGATATCGGAATTATTGGCTAGTGCTCGGATCCTTTTGCTGCCGACTGTATAACCTACGGAATAACTCACCTTTCGCACAGAAAACTATAAATACAGAAATAGGGGTGTTTAACTATGTTAATTAAAGAATGCCAAGGATGAGAAGGGTTTTCGAGAATAAGAAATCCATCTGACAGATTGTATTCTCCGAGAAAATAAGTTTGATTGGTAATGGGTTTATCATAACATGAAAAGCTGCAAGCCTTTGAAACGAAATTAAATCAGGAAATGCAGTTTATGTTTACTTATTTTTTTAAAGGACTTTTTAAGAAAATCTTTTTAACGACATCTTTTTGAGATATAAAAGGTTAATTTAAATATGAATTTCGATTTTATATAAATAAAATAATACTTAGGTAAAAGATTCGAATTCATATAATGGAATTAAAAAAAAAAAAAAAAAAAAAAAACATAAAAGCTTTGAATACCACCATTCGAACACTGTAGACTTAAACACGTGAATTATTTCTTGATCTCGGTGTTCAATGTGTAACATTTAATTGGGATTAAGGTGCATTGTCTACTCGAACGACCTAAATCTGGCTAGTAATCCCTCTAAAGTGGATCTTTCTAAGGATCCTACTTCTATTTATACGAGAGTCGGAGAAAATCATGGCAAATCCTAACAACTAAGCCGATGAACACAACCTCAGAACCTCCCGTGTGCTATTTATGCGAGAATATAACCTCTCTGCTAGTGATAGGGCTGGTAGGAACTAGGAAATCAAGCTTTAAAAAATATTTAATTTCATATCAATGAAGAGGTTAACATTGTTTAATCAATCGTAACACAGATTACTCTTGCTTACTGTTAAAAAACTTTATAATTCGGGGTCTAAATAATTTTTAATTATCTTTAAATTCAACTTTATAATTAGGAGTGACTTTAGAAATATTTCTAGATTTAGGAAGAAAAAGAGTTTTGAAATAAGTTTTAGAAAATCAAATCTATTTATACATAAGATAAAGATTTAAATTCAGAAAATATTTTTATGAAAACATTCATGTAGTTCAAAAGATATTGAAGGAATAAAAAACAAAATTTTAACAAATATTTCACTTCTCAAATCGGCTTAATGAGATCGAAATTCCTCCATTTTTTCCTTTAAATGAAATAAAATATTAATCATTTTTATAGCAGAAATGTTATTTATTTTATTATTATTATTGCTATTATTATTACTATTATTATTATTATTATTATTATTATTATTTAATTCTGATTTTCAGATTATGATGTTTTCTTTAAAGATCCTCTTGGAGAGTTTAAAACTCACTTAGAAATTTTTTAATTTACTATGAAACTAATTAGCATAAAAAAATTAATTAGAGTTTGGGTAACTATAGTTTATCACAATTTATAATTTATATTTTCTGAATATAAATTAGTTTCTTTTGTGCTTCTTTTTCAAGCACGAAAAATTTTGGTAATTTCGCATAAGGCAGACAAATAATATTTAAAGTAGTTAAGGAGAAATATTTGTTTTAAAAAACAATATTTTATTTAGAAATTTATTAATATAGATTATAAAATCAAAGTTACGATCTTAATTAGTGTTACTTTATCGGCCTACCAATCTGTGTGACATTGAAGACATGTATGGAGTAAACTGTATCTCAGATACCTTCACTTGCATAACTTATCTTTATTCGTTGTTTTATTTATTTGTTTATATTTTTAATTTATATTATTCTAAGTATTTTTCATTTTTCTTCAGTTTAATTTATTGTAGTTATTGTTGTATTTATTTATTTATGATTTATAATTTAGTTTTATTTTATTTATTATTATATTATTTATAATTTTGTTTAAACTTTTACATAATTATGTCACACTAATGAAAAATATTTTTTGATTTTAGTTTATTTTATTTATTATTTTGATTAATATTATTTATAAATTTGTTTTTAACTTTCATGTTGCCCAAATGACCCCCAATATTCATCATTATTACTATTATTATTCATTATTATAACTATTATAGCCGAAACGTCAGTGCAGGCCTCTCTGTTGAGACTCAAAAAGATTTTTGGTTTCGTCTGTCTGTGTGTTCTTCGTGCGATAGCGGCCGCAAAAAACACGCTATTGACTTTCAGTTTGGTACACATTATTATGAGCCCCATGGAATCATCTGTATAGTTTTAGGTGTCTATTCCATTTGCAGTTCGTGTTCAGGGGAGCGCCAAAATTTTTCTTATCATTACGGCCTATGTGAATAGATTGTATGTACCGCCTTAGAGGCTGCAAAACTCACGCTATTGACTTGCAATTTGGTACCATCCATATATGATAGGGAAAAAAAATAATTTTTAATAAAATTTTCGAAAATGAATTTTTATTATATTTACACGTTTTGCTGTCCCCTGAATTCAAAAGACAGTTTTTTAGCAGTTGTGGTCTGTATGTATCTGTTAGCAGCATGCCTCAAGAACAAATAGAAGTAGAACATCCAAAATTGTCATTTCCTTTTTTTATAAGACTCTTTTTTTAAGCCCTCTGAATACGAAAGTCAAATTTTAGCGGTTGATTTGTATGCATGTGTACTGCCAGAATAAATAAGAAAAAAAAAGAAAAAAAAAAAGAAAGAAAGAAAAAAAAAAAAAACTCCCAGCATTTGCATTTTGAAGTTCATATGAGGCTACCACTTAAACAGTTTGGTCAAGACTGGTAAATTTTAAAGAGTGCTGGAAAGTAGGCAGGAGTGATTTTGTCAATATAATTTTAAATATTTTTTTTTATTTAATAATAGTCTGGAATTCTTTATAAATATAGTTACTATTACTATATTTACTATATTTAAACGAGTGCGTGAGAGGCGGTTTCTCCTGACGGCAGGGTGAATTATAAGTATATAAAATTGTTTCTAAACGTATTTTAAACAATTTTTAAGTTAGTTTCATATACAAAACTTGCTACCCTATGAGAAACTCGTGTGAGTGGCACACTAGATTATGTCTATTATTTTTTGCCTGATGAATTGCCGCAGTCAGCTATTTTGTTTCAAAATAATTGTTGCGAGCTTTGCAGTTTATGGTGTTTGTTTGCAAAGTTTTTATTCCTCAACTTTCAAAACCAGTATTTTCAAACATTTTTCTGTAAAAGAGAATCATGACTTACTTCATGTAAATACTTTGCTGGTGGTTTGATGTCAATTATTACATTTTCTAGAAAATTATATGACCGTATAAAAACTATTTCAAAGTAACAAGATATTTTTATGACCTCTAAATTATAACATAAATTCACATACAATGTGTTCTGCAAATTTTTATATCCACCCTTCTTCCCACATTGTTATCTATTTCTAGTTGCAAAACTCCCAAATCTTTGATCATGTGTTATTCATTCTATCTTCAACGTAATGCAGATGTAGCATGTTATGTTTTTTTGCTAACTCGGCTTCCTTTCATATTGCAAATAAATGCAGTTTGGCACCCTTGTGTCTCATTTTTTTGTCTTAGAGTATGGTACAATAATTTGCTTAAATCTTCTTTGTTCCCACTAAATTATTTTGGCGGAAGTTGGCTTTCACAAAGAACAGTTTGACTCAAAAAAATTTTAAGTGTTTATACGCAACATAATTACAGACATTTGTCCCCTAATCTGGAATCTGACTGCAACAAGAGGTTTGCCGAATTTAAAGACGAATCCGAGCCTCTGTCATGTAGACTATATAGAGACCATCGCTCGGCGTGCTCCCACTCATACTTGTAAAAATCACTTAATGCTAACCAGCCTATGATAATAATTTTATTTAAATGGTCACCTATATAAAAATTATATATGTAATATATATATCGAGTAAAAACCATCATTTTTTTTTTCTTAAAAAAAAAAAAAAAAAAAAAAAAAAAAAGACTAATTCATGGATCAAAGATTGTGTTGTTTGCATCACTCACTTCGCATATATTTTGATGCTGTTTTTAAATTAACTTAAAATCGTATACAATATAATAGGCCAACAAAAATTCCCTCACAAATGCAGTTTTTGAGAACGATTTAAACGGAGAGAAAAAAAAATCATAATTTTTAGGAATTAATTCATCTATAAAATTATCCCAGTAAGATCAAAGCTCTGACGTAAATTAAATTAAAATTCATTCAATTTTACTTTCAAAGTCACTTTTGATAAATTCTTTACTTAATATTAAGTGTTAGAAAAAGAGAATTCCCAAAGAGATAAAATCATTTGTAGCTTTTAAAGTTATTTTTAAACCATACAATTTTGCTGTAACCAGCTTTTTGAAATGGTTATTTCACGGTTTAAAATTGTTGCAATTAGTTTATCTCAAATTCAAATGCTCCTGTTACCCGAAGAGAGGAAGTTTTTCTAGCTTTGATTTTCCGGAGTGCAAGAATCTACAATTTCATTGAGTAATTTTTAAAAAGGACAATGCGGTATTGTTAAAATATAACGGAAATTAAAAATTCTTTTAAAATTCCTCTTTAACACCAAAGTACTCGGTGTTAATTAGTAAGATATTATTACAATTAATATATTTCCATTTAAATTGACGTAATTAAATAGTAATTAATAAGCAGCTTATCTTTAAAGGTAATTTGTCCTTTGTTACATTATCCTAAAAGAAATAATAAAATATTTATAGTATTATTAACGTAGTAAATTGTAGTAAATCTTGTAATAAAATTATTCAATTTTCAGTGAAGAGGATTTTATTTATTTATTTATTTATTTATTTATTTTTTAAGTGGTGAATTTTTGTCCCTGCGTGTGTGCATTTTTGTCACTTTTGTGATTACATGAGAGAGATTATTTTAATTATTCAACTTTTAATAAATTCGGGGTTTTTTTTTTTTTTTTTTTTTTTTTTTTTTTTTTTTATTCTACGCTTAGCTCTTCATCAAAAACTAGTATTTTATTAATTATTTTCTCTAGAAACTAACATACTTCAATTGCTGATTGTGTATTTTTGGCAATCTAAGATTTAAAAAATAAAATAAAAGCATGGAGCAATCTTTTTTTACCCAAAAAACTCAAATATCAATTTACAATTAGTGATATATGAGATAAACAGTTCAACTTAGAAAAGTTTACTAAAGAAACAAAATAGCAAATCATTTTAAAAAACATTTATTTTAAGGAATATTTAGGATTTCCTTTTTCAGAAATCTGACATCTAAATTCTAACAAATCCTATTATCATCCTCAATCAACCTATTTTAGTTGTCAAAAGGAAAAAATCTTTATAATAGCAATAGATTTCGCTGATTGAGAATAATAATATTTTGATGTTAAACAGTCTGCGCTTTTAGAATAAAGCAGGTTATCAATCTAAAAGATTTTTCGGAAATATTTATTCTGAGAAGAAAAATATAAGAAATTCACAAAGTCTTACCACAGTTTTGATTTTACATATATATATATATATCTTAGAGATTGAAGAATTAAAGGGAAAAAAAGTCATGACCTGCTACTTACAGTAAAATCCGGTTCATGCTAAGTTCAAAACCTCTAACCGGAAAAGGTTACTACTATACAACTAATAGTGTAAACTCTTGCCTATTTCCGCTATTATGCCTTGCTTATAGCTTTGGTAGAAGAATAGCACAATTAAATACGTGAAAGCAATTTTACTGGAGGCTGTATTGCTTAAACATTGGAGGTTAATACATGAGATATGCATTCTGAAAAGAAAATGTGTTAGAAAATTATTTTTGAAATATGATGCAATCCTTTATGCTTTTTTAAATAAATGCATACAATATGCTACAAATGGCTTTAAGTTACAGGTCACATTTTTACTTCCATTGCCCGATTACGGAAGGTAATGGAAGTATTGTATACGGTCAAAAATTTCGATATCGAGTTTTCACTAGCACTTCTAGTGTTTTTACAGGGACACAACAAATAATTATGTATCATTATAGCCTATGGGGTAAAAATATTTAAAGTGCGATAGCATCTAAATGCCTTATCCTTTGGAGTGGAAAATTTATATACGAGTTATAGGCCACCATCACACAAACTATATAGATTTTGGTGACCCTAGCGCTTAACGAGTTTTATAGGGACACAAATAAAAATTGTTCATCATTAAGACCAATAGGCTCAAATTATTTAAAATGCGACAGCGACTAAACGCCTTACTCAAATGAACTGAAAATTTATATACATGTTGTACGTCACCGTCACACGAACTTTATCAACTTTAAGAATCTATTACTTATGGTTTTTTTCAGGGGCAAAATGCAAATTTCTTTATCATTGTGGCATATGGGCTCAAACTTTAAAGTACGATAGAGTCTAAATGCCTTATCCGATGGAGCTGAAAATTTATATAAATATTATAAGTCACTGTTGAACTAACTATAAACATTTTGGTGAATCTAGCATTTGTAGGTTTTTACAGGAACACAATAAAATATTTTTTATTATTATGATCTAAGTGTTCGGTAAAATAGCGTTAAATTAAACATCATGTACTATATAAAGAAAAATACTCAAACTCCCTATTATAATTTTCTCTCTTTTGTTTATTTAACGACTCCTCTTACTTTACTTTATCTACAGAACCATTAATTACTCAATGTTCGGAAAGTCGAGTGAAGTCACTCCAGATTTTTTTCTTGAATTTCGCATTTCATCATATCAATGAAAAAAAAAAAAATCATTTTATGACGAAACTATTTACTAGTTTCTTTTTATAACTTACGTGGGTATAGTTGGCAAATTAATTAGAAAGTGTAAAAAAATTCTAAGTATATTTCTATTCATTTCATATTTATGTAAAATAATTTAGAACTTCAAAGTTGAATGAAATTTGTTTCATATACATATTTATATATTTATTTTTAAATAATTTTAATTAAAATTAAATTTTGTAGTTCATTTTATAATTATTCAACTAAAAGCTGCATTTGGAATACACGAAAGAATGAAAACCTGCAATTTTATTACTTTAGTCATCACGTCGGAAAAAGAATAATTAATGCTATCTTGAAAATAAGATGGAGGATTTCAAACATTAAAATATATTCATTAAGGTTATTGAAACAACGAAACAAATGAATAATGCAATCTTACGTATATTGCATCAACTAATAATAAAATTTCCAAAAACTAGCTTTTGAATTCAAACTATGAAAGTGCCTGCTGAAAAGGATTTATTTACGGATTTAATAATGCTTACATGTTTCCTTTTTTATATAATGCCATTTTAAAATTGCTTCAGAATTTACATTTTTTAAATAAATTCTCTAGTTTTCTTTCTAACAGAGGAAATTAATTTTGTGCATGTAGACATTTATTTTAAAGCTTTCCTTTTACAAAATTAAAATCTCGATAGGTCGAAATTTAATTTCAAATCCCTGATAAATTTCATAATATCCGTTGTATATCTATGAATATTTCATTTAAAAGAGGAATCTGGGAAATTTTCAGTTATAAATATCACATTTTCGATATTTAAAAAAAATGTAAACAAAACGTAATTGAAAACAACTTTATGACATCAATGCATTTCATTTTAACTATGATGAGAAATCACTAGACTTAAACGATAAAAAAAAAAAAATGGAATAACTTACTGCAAATTAAATAATTAAAAATGTGAAGGAATTATACTCGGCTTTTAAAATATTTCAAAGTTACCATTTTGTTGTGGGCCTTTAAACAAATTTAAAACACTGAATATTTTAATAAAGAAATGGAAGTTTAATACATATATATATATATGTATGTACTTGAACTCTGTCAAAATTTAGTCGAACATTCTATTGTTTCACAGCAGAATGTTTGAGTTTTTCGCCCCAAGGCGCCTGAAGAAAGAGTATAATCAGAAAGCCTGATTATACTCAGTTTTCCAAACATTTTGAAGTTATCTTTTTGTAGTGGACCTTTACATAAATTTGAAACACTGAATATTTCAGTAAATAAATAAAGTTTGAAAAATATATTGGATTCAGTCAAAATTCAGACATTCTGCTGTTTCACGATATAATGAGTATTTCGCCCCAAGTTCGCGAATCCTTGTAACATTCTCTAGCAGAAATCTATCTATCTTTCTACCTATATATATATATATGTATATGTATATTGCCCTGACTAACGGCAGGGCATACGGGGCAAATGCCCTGGGCCCCCCCTTCTGGAAGGCACCCCCTACGGGCGTATGCAGAAATTCTGCAACCTAAAGAGCTCCTATGCCACTGCAAGGGGGCCCCCCAGAATAGGCTTGCCCCGGGGCTTCAGGTAGTCTAAGTCTGGCCCAGTGTATATATGTATATAAGGTAAAGCTAGGAAAGATTACGCACATAGCATATCGGCAGGAAGGAGTAAAGTGGGTACCCTGAGATTCCAGGTAGCTGTACAACATCAATAGTGGAGTGCCGGTTTGAATGTGCATGCAGATTGCTCCAAGCGTCTAAGATTAAACCCGATTATTTTGTCTCGTTTTCAAAAATGATTGCTTAAACTTTCATAACTCTCCCTAGGAATTTTGTTTAGAAGAATTGTATTACAAAATAATTTTAAATTAATCGATTTCTCGGGGACTAGTTTACATACGTTACTTATGACAGGTGGTTGTACGAAAGCTTCATCATTTACGACAATAAATGCAACGATTGTGGACAACGACAGATTGGGTCAGCAAAGAAATCATTCAAAATGAAAAGGAATTGTACTAATTTTATGTTAAACGTGCTATCCAGGGACTAAATTTTATTATTATTATTATTATTATTATTTAATACTTTAAATTTCTTTCCTTTGAATATATATATATATTCTTTTTAAATTTCTTTTATTTTTCGATTTTTTAATCGTTAAATTGAAATAACCAATCTTAATACAAAATATTTGCTTATTTTGTGCAATTTATGTGCAAACGCCATTTATGTGCAATTATTATTGTTAAGAATTTTATTGCAGTTATATTTAAGAGCAATCTCTCCTACCCATGTGTGCAATTTCTCCAACCCTGTACGAAGGGATTGCGCAAAATAGCTCTATTGGTTTTATTACAACTGTTGATTTAACTTATAGCATAACAACAAAGTTATAATGGAAATGCATAGAATACGAATGAATTCAATATTATTCAATAATAGTTCAGCAAAAAATTAATATTTAGATTTTTTTTTTATATATATATCATTCTGGTGAATTGTGTTCAAACTCTCCTAGCTTTACCTTATATTAATTTCATTCTGTTTTAAATATAGTGAACTTTAGAGAATTAGTCACATTAGAACTTGATATGTAAATTTCTTTCTCGTTACTCATTAAAAAATCTATAGTAATACGCACATCATTTCCTATAAACATCATACATTAGCAAAACAACGTAACAAATATCAGTGTTTAGCTGTTTTAAACAATTGAACTTTAATAAAAGTACCTTAATTAATTTATGGCCGTAGACCGCAATGTAAACAATTTCTAATTCAGAACGATGAAAAAAAAAGCTTTAAGTATAGTTCTTTCCAGAATAACCTCTAACATGTGTACTCAATTTGGCTTTAATGAACACCGCTATCAACAATGTCCATGGGCCGTAGATAAAGAATTCTTCTGTATATCATTACAAAAGAACTATATGTTCTACACTCATAAAAATCTGTACAGTTCGTGTGATGCAGACCTATAACATACCTACAAATTTTGAGCTCAATAGCATGAAAAGTTTAGGAATTATTGTGTTCTCGCACAGATAAACACTGTCAAAAAAAATTCCACTATGTTCTGTTTCGGAAAAGGAAACAAGTTGCCTTTTCTGAGACGGAACGATTTGTTTTGGGAACGAAAGTTGTAATTTATAACACGATTCATTTCAGACCTGAAAGGAACCAAAATTTATAGAAATGAAAGATTTCGTTTGTGAAATCTTTCACGACCAGAAAGATTAGTTTTGTTGAATATCTGAAACGAATCATGTTGTAAATTGAAAATCAAACGAATCTGTCCATTTCAGGAAAGGCAACTAGTGTATTTTTCCGAACCGTAAAGCTGTAGAATGTTTTTACAGTGTACACACATATACAGACAAACATTTAGACACATATATACGTCAGCGGAAAATTAAAAAGATGAATTCAGGAGACTTTAAACGTATAGGTACACCAAAATCTTGTAGTCAACTTCACTCCTGTTTACAGTACTTATTTTACGTAGAATGTGTTTGGAAAATAAAAACTAAAAAATTAAAAGTAATGGAAATGATTTCTAACTAATGAAATCGACAAACGAAAACAAAGTGATTAGAAATAAATTAATAATTTAAGAAAAATATTTAAGAAAACATCACTTGTTCTACTTTAAAACAAATAAATAAATAAAGAGATAAAAAAAAAATAATAGTAATGCACTTATAATATTATCGGTTTTGAAGCTGAACGGCTTTGTTTTTCACTTTTTCTTTTGTGTGTGTGTGAGGGAGGGGGGACTCCTTTTTACATTTAAAAACAAGGCAACTACACTTATTTCATAAATAGTTTGAAAAAAATGTTGATTACAAAAATTTTAATGGCGTTAAAAACTATTAATGATAGCTTTGTGAAGATATTGCCGTGCTTCGAAACAAAGCATGTTTGTATATTGTTTGACCTTAACTAATCATAATCGAGCGACATAAACGCAGCAGAAAGTTTAATGAACAAAATTGGTGACATTAATAACAACTGACATTAATTTAGTCTACTATTGGCAGCAAAATCATTCGAGCGCCAGCAATAATTCCTATATAAAAAAAAGTACATTTAATACTATTTTGTGACATAAATCCTTGTCGAATCATGTTCTTAGGCTGACTAAGGACATGATTCGACAAAGATTTATTATTATTTTTTTTTTTTTTAAGTAGAAAAATAATTTAAGAAAAAATGTAATGATTGAATTCTACTATTTTTTTTTTTTTTTCAAAGATGTATTCTATAGAAAAACAATAAAAAGGAAAAATAGAGAAAAATTATTCATTTAAAGGGAAGAAGATCAAATATAGGAATTTAATACAATGTTAATAACATCTTGGAAATTATTGGGTTTTGCATCATTTTGCAATTTTTTATTAAAAACGGTTCAAATTTAAAAGCAACGTTTTCAACTGGAAACTATTAATTTAAATTTAACAATAAAGAAAAAAAATATAAGGTGCAATGTAAAATTATTTTTCTTAATTTATTAATTTATTTAAATTATAAAGAAAAAAATAAATAAAAACACTTTTTTTAGCTTTAAAAAAAATAAAATAATAATAATAGTAATAATTTTGTAGAATATTTGTTTGCATATCAATAATAACTTAATTAAAGCAGACAAGCTTTGTTTTCTGCTAGTAACAGGATATAAAACATTAAATAAAAATGTAAATAAAACATTAACAAAATAAAGGAATAAATAAATGAAATATAAAAATTATTTTCCCCTAAATTATTCATTTATTTAAATGATAAATAAAATAATATTTTTTTTTTATGTTAAAAGACTTTAATAATTCAACAACGAAAAATTAGTTTTTAAATTTAATAATTATTTTCTCTTAAATTATTCTTTTATTTTTATTTTAAAAAATTAAACATTTTTTAAATAAGAAAAATTAACTTTTATTTTATTCATTCATTTAAATGAATATAAATTAAAAAGTATATATAAATAAATAAATAAAAAAAAAAAAAAAAATTGAAAAAAAAAAATTGAAAAAAAAAAAAAATTGAATAAATAAATAAACAAATAAAATATAAATAAAAAGTGCGATATAAAAATTATTTAAATTATTTATTTATTTAATAATAAAGTTTTTTTTTTTTCCAGGTTGAAATAAATTCTTTTAATAATTTAATAGACTATTTATTTTTACACAACAATAGTAACACAATTGAAGCAAGCGATCAGCTTTTTCTATTAGAAGATGTTTATCAAATGTTAATTATAAATTTAAATAAAACATTAACACCCCCCTTCCCCCACAAAAATATGAAAATTACTTTCCCTTAAATCACAAAGAAAAATTAAGTGTTTTTAGTTAGAATATAATATTTGATTAATTAAAAAAAAAAAAAAAAAAACTATTTTTAAATTTAATAATTATTTTCTCCTTAATTACTCTTATCTTTTTTTTTTTTTTTTTTTTTTTCTGTTTTACTTGAAATTATAATAGATTTAGAAATTATAATCTCCTTATACATATTATAATAAATAAAACCTGAAATCTCAAAAGTCAACAAGCACACGTGATCAAAAACGCTTCCTTCGCAGGATGTCTCTGTCGTTTCGGTGTGAGTATGAAACTCGAGTCGCTTGCGCCGCGTCTCCAATTCACGAGACGTGTCGCCTATGCCGCTGTCGCTTGCCTCTTTGGTGTGCGGCAGGCCTAAGAACATGGTTCGACAAGGATTTATTTAACAAAACAGTGTACCTTTTTGTATTTACGAATTCTTTCAAGCGCTCGAATAATTTTGCAGCAGACTGTACATTTACGCATTCCACGGCTTAACAACAGTTCCATCATAATTATTTCTCAATGCAAATTGTTCTGAAAAAACATTGAGAAATATACTCACATAAAACAAGAAACATTTCATTAATTTTATCCTTATTAAATGAAAGAAAGCTTCTTGCCTTAAATAATAAGTAAATATATATATACCTATCCAACGACAATACAAGCAACTGTGTATAATTATATTATGTGCACCTTGCAACGCAAATTAATAGTTTCAAATGACTTTCTGGATAAAATAAAATATACAATTGAAAATTTTTCATCGTTCCACAAAAATATTTCTAGTCTTTTAAAATATAAGCCCCAGATTCATATTCAGGATCATGACAATGAAAATAAATATGAAATACAGTAGAACCTCGATTATCCGAACCTCGATTAACCGAAACTCACCTCGATTAACCGAAACTCTCCGTTAACCGAAGTCGGTTTCTTCTTCACTTTTTTTTTTTCACTTTCTACTATCATCCAAAATTTTCTCTTAACAAACATGTATTTTTAAAGTTTTTTTTTTTTTTTTTTTTTTCCACATTCCTTTTGTATGCAAGCCATCCTTTCCAAACTACGAGTGCTGATAAATATTTTAGATGATTATTAATGAATTCTCGATTATCCGAAAATTTCGATTATCCGAAGTAAGTTCGCTCCCAATTACTTCGGATAATCGAGGTTCTACTGTATATTCTCCTCAAAAATACATTAATCTCATGCAATATAATGTCAAATAACATCCCCATTTACTCTTTCTGATATAATTATAGTATCTAACAAATCCTTGAAAACTAAAAATAAATATGTTTTTCACCTTCACGAAAATTAATTACTCCAATTTTCCCTTAAACAGCCTTTGAATAACATTTTCTGTTCAAACAATTTTAACACTTCAGCTCCAATTTTCTACAAACATAAAACGAACAAACTCCAATCATTCACTTAGTCTCTGGACCCGAGCGATAAGCGACACCTAATGTCTAAGATTTCAGACTTTTCATGCTACTCAATAAATCACTTGCTTAATAAAAAAAAAGGGGGGGGGGCGACATTGCTTCAAATATGTTAAAAGTTTTTGGAGAACTTTTAATAACGCTTAGAGAAATGATTTTGAAAATGGGAGTGATTTATTATATATATGTTTTCTTTATAACATCTAGGTTTTACAAAGCAGGGAAAAAAAAAAAAACATTTTATGAATATATAGTAATACAAATAGGTAGAATATGATATTTTAAACTATCGTATTGCAGAGTACAAAATCAAATATCATATCCAAAATTTTTAGAGAGAATTATATGATTGAAGTTCTGAGATATTCAAGTGTCAAGAAAAGGAAAAGTTTCCATTTATATTAGAAATATGAATGAAATATGATGGAAAAATTCGTAATAGTACTATATTTTTATTCATATATTTCACATTTATCTTTCGTTTACTTTGCGCTGCCGATAAAATGATTTTAAATTATATTTGCCAATGCATTTATTCGAATAATCTCACTGAAACCTACATTTCAGTTTGTGAGATAGCCTTCAAAGTGGGGATAATATTTTTCATTCAATGTAATATATGATATTTTATCTTCCTTAAACTTATTTTAAAAGTTTTGTTTGGTTGTCTGAATTACTCCTATCTTGGAAGTCTCCATGGTAAACGGAAACCTCACTTTTTTTTTTTTTTTTTTTTTTAATACAAGTATATTTAAGGGAAATATGAACGCGTGTTAAAATACACTAGTTTATCATAAATGACAGAATACTTTCAAATTTAAATGTTTTATAAAATATCTAAAAAAAATTTAAATATTTAAAAATCATCACGTCTCATATATAATTACATTAAACTTTAATCACATCAAAACCAAGAAAATACACACTAAAATTATACATTTTAAAACATTAAAATACACAAAACATAAATTTAAACGTTTCGAGCCTTTTACAGGCTCCTCATCAGTAACACATCAAACAGTAATTTGGTGAGTAGAACAAGAGAACTCCTAACAGAGTACAGTGTATTCAGCGGGAACTGCGCATGCCTCATTAAGCGGGGAAAACTGTTGCTTCGTATACGAGTCTTCGAGGAAAATTCTTGAATAATAATTTAAACAGTTAGATATGATTATTTTAGTATTGCTAAAATCAGGTAGATGGTTGGTTTCTATGGCATGTTGCACTATTTTAGAACATATATCACGGTTTTTGAAATTTCTTTTACGTTCGAGAATTCAGTATGAATAGCCGTTCCCTTCATACCCGAATTCTCGAACATAAAAGAAATTTCAAAAACCATGATATACGTTCTCATGAGGGAATTTTTTATTCAATATTCACCACTAAATTTTAATTGTAACAGTTGCCCAACCGTTTCGAAGTCATCTTACAAAAATGTCTTTAAGTGATTAGGCAACCGTTACACTTAAAATTTAGTGGTGGCTATTGAATAAAAATTTCCCTCAATGTGACAGCACTGCATACAGGAAACGATTTTTGGATAAATTTCGAATACATTCACGACAATTACTTCACGTGACCTAGATCTAAGAGGTTCGCATTTATGGGACAATTTGCATGATGAAGACGTGCACTTATTTCATTCACAGAAATTTCAAGCATTAAAAGAAGAAGCCTATTCACTCCGTGTCGAGTTGGTACTTATAACAGTGTTCGGTACAGAAGAATTTCCCTCCATATTCCCCCTCCTCGCGCAAAAGTAACATTTAAACAAACAGTGATACAGTAGCATTTACACCAGAACTGTTTAACGTCCACGGTGCAGATGTTTCTGAGCAAGAAAGTCCTCTTGTAAAAAGACCATATGCAGATTACTGGAAATATTCAATTAATGTTTTTTGCTTATATGGCGCATGATTATCTGATTCGATCATTCATCCTTCCTACTTATCATTTGGATAGGCGCCTGTACTCCACCTGCAAGAGACATTTCCAGAATTGCTGGACAAAGACTATTCAAAGCAGTATTTGGTTTTCTAACATGATGGTTCTGGTGTACATTTTAGCATGGATGTTCCGAATTACATTGACACGACGCATGCAAATCACTGGATCGGTCGAGGTAAACCTGTACTTTGGCAACCATGATCGCCAGATTTTTATGATAGCCAAAGTGGCTCTCAACGACATCTTATAGACATAATGTCTGTTTTTACTGAAGTTATTAGGGATACGCTTGTATTCTCAAACTGTACGGTCATTTATTCGCCGACAGTGGGAAGTGTGTGTTCGTATTAGTGATAGCTTGCATAAGAATCTTTATAATACAGCGATTAATAAAGAGCGGATTGTTAAATTCAATTTCACCTTTCTTTCTTTCACTTTTTGCATTTTCTTTGCGACCAGCGCTTGAACGAGACATTTCCGGACACACATTCCATGACAAAAATTGATTAGTTTAGTACCTTCTACAGCCCTATAAAATTTTGCCAAATATTTTTCAAAAACCCTCTATATTTTATGATTTTTCTTATATTCTTTTGTTTAGGTTATAGGTGAATAAAACGTTATTTGGAACATGCTCTTCCAAATAAACATATATAAAAACATGAAAATCAGCTCTTCTATTAACAAAGTCGATATTTGTTTAAATTGATTATAAAAACTAGGTATTCTTAACTTAAACAAGTAAAATCCTCTTCTAAAGTATAAATGTCAGGTAGAATTTTCAAAACTTGATTAATTATTTTAAATAAAACACTGGATCGGTCGAGGTAAACCTGTGCTTTGGCAATCATGATCGCCAGATTTTTATGATAGCCAAAGTGGCTCTCAACGACATCTTATAGACATAAGGTCTGTTTTTACTGAAGTTATTAGGGATACGCTTGTATTCTCAAACTGTGCGGTCATTTATTCGCCGACAGTGGGAAGTGTGTGTTTGTATTAGTGATAGCTTGCATAAGAATCTTTATAATACAGCGCTTAATAAAGAGCGGATTGTTAAATTCAATTTCACCTTTCTTTCTTTCACTTTTTGCATTTTCTTTGCGACCAGCGCTTGCACGATACATTTCCGGACACACATTCCATGACAAAAATTGATTAGTTTAGTACCTTCTACAGCCCTATAAAATTTTGCCAAATATTTTTCAAAAACCCTCTATATTTTATGATTTTTCTTATATTCTTTTGTTTAGGTTATAGGTGAATGAAACGTTGTTTGGAACATGCTCTTCCAAATAAACATATATAAAAACATGAAAATCAGCTCTTCTATTAACAAAGTCGATATTTGTTTAAATTGATTATAAAAACTAGGTATTCTTAACTTAAACAAGTAAAATCCTCTTGTAAAGTATAAATGTCAGGTAGAATTTTCAAAACTTGATTAATTATTTTAAATAAAAACTTTGTATATGTGATAAAAAATGGAGAATAATTATATTTTATGCTTAATATACAAAATTTTGGAAATAAAACTACATCATGTTTTATTCTCAAAAACAACAATCTGAAAAAAAATTCTTACTCTTCTCATACCTAAGCTAAAAACTCAAATTATTTTTTACTTTTCGATGAAAGATGATTAGAAAATTTTCTTTAACTTGGTCGCTACCAAATAAATTAATCCACAGAAAGAATTAAGAAATTTCACGAAGACACTTTTACTACATGAAAATGCATGTCTAGAATTAATAATGAAGTAAGTCGTCAAAATGTTCATTCCAAAATTCCTTTATTTCCTTGTCTCGCGTAAAATAAATCCAATTTCCCGACAAAAATATAAACACTTGAAGCACCTTAAGAAAAAATGTAAGAATACGATTTACGGATAAAGAATTTTTCTTACGATGTAATTCTTAAGAATAAATAAATTTAAATAAAGTTTATACAGATATATGAAAGGCGGAAGAAGTTCAATATGTTCTTGAAAATGAATGCATTTTACTTTATTTTATTTTTATTTATTTATTTATTTATTTTTATTAATCTGAATTATTTATTTTACAAATTTTATTAAATTTCAAGCGTAGAAAAGATAAATCTCTCGCACCTTTTTTTTTTATTATTTATTATTTTTTTTTTTTGTATATTTTTAGTCTTTTCCTCATTTTAATAAAGCTGTATCGCATGGTTATGAAACATATTGAGTTCATTTTACATTCGCTTAATTTTGTAAAAATTATATAACGAAATGAAATACATAACAAAAAAATAAAGGTATAGAATAGGAGTGAAGTATTAAAGATAAATTATGAAAGAGTTTCAGTAGACAAAAAGGTTAGGATATTAGGATATATCAATACAGGTTGAACTGGGGTAAAAATGCAAGAACGCTTTGGCATAGTTCGAATTTGGCTTCCATTTATTCAGTTACGATTATATTTATACTTCTGAAGGAAAAATTATGTTGAGAAGTTTGTGTGTTGTGATTCCACTTGCTCCATGGTTTTGGACAAGTGTAACTTCCGCCTACTTTATCCATTATCAGTTTGTTAAGAGATACATAAGTCAAGTTTTTTTACAGTGAAAACCTTCATGAATCTGGGACTTTTTGAATTTTTAAAGTATCTCAACTCGTATCAGAGTTACAAAAAAAATCAAAGCAGTCTTTGGGGACTGCCGATAGAAGAGAAAACAAAGTAACTTGTGAATTTTATCGTCGAGCTATTAGATTATTAATTTCGAATTATTTTTGGTTTGTAAAGAAGTGTTTATGATCTGTATTATATGATTCGGCACAATATTTGTAGCTACCCAAATTAAATGAACTAAGCCTTATATTAGGTAAAAATATTGATTACTTATACATTCTTTTAATTAGTAGCTGAGATACAAAAGAAAACCGATTCAGGACACCTCAAAACGTGTAAATCAGGTGAAATCTCGAATTCCACTTTCGATAATATAAGAGAACTTTAAAACATCTTTCGAATGATGTATTAAAAATAATTTAATCATAATTAGCATTTGAAATATTGAAATTTTAAAATATTATAGCGCCATCTGGCGGTAGAAATTTCTGTAATCTACTGTTCAATTCCAAATCAGCAAAGCTTTCTAATGATGTATTACTTATGAAATTATTTTAATTAGTAGCTGAGATACAAAGAAAACCCATTCAGGACACCTCAAAACGTGTAAATCAGGTGAAATCTCGAATTCCACTTTCGATAATATAAAAGAACTTTAAAATATCTTTGGAATGATGTATTAAAAATAATTTAATCATAATTAGAAATTGAAATATTGAAATTCTAAAATATTACAGCGCCATCTGGCGGTAGAAATTTCTGTAAGCTGCTGTTGGATTCCAACTCAACAAAGCTTTCAAATGATGTATTACTTATCGATTAGAAATCGATTAGAAATTGAAATATTGAAATTTTAAAATATTACAGCGCCATTTGGTGGTAGAAATTTATGTCATCTACTGTTCGATTCCAAATCAACAAAGCTTTCTAATGATGTATTACTTATGAAATTATTTTGATTAGTAGCTGAGATACAAAAGAAAACCCATTCAGGACACCTCAAAACGTGTTAATCAGGTGAAATCTCGAATTCCACTTTCGATAATATAAAAGAACTTTAAAATATCTTTCGAATGATGTATAAAAAATAATTTAATCATAATTAGAAATTGAAATATTGAAATTCTAAAATATTACAGCGCCATCTGGCGGGAGAAATTTCTGTAAGCTGCTGTTGGATTCCAACTCAACAAAGCTTTCAAATGATGTATTACTTATGAAATTATTTTAATTAGTAGCTGAGGTACAAAAGAAAAACCATTCAGGAGACCTCAAAACGTGTAAATCAGCTGAAATCTTGAATTCCACTTTCGATAATATAAAAGTACTTTAAAATATCTTTCGAATGATGTATTAAAAGTAATTTAATCATAATTAGAAATTGAAATATTGAAATTTTAAAATATTACAGCGCCATTTGGTGGTAGAAATTTATGTCATCTACTGTTCGATTCCAAATCAACAAAGCTTTCTAATGATGTATTACTTATGAAATTATTTTGATTAGTAGCTGAGATACAAAAGAAAACCCATTCAGGAAACCTTAAAACGTGTAAATCAGGTGAAATCTCGAATTCCACTTTTGATAATATAAAAGAACTTTAAAATATCTTTCGAATGATGTATTAAAAATAATTTAATCATAATTAGAAATTGGAATACGCGTATTAGAATAAAATTTAATTTGCAATTAAAATGTAAATTTTTTCCAAAATCGATGAGATTTGAACTGCAGCTATCCCGTGTGCTGTTAATGGCGCACACTAATTTTCAAAGAATTTAAAAGAAAATTGAAGCATTTTGAAATTTGCAACTTTTATTCCTTGTAGAAAACCACGTGATGTCAATTCGCAAAAAATATGTTTCTTCCCGATCAGATTCTCTGTGACTGGGTTGTCATGGTAACGAACGCCTGCAGAATTTCATTCAAAGCGTCAGCTGACGATGACGGGAGTTTCATGATTTTTGTTCACCCAAAAGTGCTCAACGTGCCTAAAGAAGTTTTCACTTAAAAAAAAAAAAAAAAAAAAAAAAAAAAAAAAATCCCGTACGCCTTCAACTAGTACTTCACAACTTAAACGTTTTTACGCTCCGACGAAGCCTAAAAAAAGAACCAGATATTAGGTTTCATTAAAATTAAAAGGCAGAACTGAAAACGCAAAGTTAAAAAAAAAATGTAAGTGGGGCAGTTGAGGTACTTGAGAGAAATGTAAGTTTCCTGATTACACATGTCCGGCATGTAAAATTTCTAGAGTGAGTGTAATCATGAATGATTGAACAAAAATCTGAGGAAATAGAACAAATTTGAAATTTTATTCAAAATTTACATACAAATCACAATTTCATCACTGAAAACTGTAAAATTTACTACACAAGTACAGCAATGGCAAATCTTTGAATCTTGACAGGGAAAATATGTCAGAGAGGAAAATTTTAGCAATTTTTCAAACTTTTCTAAAACTATCACTGTTTCATATTATTTGATTTCGTAAGTCTCAACCAACAAGATATATCTTGACTCTTTGATACAAATTCAGCTTATCTGTTGAATTATAAGACAAAGTTACAGTTACCCCGTTGTTACACATACCCCACTTCATCCTGTCTATAAACAAAATAAAAGGCAAAAAGAAAAATTCTAGGATGAAAATATATTTATCCTAATGATATGAATTAATATTCGTGCAACTTACAAAAAACATTACCCAAATATCCTGTTCCGATTTCAATGAAATTGAATTTTCAAATAGATATCATGCATTAAATATTTTTGATGAAAGAAATTTGCGTCATAGCTCATGTTTTCTAAATTTACTGTTTTTTTTTTTTTTTTTTTTTTTTTTTTCCATTTGCTTATAAAGTGCCCATCGCTTCAAGTCATAATCATGTATATTTAGTGTTTTAGATTTTGCTTTAAAAGACTCAATTAAAGATATGTTGATTGAACTCTTTAGGTTTAGAAATCCATTTTCAGACTCTACAGCTTTCTTTTTAAATCGTCTTAATTGTCGTTCAATACTTATTGTGCGATAGCTCTTTCAAACAATTTTTCAATGTAAATGATTCTTTCTCCCTACATATACATATTAACTAAATAGAGTAACTGTACCAGCAGTGGACACTTTAAGGACATTTTTTAGCTGTTTATTTTGTGTACTGTTCTTTATTTTAGAGGCTGAAACTATAAGTTAGTGTTCGTTATCTCGTTTAAAAATGCGATAAATTCTCGATAAGTGCTAATCAAATCAGTTTTTTACTCGGAAAATTAATTTTCCAGATGTCTTAAAATGCAGAATTGTGAGCATTTCAAAATTCAGAATTGGATAAAAATACTTTCCGTTAAAGTAGTGGAGATCTTTTCAGAGAATTTTTTCGGAAAAGCGTAATAAAATGGCAAGCTGAAAATGTATATTTAATTAACAAAATATTTCCCCTTTGATACGTTGAAAGAGCGAAAGAAAAAAAAAAAAAAAAAAAAAAAACGGAAACTTGTACCATTAATTGAAAACACATTATCTCTGAAAAATGTAACTGCTTCAATAATACATTTTATTAATTTGTAAATAACGTTTTAATAAACCCCTTGTGGGATAACCTTATACATATAAAAACTAGCCAGTCTTTTTTTTTTTTTTTCCAGATATTTGATGGGAATTGCATGTCATTTCCAAAAGATGCAAATCTCTTTTAATAATTAAAAAAATAGTCTGTTATGAGTATATTGAAAGATTCCGATCTGATTTAGTGGGGAATTAGTTGACATTCTGTTCTCATACCTGCCAACATCCTTATTATGAATGGGAAGATTTTTAGTACCTACCTCTTTTTCCACATCACTTTGTTTTTAGAGTAATTATCTCGAAATGTAGTTACGATTAAATAAGTATAAAATTACTCTAAAGAAAGATTAGTTAAAAAAAAAAAAGCGAGTACTAAAAATCTTTTGTTTATAAATGAGATGGTTGGCAGTTATGCGTTCTACATTTCAAATTTGGAGAATACTGAGGTGTGAGAATTAATAAGAAGAAAAGAGCCAGTCTTAAACTTAGCTGTCTACTACTGGTCATGATGATATTTTGTAGTACCAGTGGTAGACAACCATAAAAGTATTATATGTTAACACAAAATAACGCAATAAATGAATTTTGCATATTCGTTTTAGACAGTAAAGTTTCAAGAAATCGGTTTAAGCAGATAAAAAGAAATAATATTTTATTTTATTGTTCAAAACTATCGGGAAAAAGATTAAAAATACAGAAAGTTCAATTTTCCAACCCAGACTTTAATAAAGCGGAGGAATGTAACACCAACCCTGATCATTGCTCGAACAATCTTAATATAAATGAAAGCCATTGTTTGTATGTAGTATGTATGTGACTATGTTATTCATCTCCTCCCAAACCACTGGGAAGATTTGAACCAAACTTGGCAAGTGTTATCATTCGAGAGGTATGCTTTACAAATGAATTATTTTTTAAATAATTCGTTCGTAGCAGCGGACAACTGTTAAAATTTTTTAGGCTCATTGACAAATATAGGAGTAAACTAGTATGCTGTGGCCACCACATGGCTTTCTTCTATATTTTCCTATACAAATTCACTCAGTAAAAATAACTTATTAAAATTATTATTTAAAAAAATTATCTTCCATGATAATGCAGACGATTTCCATATCAGAGAAGTAGTATAACACTAAACATTCTCCCCCCCCCCCCAAAAAAAAAAAAAAAAAAAAAAAAAAGTCAATTTTATTCTCAATATTACATTTTTATTTATTTATTTATTTTCTAAAAATGAAAATAATCGATAACTTTATTTTAAATTATCACAGATCGATGGTTCAACCATTCGTTTTAAAGGTATAGGCGAGCTCTTTTGAAAGATACCGATCAAGAAAATTTACTCACCTCGGGGAGGGAGTCGAGACTCCTACATACACATTTTTTTTTCTTAGTTGACTACCTCCATTACAAATAATCCTTTTAAATTTCATAATGATTATTAAAAAATAATTCTCTTTATGCACATTTATACAAAATTTTGTCCTATACCACCATGTTAAAAATTTAGAAAAAGCGGGATGGCAATGCAAGCTGTTGGACAATTTTTACC
This sequence comes from Salticus scenicus, assembly GCA_963930645.1. Lineage (NCBI taxonomy): Eukaryota > Metazoa > Arthropoda > Arachnida > Araneae > Salticidae > Salticus > Salticus scenicus. The sequence goes on from CAWVNO010000061.1 coordinate 2,272,215, forward strand.
AAAAGTTGATAGGCACGAATTTATGTCAATGTGTAACTATATACCAATTTGTATGAAATTCTGTGCAATAGTACCTGAGTGCCACAAAATTTTGTCACACACACAGAGAGAGAAAGACATACAGACAGACATTTCTAAAAAGGGTCAAATCGTATTCTACAGCTCTCAAAACGTGTAAATCCATCAAAAACGAATCCAATACCTTTTTCTATTTAATATAGAAGACAGTAAAAAATCTGAGACTTATTATTATAAAAAGAATTCATATAAATATAGTGACCAATGAAGCAGGCAAAGCCAACTAGTAATTAAATAATTAAAAAGCCTGTTTTAAGAGTTTAAGCTTCAAAGTGTCCGCTACTAGCGCACTTACCCTGCTGTTTTTTTTTTTTTTTTTTTTTTTTTTTCAAATATTCGAATTGCTGCAAAATTTCCATGTACATTTCAAGTAAATTACATACATATATATTTAATGTAGGGAATAGAAATCAGTGGAAAAATACAGGATTGTTCTCGCATAAATCAGAATTTTCTTTACAAATCTCAGTGATAAATATACAGAAACGTATATACATATGTGTGTGTATGTAAAAAAAAAAAAAAAAAAAAAAAAAGTAAAATTAAAAATAAGTAAATGCAATGGAGACACAGAATTCGTCTTCTTTAATATGATTAATTGTCGTGATATTTAAAATTAGATTTCGTATAACTTATAGCGCGAATTCTATATGTGAAAAGATTCATTTAACAAGTTTCGTGACAAGAAGTGCAAGAAAATGTTTATTTTTTAACACTAGAAATTAATTTATCTTACGATGTCAACTTTTACCTTATTGAAATTCATTTCTAGACATTATTAATCACTAGCCAGTTCCCATGGTTTTGCGCGAATCTTAAACTCTGTGGGACGCGGTTACGTATCTTACTCATCAAGCGAATGTTTTATTGTTTTTGCTCAACTGCAAAATAAAATACTTGACGAAACTAAATAGACGAAAAAACATCAATCTTCCTCTCCTAAGTGATTCAAGAGAAAGTGTTTAAATGAGTTAGCGAGTAATTTATGTAGTTGGATAATGCATTATGTAAATTCGTGAAAAAAGTTTAAGTCAGGAGTGTTTAGTCAGAATTCGCAAAAAAAAGTTTTAGTCTAATGACGCTATGTGAATGAAGCAATTTTTTATATGAAAATTCGCAAAACTTTTTTCTTATTTAAACTATTTATTTTGTATATCTGGGTATCTAAATGTTCATTATTAAGGAAAGATTTTTATTTAATACCCTTTTCATATTTTATTTCTATGAGAAATACATATTTTACATTTTTAAAGATATTTAGGTTTGTCTCTTTAACGAAATTTTTTGCACACTAGGGCTAATTAGTGTCTACGGCTTAAGTGGATTCCAAATTATTCCGAACATTCCGAATTATTCCATGTCTGAAACGGAATTCGAATCTGGCAACTGTTAAGTTAAATCCACAACTCTAACCGTTCAGTCGCTAGTTACATATGAACTCGCACTTTTAAACTATGTATGAATGTTTAATTAGGAGTTAATATTCCTATTCAAAATGATAGTTTCAATATACATTTCTTATATAAAAATTAAGATTTAATATATGTTTATAGATTGCAAGTTATAACCATCCTAATGAAAAATTTTATTTTATTTATTTTATTTATTATTATTATTATTATTATTATTATTTAATGCATTACGTTTGCCTTCCTTTCCGGAATAAGGTCTTTTAGTTATTTTTATCAATTCCTTCAGTAGAGATGGCTTTAATCAACGTATTAAATACAGCCATTATTTATCAAATGTCTGAATTGTATAAGAAAATATCTATGCAAACTATATGTAGCATTATAACATTTTTATTAAAACCTTATGTTTGTTGTATAAGAAAATTTATAATCCACCAAAATCAACAAATAAATTAAATAATCGGGGAAGTCTTTATTAAGACATGAAAACAATTAACAAGTATGGAGTCTTAAGTGATTATTACTGTTCCTTCGCTAAGTTTTTTCTACTCTAGTATCTATTTATTCCATTCATTTAATTGTTTTACATGTAACATAGGCGAGCCCTCTGGTTATTTTGCTTTAATAGCAGCTAGAGTTTGAGATCTTGCATTTTTACGTGCTTACTGTATGGCTTTTCTCTGATGATAAAAATCTCTAACGTTTGAGCGTATTTCAAAAATTTTGGTCATAAATTGTTTTTAAGGAACTTTTCATTATTAATTTCTCAATTCTTGGTTTTGACATTCTTTTGTGGGTTCTACCTCCTTTTATGGTCTTTTTCCTACTATAATTTATTATAGTAAAATTGTTTTGATAAGTTCATTATTTTTTCCTCATATTATATTAAAGCTATTTACTTGTTAATTGTTTTCATATGTTTATTAAAAAACTATAGAGGTTATTTAAGTTAGTTACAAGTAATTCTTTTTGGTTATTGAGAATTTCGATGACATCTAACATTCTGTTATTCTTAATTCTGATATGTTACGATATTTTACATTTAAAATTGTTGCATTTGCGCATACATATTGAATGTATCTTGAATTTTTTGGGGTTTATTATACCTTCTTCAAGTAATGTATCTTATTATATATACATCCACAGTTTTAAAATAAAATAATTTCATACATTTTAAATTAGCCAAATTTAGGCCTAATCATTATATATATATATATACATTTAACTTTAAAGATTGTAGAAGATTTCATATATATATATGTGTGTGTGTGTGGATGTGTGTGTGTATACAATATAATACAGTTTTATTCATGAAATGTATTAAAATCTAGATTTTAGGTGTATTTTATATCAATATATGTTACTTAAAATGTCAACTTGTGATTAAATATAATTTACAAACAAGTTTATGAAACATAGTTTCTAATATTAATTTAAATAATGCGACAAAAAATTGAATTACTCAACTAAAACGTTTAAGTGGTAATATCGAACGAAAATATTTAGAATAATTAATTTTAAATGTATTTAATATACAGTCGGTAACAAAAGTGTCCAAACACTAGCAAAAATTCCTATGTAAATAAAGTACGCTTAATACAGTTATGCTAAATAAATCCTTGTCGAATCCTGTTCTTAGACTGACTAATAACAGGATTCGATAAGGATTTATCTAACAAAACTGTATTAAGTGTACATTTTTTACATAGGAATTTTTGCTAGTGTTTGGACACTTTTGTTACCGACTGTACATCATTTAAAAATTTATCTTTACAGTGTATGCACAGTTGCCAAAATTCCCTGAGTATAAAGTTTTAAACTTTTATGTAAAATGAAATAATTGACGCATTCCAGAGCTATTTGCACTACAAAGCTTTTTATAATGAAATGTTTTGTTAAAAACAATAATTTCAAGTTTCGCTAGTAGATGGCGTTGTACCTTAAAAACAGCAATAAAATCTTCATTGTCCAACTCACTGCAGTATTTCAATATCTGCACCCATCACATTCAAAGGGTCATCCGATTCATTTCATGTGTTCACTAGAATTGAGAGCGGAGGAGTTTTTAATGATTGTTCATACCGTTTTTTAAGTACAACGCCATCTATGAGTAAAATTTAGTGACAATTTTTTTATTTACTTAAATCAAATTTTTCGCCGTAAGAAGTGTAATCCAAATCATACTTTCTTATTCTTATAGATTTTGTATTGAAGTGTAATATTTGTATTAGGGATTTTTGCCCCCTTCTGTTTTTCTCGAAATAATTAATTTTAGCAAATGAGAAAAATTAAGTTCTAGAACTTTTGTACACGTGTTTATCATTAGTCAGTTTAACCATATTAGCAAGGTATGGCTTTAATGAAAGTACAATAGCTTAAAAAATTATGCACTAAATTTTTTTGTTTTCAAAATTCATAACACTTTTACGATTTTTCTTCAAAAATAATTGAGCCATAAATTTTCGTAAAAAAAAAATCTATGCTAAACTTGTCTTTATGAACATTAAGTTATGTAAATACTAAGAAATACTTAAATTCGTCTAATGAAATTCAGTAAAATATTTGTTAATCTCTATTATCTACTTTTTTTTTTTCTTTTTCGTTATACGAGGTAAATTAATATAGTTTACATTAATAATTTTAATATCAGAAACTTCGTCCTTGCAAATTCTGTCTTATTAAAAAATAAAGAAACTTTCTGCAAGAATTTCTCTATTTATATGAAAGATAAACAAAGTTTGTATAACTGTTTTGTTCTTCTTCTATAAAAGTATATTTCGTACTATTTCTCTCAATGTCAATATAGCTGAAAATAAATATATTTCAGAGCGTTGCATAAAATTTATGTTTATTATATTCATTCTTTTACTATGAAAATTCCTTTAATAAGAATATATTTACTTTTAGAATATAAATATTTATTAAAAGACGAATAAAGTCTTTGTGGGAAATAAATGTACTAACTTTTACTAAAGCTTCTATAAAACTTTTCAAAATAATAAAGATCCAAACATATTTTTGAAACTTCCTGTTTTCTTTATTTTACTTTTTATAGACATTAGAATCTGTATCGTAACGATAAACAAAAATTATATTCATTAATATAGATAAGGTTTTAAATGCATGATTTTTACTTGTCATTTTATTATTATTATTATCATTATTATTAAGGTTTAAAAGAATTACAATATTACCAAAAATAAAAAATAAAATAATAATTAATTCTTATTTTTTCTTATTTCGAGATTAAATATGCTTAAAACTGCTAAAGAAAGTTTTTTTTTTTTTTTTACTAAAACTCATTTTTCTGACAAAATGATTATCTATAAAACTTGAACCGATAACTATCTATATTTATTAAATATGTAATTATCTATTTAATAAATTATTATAAAATGGATAACGCATAGAAATTTTGATTTATTTTATCGGAAATAGTTAAAAAAAAAAAAAAAAAAAAAAAGGTCCAAACATTGCTTAATTGCATGAATTGAAGTTTGGCAACGTCTTTAGAAAGTAAAACACATATAATATTTTTATGCAAAATAATATTGCACTGCTTATCTACTTTTATAAGTCGTTACGTTTACAGGTTATACTTTGCTAAGGAGATCCCTCACCCCAAATACCTCTTAAATTATTTTTTTTTTTTCTTTGACCATTAAAAGAAACTAGAAAATCAGTCTTGGCCTTTAATGTCTCGGGCTACGCCCCTGATATGTCGTTACAATTGTTACGTTTATACGCTGTTGGTTATGTGTTGTTACAGTTAAATGTTATTACATTTATATGCACTTATAGAGGATTAACTTCTATATGTGTTGCAGTCGGTTGCAAAATTATTCGAGCGCTAGCAATAATTCTTCTATAAAATAGTACACTTAATACTGTTTTGTCAAATAAATCCTTGTCGAGTCAAGTTCTTGGAAGAACATGACTCGACAAGGATTCATTTAAAAAAGCAATATTGAATGTACTTTTTTTAATATAGGAATTATTGCTAGCGCTCGAATAATTTTGCTGCCGGCTGTACATTATAACGTTATGTCCCTCTTGTTTTGTCTCTCTTTATTTTTACGTAATATGTACATTTTTCTATTTCAAAAATAAAATTTCCCACTTACCAGGTCCAAGTCCATCATAGGTAAATTCAGGTACTAGCAGTGTCTGCGTATCCACTACCATTACTGGTCCAGATGACACTCCGTGTTCCTTAGTGGGAATTCGACCTATTTCTACTGGAGCAGGAATCACCAAATTTGATGGGATGAAAATTTCACCAAAATTCGCCTAAAAGTATATTTTTAAATATAGACAGATGCAATACAGGAAAATATTACTTTAAACACAAGACAATCTCTCTTAAATCATAAATTTTTAAATGTGCAGTCGGTAACAACAGTGTTCGAACACTAGCGAAAATTCCTATGTAAAAAATGTACACTTCGTACGGTTTTGTTAAATAAATCCTTGTCGAATCATGTTCTTACACTGACTAAGAACAGGAATAGACAAGGATTTATTCAACAAAACCGTATGAAGTGTACTTTTTTTACATAGGAATTTTTGCTAGTGTTCGGACACTTTTGTTACCGACTGTATGTACAGAATTCTTAAAATTTTGCTGCTGTATCAAAAATGAGCAAAAATAAAATAAAATAAAATAAACCTGGGATTTTTTAAAAATATGTTTTTAGCATAAAGCTATGTTAAAATTTCCGGTAATATATCATAATAAAACACATGATAAAAGCACATTTTTTATAAAATTTAATGTAAAATTTTCAAGTGTTAATCACGAATGAATAATACCGATTTATCATTAAATTTATCGATTCACTTATACTTGGTTCGTACGACCAGTATTTTTATGTAATATATACCTTTTTTAATTTTAAGACTTTTTTAATATCAAAATTTGCTAATACAGAATACAGAAAATTAAAAATATTAAGGACTGTACGAACTATGTTATATCAAAATTAAATCACCATACTTAAAAGAAATATAAAGTCAATATAAGGATCAATCATAAATAAAATTTATATGTCATGTACTTTAACTGTTTCTAAATATCATAGTGCTTTTTCTGGAACTATTTCCTTGCTACTCAAAACTATACTTTTTTAATTATTACTTAATTATGCGCAATTAGTTAAAAAAGATAAGTGTCCTCCCATTTACACATAGTAACTAGCACCCTGCATTATAATTTTGACTCTAATTTACCGATTTATCAACAAAGACAAACCATACTTGACAATATCCTAATTAATATTCCGTAGTACAATTAGCCCCGCCTTCTTTTTTACACCAGTATTTTTTTAGAGTATTTTTCGTCTTATTTAATCGTAATTGCCTTTGGGAAATATTACTCTACAAATTTATCGGTGTGAGTAAAAGGGCAGGACTAGCAGCACTACAGAATATTAATGAAGACGTTGGCAAGTATGACAAACATTGCAATCCTAAACGTAGTGAAAACAGTATATTAAAGATAACTGGAGATACTTTGGGCTTTAATATTTAAAAAAAAAGTTAAAAGAGCACAAATGAAGGAAAATTTTTTAACTTGTATTCGGTCGTTGCAGAACTTCCAAAGTTCCTTCCTCAGTACTAGTGGAAAATAAATTTAAAACAAGATAAAAATGTACAAACTCACTTGTAAATTAGTCCTCATGCACTTCGCACTTCGCTAAAATTTGGCTACAACCTATTTAGAAATACAACCCCCAAATTTTACCTCTTCAATCCCTTCCTTTGAAATGGTTTCTATGCTACGCTTTCCGTTGGTCCCTACTTCAACTGTGCCATTTTGAATAAAATTATTGAAGCGCTACCAATAATTCGTATATAAAAAATGTGCGTCGAATACTGTTTTGTTAAGTAAATATTTTTCGAGTCCTGATCTTAATCTTCGTATTGGTTATTTAAAAAAAAAAAAAAAAAAAAAAGATGATAAAAATTAACGATCAAACTAAAAATAAGTATGAAAAATGTTTTAACGTTCATGAATTGATATTTCTTAAAGAAAATCCAATAACTGACAACACATTAACATTTTAAAATATATATAGAATGCACTTTAAATATTGTTTACATTTTTATTCCTATAGTATCTAATTTCTGCATTTTTTTTTTTTTTACAGATAAATTATTTAAGGCCTCCAAAGTCATAATAATGTAGCGTATCACATTTAAACACCGAAGATAAATGTATGAACAAGAAGAGTGTAACTTTCAGAAAACTGCAGTTCTTAAAGCAAAAAAAAAAAAATAAATAAATAAATAAATAAATAAATAAAAATAAACGCATAAACTGGATTCATTATAATGTAGTCTATAAATCCCTTTTTTTTTTTTTTTTTTTTTTTAAGAATAAAGAAGGATTTGCTTATAAAAATACCACTAAAACTTTCATTTATCTTTATTTAAAAAGAAAAAAAAACTGTCCATGTTATCAGTGAAACATGCAGAAATACTAACACATTAATTTATTCCGCATTTTAATTTATCATATTTAATTTTTAATTTATTCAATTATTACTTTTATAAATTTAAATATTTATATGTCTGTATGTGCACTAAATGTTTTCTGGGAACATTACATTTTAAAAGTTAACACATTTATTATATTAAATTTTGAGATGAGGGAACTGTTGTAAATCCACTCTAGAAATAATTGTATTTACACAAGTGACATGACATTTCGTATAATGAAATGGTTTAAACTCGTTATATATATATATATAATAATAATAATATATATATATATTATATTCTGCTTGTTTACATGATAAATTCTAGAGCGTCATATTTTTTTTTTTTTTTTTTTTATTATTAAATTCTGACAATTCATAGCATAATTTGAAGTTAATTTTTAGTTATTTTTTTTATTTTACTGTACATCACTATATAATTTTTTTTTAATATCCTAGAATCCATGTGCATTTTCGAAAAGTAAGACAGCATTCTTTAACCATTCTCTACCAAACATTCTCTGTGAATGTCACAGACCTCGAAATTGAAGACACGTCAAATGTAATAAATTGCTTCCATTACACCAGCCTGTCAGAAATTTAGAAAAAAGAAAAGAAATCTGGGTTAGAGATACATAAAAGAGCGTCGGCTTTCACTATCCATCCCTCAATGGCGCATTGACATTCAATTCATCTTCCTGGATGGAAATTCTTAGTGCGTTCTTCACAGTTGTTCTGCGTTTACTTTTCCCGAACATAGCTAAGTAAAGCTTAGCGGTGTTGGATTTTGTTTTTATCGTAATCTTAATCGATAAATGACCCACATCTACAAATTCACGACTCTGCAATTATCTTGTCTCATCATACACAAGAGGATAAAAAATAACCTTTACTTTTTTTTTTTTTTTTTTTTAAGTGAAAGGAGTAACTTTCTGTTCATGGTTCTGGTCAGCAAAATAGCCTTGATACGGTTATTCGGTAATTGACGTAATTGACGTAATTTGCATAATATATTGCATGCAAGCATAATAATAGATCTTTCCTCAAGCAGGATATCTTATGCAGCTAAATCTGTCAACAAAATAATTCCAAGCAATTTGAATACTTCGACATACAAAAATAAAGTATGTGAAGCATGGTCATTAACAAAATGCCAATTGACTTTTAATTTTTATCCTGACTGCATTACACTTGAGGCGTTTCTTCTGCTTCAAATTATGGAAATTAACCGTTTTATGACGCATATTATTACCTTTACCCGTTTGTAAAACATTTTTTTTAGAATCTTAATAAAAGATAAAATTCTAAAGTTTTTATCAAAAGTTGTATCCTACATTAATAATGCATAGATTAAATTTTTTGTATATTTAGTATTTTGCTTGTATAAAACTTAGTGGTGTTGTATTTTGTTTTTATCGTCATTTTAATCGTTAAATTATCTTTATTTACAAGTTCACGGTTCTCTTATTATCTTATCTTGTCATGCATGTAAGGATATATATATATTTATTTAAATTTTTTAGTGTGAATGGTGTTGCGGATAACTTTCTGCTCATAGTTCTAGGCAGTGAAAGGTTCTTGGTAAGGCTATTCCTTAATTGACATAATTTCCATGCAACTGCAATAATAAATCTTCCCTTAAGCAGAATATTTTAAGCAGATGAATCAGTCAACAAAATGATTCCAAGTAATTGTAATACTTTGACTTACGAAAATAAGCAAAAATGATCCTTAACAAAAAAGTCAATTGACCTTTTTTTTTTTCTTCATTATGATTGTATTGATCCCGTTTATTCCTTTTTAATTATATATATAACTTTATGCTTTTTTTAAATCTTAGTAAATGTTATTATTCTTTTCAGAAGAAAAAAAAAATGAAACTCAAAGTTTATACCAAAAAGCGTTTTTTACATTATTACTGCAATCATAAAATTTTCATATTCAGTATCCTTTTTACTTTCTCTTACCCATAAGGTAGAGAAAGTATTGTTTTTGGGTCAAATTTTCGAACGCGAGATTTTGTTATATTTACACGTTTTGAGGTCCCCTGAATACGAAAATCATGTTTTTAGCAAATGGTCTCTGTGTGTGTGTGTGTGTCTGTCTGTTATCAGCATATCTCAAAAACAAATTATGGCAGAAAGTTCAAACTTGGTATTCTAAATGTGTATCATATAGGGATGCTACAGTAAGCTTTTCGTTAAGATCAAGCAAATGGTTCGTGTACAGGGACAATCAAGAGAATTCTAATACATTACGTCTATGGGGAAAATTGCAGGTAAGTAGAGTTTAACGTCTATAGACTGCACTAAACCAAATGAAACAAACATATATTTTTTGTAATAGAGATAGTTAACTGGGAAAAAAAATTTGTGTATGCAGGAGCCTCGCCTCCCCCCCCCTGGGGGGGAAGTCCCCCCTCGAGGGGAGTAAATTTTCATGATGGGTATCATTCAAAAGAGCTTGCGAATACCTTTAAAACGAATGGTTGAACTATAAATCTGTGATAATTTAAAACAAAGTTATAGAATTTTTTTAATTTTAACGAAAAAAAAAAACGTTTTTTTTTTTTTTTTTTTTTTTTTTAAATATTGAGAGTAAAATGGACATTTTTTGGATATTTAGTGTTACACTACCTCTCTAATATGGAAATCGTATGCATTATCATAAAAAATAATTTTTTAAATAATAATTTTAATAAATTATTTTTAAAAACAGAATTATTTTTTAATAACCGAATTAAATTCTATATAAATGTAGGTGCATTAATGAAACGGGGGGTTGAGGGGGGCGGTAGCCCCCCTCACACAGAACTAATTATCGTATAAAACTCTTCTGAAGCCTAATTTGAATTGTTTAGCATAGGTTTACATGACAGTTCTCGTTATCTTACCTCTTAATCTGCAACCTGTATTTATAGTATTAAATTTCAGGGTAAGAGAAAGTCGTGTGAGTGACACACCAGATTAATTTTTCTTATCGTACTTTCGATTTTTTTGTGTAAAGTTATTTACGGAAAAATATTTCTTGTTTTATTTTCTCGCAGCAGTTCTGAATTTACTTTTTCCACACTTAACTGTATAAAGTTTAGCGATGTTGAATATATATATATTTACATGAATGATTCCCATCATTAACATAAATGATTCCTATCCATAAGTTCGAGACATTGCAATTATCTTGTCTTATGATACATAGAAGAATAAAAAATAACCTTTATATTTTTTTAAGAGGGAATTTTTCTATATAACTTTATTTTCATTGTTCCGGTCAGCAAAATAACTTTGATGTGGTTATTTTTTAATTGACATAATTTGCATAATATTTTACATTCATCTATAATATCAAATCTGTTTTCAAGCAGAATATCTTAATCAGACAAATCAGTCAAAAAAAAAAAAAAAAAAAAAAAACTGTCAGTAGAAACCTAAAAACTTTTTACACTTTTTGAGGAAATGATCAAAACTCTAAAGTATTTTCCAAAAGATGTTTTTTAAATTATTATTGCAATCATTAAAAATTTCATATTGAGTATGTTTTTTTTTTTTTTTTTTTACTTTCTTCTATACACACACGTATATATATTATATATAAATATACTCCGATTTTCAACGGATTTACACGTTTTGAGGTGTCATGAACACGATTTGATTATTTTTAGAAAATATTTATCTATCTGTGTGTCTACCAAAATTTTTGTGGAAACTATATCTCCCGAACCAATGAACAAATTTTACCAAACTTAGAATTTAGTTGGATCTTGAGCTAAACTAGTTGGTCCCCGACATAAAGTGGTGCTAATTACATTTGGAGACCAATCGCTCAACAGGTGGCGCTTTCATCCCACTTTTTCGTACTATCTAATATGACAGTATAGGACAAAATTTCGCATAAATGAAGATAATGAGAGGTTTTTTTTAATGAATGATTGTAAAATTAATATGAATTATCGATAATAGTGGTAGTAAGCTAGGAAAAACATTATGTGCATGTAAGAGTATCGCTCCTCCCACTGGGGGAAAGTATCTCCCGAAAGGTATAAAATTTCAATATGATTATCTTTCAAAAGAACTCACAAATACCTTTAAAACGAATGTATGAACGATAGATCTGGGATAATTTAAAAAAATTATCTGTTAAGATCTATGGTTCAAGGTTATCACCCCCCCCCCCCCATTTTAAACGAAAAAAAAAAAAAAAAAAAAAAAAAAACTTAGGGAAAAAAAAAAAAAAACGCATTTCTTCTGATGACGGAACAAGATTGACTTTCTTTCGGCATTCAGTATAACACTTCTCTGGAATAAAAATCATCTGCATTATTCATGGAAAATAATTTTAATTAATTATAGTTTAATAAATAATTTGTACTACATGAATTTCCATAAGATAATATAGAAGAAAGTATTGTGGTGGACATAACATACTGGTTTCATTAATATTATTATTATTATTACTGTTATTATTAATAAATCCAGAAAAATATTAAAACATAAATCTTGTTTTGTGCGTTCTGAATTTACTGTTTCTCAACTTAGATCTGCAAAGTTTAGCAGGATATGGGGAAGACTTTTATTGTAATCTTATCGGCAAAAGCTACATATCTGGGAATTCGCGTTTCGGCAATTATCTTGTCTCATCATATATAGGAGGATAAAAAATTACTTTCATATGTTTTGTAGAGAAAGGAATTGTGGTCAACTTTTCGTTTATGGTTCTGGTCAGGAAAATAATATGATACGTTTATTTCTTAATTGGCATCATTTACATAATATCTTGCATGTCATCTTCATGATGATTGTTTCCTACAGCAGAATATTTTAAGTAACTGAATGCCCAGGAAATGTAATGATTCGAACTTAGAAGAAAAAGAAAAATGGAAAAGCTGTGTATGTGTAATAAAAAGACCTTCAGGTTTTCCATCTCGATTGTACTATAATTCTGGTTTTAATGTTTATTGAAAATAAATAATTAAACTATGTTAAATATGATGTGAAGTTTTAGAAACTTCCATTTAATATTTTTTGACGATTTTGTTAAAATTGTAAGTTTTTCCTAAAAGTTTTCTTCTACATAACTAGTTTGAAAAACTTAAGTTTTCATATTTTGTATCATTTTCTTCGTATTTTATGTCGCATCTACAGACTTATAAATATGGGAAAAAAAAAACAAGAAGCAAATATGTTAAACTTTAAATAACTACTCTTTTTTAACAGGACTATTTTAATCTTGATAGAAAAAATTATTTATTCAAAAATATTTAAACGTAATTAAACATGTTTGTGTATACTTTATTTAAAAATCCAGCACTTTAAAATTTTGAAGGAATTTAATCCAACAATAAATTTAACATTATTGTTTTATTGCAATAAAGCTAAACCAACAAAATATGAAATTTAAAACTTATTTGAGACTGTCAAGATATAGGAAATTTTATTTGACAATATCATTCGTAAAAGATTTGATATTGCATTTTTTCCCTTTCCTTCTGTTATATACATTTCTGGTAAAGTAGAGTGAAAAAAAAAAAAAAAAAAAAAAAAAGAAACTTGCCCGTCTATACGTTTTTGTCTAAATGCCTCTATGATGACTATTTATTGACTACATTTGCCATTGTAATAAAATGCTTACAATCTGACTTTAAGTTCCGTACATTTATTTAATATTTCAAAAACTCAATGCAGTTTTGTTTCTATCAAACAAATTATGACCATGAAATCGTATGTAGTACTTATATGTATCGATTTAAAATATTTTACGATATTAGAAGCAAGTTAAACTAATAATTTCTTACAAAATACTAAATTTTTTATGATCTTGAAAAATTACTGTTAGAGTAATACATTTTACTAGCAAAGCCGTGCAAAAATTTCGCACTTTATTTCTTTTCTTACTTACCTTTAAAATTTGAAACTCATAAATGTTGTACCAATTTCACCACCTAATTAAAATTTTAATTTACCAGAAGCCAAATTATTATTAAAACCAAATTAATATTGTACAATAGTGAAACCAAAATCATTCAAAGAAAGGTTTCCAAATAAAATTCATGGTTAACGACCTAATTTTCATACTTCCACAGGCAGTAAAGTTTTAATATAGGACTTCCACGACGCCTTTTAAATTTTTGTCGTCATGTTGGCGATGACATTTTATTAGTTTGTAATAAATACGAATAACTTTATAAGTTATAATGCAACTTACATTTATATATTCCACGTTATTTAACTCTTTAAAGGACGGTAGAATATAATATAATATATATACATCTAATTGCAAAACTGCAAATAAAATTTTAAACAAAATTTTATTTTCAAAATTTAGTAGACAATTTTAATTTATTTCTTTTCTTCTAACTTTTTTTTAAATTCTATATAAATAGCGTTCTCCTGAAAGGGTTACGATTATTTCTATTAATTTCATTATCATTTTTATCTAAGATTTGAGTTTTATGAATCATATGTTATCGTAATTTTTCAATATAAAATGTTACAAATAGTTTTTAATGTATCGAATATTAGTTTAATTTTGTTGCACTAAAAGTATTAAGTAAAAGGCTTTAGAAGTAAGTGTACGATTTTAAAATGGATTTTAAATATTTATGAGTATATATAAGAAAAAAATTACACAATGTATATATATATATATATATATATATATGTAAAAAATTACTTTTTAGTAAAAAGGAGGTTAGAAGTTATCTGATAACATTGTGCTACAAAAAAAAAAAAAAAAAAGGAATAGAAAAGAAAAGAAAGAAAGAAAGTAGAAAAAAAAAAAGAACATTCGAGCCCTGATACCATTTCTACTGATTCTTATGTAAAATGAGCTCCTGAACTCGAATATGACACCCATTTTGCTTAATCATCCACCGTTATATCGAGACGCCAGCCCCTCTACCAATTTTTATCACTATTCAGTAATTTTATGGCCATGAATTTGATTTGCAGGGTATAAAAGGATTATTTTAACAGTTAAAAATAGAAAATATAATGTATAGTAAATAATAATGGTAATAATAGAATAATAAAATATTCTAAGTAAAATTTAAATGTGCATCCCCCCCCCTCCCTAAATTTCTACCTTGCTACAAATGTTCATGTTTTAGAAAATTTCACCTTTGTAGCCCCTCAGAAGATATTAAATAGTTAAAATGATCTTCTTCCCTTTCCATATCAGATTCATAGTTTTAAAATTACCGAACAATGATTTAAAAAAAAAAAAAATGAGGGGAGGCGTCATCCTGCCGAAAAAAATAGCAGTTGATGGAGCAAAATCGGCATCATACTGGGATTCAGGAGGTCATTTTATAAAAGAATTTGAATTAATGGTGTTTGGGCCGATTTTCATACAGAGTAATGTAATTAAAAATGTGCTATAATAATAATAATAGTAAAATAATAATAAAATAATAATAATCGTGCGGAAATAGATCATATAAAATACAATTCTATAGATTTTCTGAATTTACCTGATAACTATACATTTAAGCTTCAACAGCATAAAATCTCATTTTATTCGATATATAATTTTATTAACGTGTCAAACTACATAAAATCTGCTTTGCTTTTGGTTTTCCAGCTAGCGGTGTTGCTATACTATACTTTCGTAATGAAGTTTTGTTATATTAAAAAAAAAAAAAAAAAAAAAAAAAAGAAAAAGAAAAAAGAAAAAGAAACCGAATTTATTTTAATACTGACAACACCGCTTTGTAAGTGAGAATCATTAATAGTATTTAGAATTTTTTTCTGGTAATCTCATTATGTTAGTCTTGTAAATATTATACTACAAATATTAAACTAAGTATACATAGATACTACAGTTAAATAAACTATGAATAAAAGGAATTGATTTTTACGCATCTTTTTGGTCACCTTTGCGTAAATACTTAAACTTATTAAATCAAATATATAAATAGATGCATTGAGTTCTCAGACAGTTATATTTTTCGAAAAATTGTTTGATTTCGTATCCCTTTTAATTACGCTGTACACGAAATACTCATAAAATTTCCATGATAAACAGATAATTATTACATAATTGCAATAGCACTAGCTGTAACTTAATGCGTTATTGTTTTTTTTTTTGTTGTTGTTTGTTTGTTTGTGTGTGTGTGTGAAGAACACAATTTTCGCTAAATGTGTTACTTTATAAATAATCAATTAACAGTATCATAAAAGAAATAAGAAACATGCAAAACGCCAAAATTAACAAAGAATAAACTCGTTTTCTTAAAAAATAGTATAACTCATAGAGAAATTTAATTAATATCAGTTCCACTTAACATCGTTTTTTAAACAGACAAAACAAAAAATTAACATTATATAATTCAATTTCTCTTTTAAAAATGCAATACTTACTTGAAACTTTCTGCACCACACAGACAGCCACTTAACATTACGGAGGGTTTTTCCTGCTGGAAGTCTTAAGAGAATGTCCTTGTGTCTATACTCTTTTAAAGGAGTTTTCCTAAAATTAAAAAAAAATTTAAATTAAAGAATTTTTTTAGAAATAAAATAAAATTTGAAATATTGCTTTTCAGATACAAATTAAATAAAACGCGGAATAAAGTTGGAAATGTAAAAGATTAGGAACTAGATATCGGCTACATATGGAATTAGTTGAAATAGTTTTTTATGATGTGGTAATGTGTATTTGCGTAAATTGCTATAAATACTTAAAAAAAACCATGTTCAATTTATTTTCTTTTGAAATTTTATAAAAATTCTTTTCACTCCTCTTTCTTGCTCCTCCCCCCCCCCCTCTATTCTTTCTTTATAGATATTCAATAAAATTTCTGGTATCATGCAGCTCTACAGTAGAATCTTGTTATAATTACGTGATTCTTTGCAGACACATGGTATAAATATAATTTTTTAAATAATCACGTCTTGTAAAAGACAACAAACTATGTATGTAATATGTAATATATATATAATATAATATATATATGTAATATATTTTATGTAATATATATGTAATATATGTAATATATATGTAATATATTGCAATATATTACATATATATATATATATATATATGTAATGTTTTATGTAATATATATGTAATATATTTTATATGTAACAAAATCAAATAAACGATATTCCAGCAAAATTGCTCTTTTGTGTCCAATAAGTAATCCGATTAACATGTAAATCCGATTGACATCTGCATACATATCCGAATTGTACATATGTATCCAGTATCATAAATGTTCCTCTTTCATAAATGTTCCTCAAGTATCAAAAATGTTCCTCCGGAAGGTAAATACCTTCCGGAGGAATAGAGACCGGCTATAACAGCTAGATTTCCAGCCAGTAGTCAAAATCCCTCGGTCCGTAGTGGTAATCCCCGGTGATGCTTTTCCGTTTTTGGAACACGGTTGGTTGTCGTAATGCACTAACTATATACAATACAAACAAAAAAACACAATACAAACAAACTTACATTTAATCTATTACATCCTCCAGCCTCTAAATATATTTGAATGTGTATATAATGTTACATACACAAACAATAGTGTTTAATTTCTCGCAAATGTGTGGTTTTAAATTTATTTACTCATACTTGTTATATAAAATTTACTATTCAATTTTTACCAAATAAATACTTTTGCGAATTAATCTTTAAAATAATAAATACAGCTTCATATCAATGGAGCCTTTAAATTTTTATTTTTAAAAATTGTTATTTTATTGTTAAAGCACTCGTATAATCTGTTATTTTATAAATTTATTTGGGAAATTCAATAACATTTCTATCCATGATTAAATGCTATTTATAAAAGTGCATATAATATAATTAGTTTCCACTTGTTTATTATATTAAATGAAGCAATTAGTATTTAAATATCGAACAAGATTTAGTTGGGAATTTAAATGCTAGGCGTAAGTTGCAGTATACTATCCTTCTTCATACGAAAGAGCAGAAATTGCTTTATATATACTTTTAAAGTATGATTTGAATATTTTCTACAAAAAAAAAAAAAAAATGTTTTTGAAAAATAACATCTATGCAAGCAAGTATTATATTAAATAATAATAATAATAATAATAATAATAAACATAAGAATACAGTTAGGTCAAAATAACTTAGTACGGTCTTTTCTCAAGGGAACAACTATATGCACTATCCGTACACTTGTAAATAACAGTCGTTTAAATTTATTTAAATTAGGTAATAAGTAAATAAATAAAAAATAAAGGAAAAATCCTGATATGATGTTAGAACATGTCTCTCTAAGATTTTCATATTTATAAAATGGACCGTAATGTATTTTATTTATTTATTTTTTATTTGTACCTCCCTGTAAGAAAAACGATAAATAATTTGCACTTCGTTTCCCATAATTATCATACTTTAGCAAAACATTTTTTTTCTGTTTTAAATAATTTAACGTTAATAAAATGTTCTACAAAAATTTTACGCATTTATACCATACTGAAAAAAGAACACTACTTAGCGTCTTTTACATATATATCATAACGCTTTTCAAATAGTTTGATTCCATAAGTCGTAAGGAATAAAAATTTCGACTTTGTGTCCTATTTCGTGAATCCTGAACTATATGTCCTACATTCATGAATTTCTTTACAGTTCGTGCGACATGACCTTTAGTATACCATATTTGTGCACAATAGGATAAAACATTTAAACGCTATTAGATTCACTCAAACACACTACATACACATATGCATCGCCATAAAAACAGCATAAATGAATCCAGGAGACTTCAAAGAGTTGAAATAAACAAAATTTTAAAACTGAATTTTTTTAAATTAATTAATTTATTTATTTATTTATTTGCATAATATATATTCGCCATGTAAAAATAAATAAATAAATAAATAAAAGTATCAGCTATTTTATTATTGTTATTATTATTATTATTATTATTACTATTATTACTTTTGATATAGTTTCGATTATCTTTTTGGTATTTATTTATCGATCACGTATAAATATCAAAAAGAGAATTGAAAAACTGCTGCATTTTTATCAAAACTACACAAATATATAGCTCTGGATTATAATTGGTCATAGTAACTTTCTCAATTATATTGATTTTTATTACTATAAACATATAAATGTAGATTTTTGAAGTTTCATATTTGTAATAATTTCTCTCATTGATTATCATCAAAAATTCCTATAGAATTTCCTGAGCCACATATTTATACATGTTTTATCTTTTAGAGGAAATATTAAAAACAATTTCTTTAAAACATATTATTCTTTAAAACATTAATACCATTAACACTGTAGTGATCAGCAATGAATTTCATAACATTACGTGAAATTTTGTTATATTGGGAAAACTAATTTTAAAATTGTTGTTATACACTATCTTTCCATAAATGACAAGAAACTTTCGATTTCAGACATTTTGACAAATATCTAGAATAACTGGCGATGAATTATCCTGAACCTTTGTAAAAAAAAAAAGAAAAACATGCTATATCTCATATATTTTACTGAAATTTTCCCATAAAGCTAAATGGGGACCAGAAACAATAGAATAAAACCATTAAAATAAGCCTCATAATCACACGCTACAGCCAGAACGCATATCAATCATTACTTTTTACAAAGGAATCCCAAACTTTTTCTTTTGTCGTTAATGTTTACTAGCCCCCTTTTTACTTTCGGAACACTATAGTGAGGAAAGTATTGTAATCATGTCAAAAATCCGAATTCGAGATTTTGATGTTTCTATACGTTTTGAGGTCCCCTGAGTCCGTTTTCACTATTTTTACGATGATGTATGTGTGTATGTGTGTATGTCTGTGAGTGAACGCGCTAGCGTCTAAACGCTTTGTTCGATTAACCTGAAACCCGCATATTGTAAGTCACCATAGTACGAACCCTATAGATTTTGGTGAATCTAGCACTTATAGTTTTTTTACAGGGACACAAAGAAAAATTCTTTATCATTATGGCCAAGGGACCAAAATCTTAAAAGTGCGATAGCATCTAAACGCCTTATTCAATTGAGCAAAAACTTTATACACATATTATAGGTCACAGATACTCAATCTGTATAGATTTTGGAGAATCTAGCACTTATAGTTTTTTTACAGGGACACAAAGAAAAATTCTTTGCCAAATTTTTAAAAGTGTGATAGCGTCTAAACGCCTTATTAATCTCAGCAAAGAATTTGTACACATGTTATAGGTCACATTTGAACCAACTGTATAGATTTTGGTGAATCTAGCACTTACAGTTTTTTTACAGGGACACAAAGAAAAATTCTTTATCTTTATGGTCTATGAGACCAGCGATAGCATCTAAACGCCTTATTCAATTGAGCTGAAAATTTGTATGAATATTATAAATCACTGTTGCACTAACTATAAGCATTTTGGTGAATCTAGCATTTATAGATTTTTACAGGGACACAACGAAAAATTCTTTATCCTTATGATCTAAGGGCTCAAAGTTCAGTAGCGTTAAATAAAACCTCGTGTGATATATGGAGAAAAATATTCAAACACTCTGTTCTGGTTTTCTCTTTTTTGTTTGTCAAAAAAGAGATAAAAAGTAGATAAAAAAACCTCTTTCTTTATTTTATCTACAAAACTGTTAGTTACTCAATGTTCGGAAAGTCGAGTGGAGTCACTCCAGATTTTTACTTTTAGGGCAAAACTTTTGCTGAATTGTGCGAGGTATAATATTTTTCTTTGCACACAGAAAGTTTCAAGATACTTAATCAAGGATATTTTTAAATATTTGCAAAATGTCTGGAATCAAAAGTGTCCGGTAATTTAACGAAAGGTAGTGTTTTTTCAATAAATGGGAAAAATGTGAGATCTCTTCAGAATTTTTTCATGTTTGAGAAAATAACAGATGTCACATTTTTTTATCCTTTTCTTTTATGCATAGTTTCTCTATGATTGTTTGTGCAACCCTTTAGTAGCATGATACAAACTCTTTGTAATATTATGAAATTTATTATAATAAAATGTAGTACAACTTTAAAATTACTTTAAAATAACAATAAATTAAATAAATACAGAATTTCTGCATCTCAAAATTTTGAGAAGTAACGGAAATAATTGAGATGTCATATTTGCAACCCTTATTATTTTTATGAATTATCTTTTTGCCATGTTTAGTTTGTGAAAAATTTGTCATTGTTTCTTGGAAATTAGCAATTCCTTATACCCGGAATTAGTTCATGAAATGAAAACATCTATTACTATTCAAAAAAAATTCGTACAAAAGTAAATGTTTTGGCATTTAAATTGCAAAAAATAAAAGCAAAACTAGAGCAATAGGTAAACTAGAACATTACTGTAAACATCATTACACATATAGTTGTCTAAAAGTGCACACATGTATAACAATATGTATAAATATTTTTTTTTTTTTTTTTTTTTTTTTTTTTACTTTTAGTGATACCACTGTCATGATCAGATTTCTTATACCCTATGTTTCATTCATACAGTCTATTTCAAGCTATTTAAACTAGTTTCAAGTTCATGTCTGCATCCCAAAAAGCGCAAAAGATACAATGATACGTGACTCTGCGTTGGAATTAGAATCCGATAAATGAAGACCACTTTTAAGAAATACTTAAGATGCTAGTCACGAGATCAGAAGCATTTCAGCTATTTTACATTCTTGTGCTGACGTCAGATAAAGACTAGTTTTTTGAATGGTTTTGATGTATATCGCTTCAAATGGCCCGAATCTTCGTTTACGAGCAGGACAGGTCACATTATTTAATAGGCGTTTCTAAAATTTTGCACAATACAAATTATAAGCTAAATTTAATAATGGTATGACAATAATGATATTCATCAGTCCAGATTACCATTTTTATGATATTTATCTACCATTTCTTAAGAATGATATATATCGGTTGTGTTAAAGTAATTTATTGACTTGAGTACTGCTTTGCTGTTCTTTATATATATATATATATATATAAGATAAATAATTAC
This sequence comes from Salticus scenicus, assembly GCA_963930645.1. Lineage (NCBI taxonomy): Eukaryota > Metazoa > Arthropoda > Arachnida > Araneae > Salticidae > Salticus > Salticus scenicus. The sequence continues at coordinate 2,294,128 of CAWVNO010000061.1, forward strand.
AAGATAAAAAGAACTTTTTCTACACCATGTTTTAAATTTTCTGTTGAATCAAATAAACTTGACAACTCTATGTATTAATAAATACTTTTTAAATTTTTTGGATTAATTATCCCATGAACTTGAAAGAAAATGATTAAGTGCGGAATAAACAGAGCAATTATAAGAAATTTTCAAACATTTATTAATTGAATAAAAGTATTATAAGAATGCATTGTCATCGTGTTCTGAGCTATTCTAAAAGTCTCAAATGTCTAGCTAGTCGGGAAGTTAGTTAAAAATCGTACTGGACAAATAAAGAAGAAAGCGAGTTAATAAAAACGTGGTAATACAATTCTTCAGATATATTTAAGAATTAAGGTAGGCTGTATAGTATATTAATTTACCAATTAAAAAGGTGAATTATTATGCTGCTTTTAATACTAGCAGAGATTATTTCTATATATATATATATATATATGTATATATATATATATTTTTTTATATATAATTTTTTTCATAAAAGAAATGATTTAAATTTCTAAATTAGATTCGTTTACCTATTAAAAATTGTTAAATTACTGCCTGTACTTATTATTAATAATGAAATATAATTTATTTATATTAATATATTTCTATAAATTATTTCTGTTGATAGCATTAAAAGTGTTTTTTTTTTTTTTTTTTTTGGCCAGATATTAAATGATAATCATTCAGTCATTTATTTATTAAGAATGTAATTTAACTGTAAAATGAATGCTTTGTTACAAAAACAGTGTCAATAGAGACTTCAATTTATTTTTCATTTAAAAAAATGTTAAATGTTTTAATATAATATATAAATGAAATAATGAAACAGACTGTTATTTCCAATGTACTTTTTGATTTTCTATAAGGATTATTATTATTTTTTCTTATTTATATCTACTTTATTCGTAAGAGTATTTTATAATTTATGGCATAAATTAATTTGATTGCATCAGTATGCTTCGTATAGATCAATTCTAATTTAAAAAAAGGAAATGTCATGCTAAAATTTAAAAAAAAAAAAAAAATTATTTATCTTATTGAAAAAAGAAATTTAAAAAATCGAAATCCATGTACCCATGATAAGATTCATAAAGATGTAGCTAATTTTATGTATGAAATGACTGTGTTAGAGTCTGAAAAATAAATACAAGAAATTTATTTAAATGTATATCTCTAAGTGGTATTTTCCGAAGAAAGAAAGCAAACCTAACAGTTATTTCTTTTATAATATTAAATAATTGAAGCATGTGCTACTAATTTTTTTACAAGTAATATGAATGATTAATAAAAATTTCTTTAACAAACACCGTAAAATATACGAACAAATCTATTTTTTTTTTTTCTGAAAATAATTAAATTTGATTCGATTAGGCGAAAACCACTCGTTAAATATCAGCGTGAAATCAGCAATGCACAAGCATTACTTAAAGTCAAAACAACTGTTACATGTTTATGTATTTTATGGTATATATTACAAATTTATTATTGTTAGTAAGTCTATTTTTTATCGCAAAAGTATTATGGTATTTTATGTATTACGTATGTTATCTACTGGATAGTACGTATTTTTAATAAGGTTTTACTCATATTGGGGGGAGGGGGGAACTTTTTAACTTTTAAACAGTGAACTGTCACACCCTTGTAATCTTATTATTAAACAATTTAATCTTATATAGAGAGATAGAATAAGTAAAAATCAATTGCCAAGTAATACAAATGGGCTCTTGATATGTAGATCCACTAGAATCTATATCATTTTACAAATATAGAATCTTAACGTCTGTTATATCCTTTGTGTATATGATAAGCAGACAAAATAAGAACAATAGAAGACTATTTACCTACATATCCTATGAGGTTTGCCGCAGGCTTTAATTCGGTCACATCTTAGAGCATTCGGAAGCTCAATAAATTTATCAGATATTAATGAATTGCAATTAAGCATTGTTTTTGGATGCGGAATCTTTGCAAAGATTAAAAATTTATTTTTATATGATGCATTTTTATATATTTTTTATTGTAGTAGACAGTTTTTTCCTTTCATCTTAATTATACATAATATAGATTCTAATTAGTATAAAATAGATATCTAATTAGTTATCAAAATAGTTAGTAACAAAAGATAAGTTCAATTTTTATAAACATCGCTACTTTTTCAGGTAACATGTACACAGCGGAATTTACATTCGTTAAATTGGATTAGCAAGAAATTATAATTTGCAGAAGATCTATATTCTGAATAATTTATTGATACTTGAATAAAAAATCGCCCTTAAACGTTCTTATCACACGCACGTTTAACATTTAATAATATTTGTTATTTTGAAACGACTTGGATATGCTTATACTCATGAGCGTCTGTCCTATTTTACATCCTGTGCTAACTGTATTAAGCCCTGATCCCCTCTCCCCCCCCCAAAAAAAAAGGCAACAAACTTGTTTTTAGAGAGACTATTTTTTTTTAATGGCAAAAAATTAAATGCATAGGAACCTTTCAGACTAAATGATTTAATACTACATGTTACAATGTTATTGCATTTGTATATTAATATTAATAAGTTATTCACAAGTGAATTTAGAAATCTCATTCTTTACTAATTCGATTATTTTATATAAGGTAAAGCTATGAGAGATCTCGCGGTAGGAGAGATTGTGCACATAGGGGATCGGCGGGAAACAGTAGAGTGGGCGAGTTATAATTTCAGGTGTCTGTACAATATCAATAGTGAAGTGCCGACTTGAATGTATATGTTTTTTGCTTCAAGAGTCTAGGATATAATGTGATTATTTGGTCTCATTTTCAAAAATAAAAGCTTGAATTTTCATAACCCTTCCTAGGAATTACTATGGAATGGTAGTAGTACAAAATATTTTTTAATTAAAGAATTTCTTATAAGCTACTAACCTAGACTCACGGTACGAGCACCACAGTTTTCTCTAAAATAGAATAATTTTTTAATAAAAGACTGCGCAATCTCTCCTACCTAAATGGGAGAATTTGCGCTTTTTCTATTTAGGAGAGATTGCGCATTCATTTTTATTAAATTCTATACTAATAGATATTTCGCAGCTTATTGCTAATGACAAGACAATGAGGATGAGTTTGTTGAATGTTTGGAACTGTACCAGGAAATAACTTCCACAAAAGACTGGACTAGGTCAATCCATTCGAGACGGCACACCTTTTTGGAGACTGGTGTTCTCAGAATCTGAAAATGATCATTATTCGGGAGTGACATGGTCGACAAAAGCCATACCGCTGGTGGAATTTACCTTTCGAATGCGAATGTTAGCCTTAAAAAAATTATCACAAAGTATTTGAATGTTATTTTATATCCGTTTAGTTTTGCAATATTTGCAAGTATGATGCTCAAGTTTTGTGCAGATGTCGGCGGCTTAAATAGAAGAGATACAACGAAATGTAAGCAAAAATATCAGTCTACTCAAAATGCTTTTTAAGGACATTAATCATCTAAATTTCAAAAAATAAAATATGTAAACGTAAATGATTTTTTATAAAATTAAAAAGAGAAGATTCCAAATCAAGTGAAATTAAGTTTTTGAGTTTCGAACATTTTTGTGCGGAAGATTTTTGAGGGAAAAGAAGAAAAAAATAATTATTTAATATTAAACAGTGGGTGGATTCTGGATTTAAAAGTGGGTGAATCTAGCTATGTTTCATTGCACAAGCAGTGTGCTATCCGTTTTTTGGCTAGGAAATCCATTGCTTACAAGATGTGCAATCCGTCTGAAACAGGTTAACTTGTAGCAGGTGATTACGGAATTAGTTTCATCAACAAGAAGTGCAAGGGCTGTGGACAGAGAGAGATTCGGTCAGCAAACCAGAAAACATTGAACTGAAAAGGAAATTTAATAAAGAAGCATCACAAAACTGGCGTTGTAAAAATTATTACTTACAAACTTTGAATAAACACCATAAAATGCAATAAACTCGCAACAATTGTTTCGGGTAGAAAAAAAGGGTCGTGTGTTTTTTCGACCCGAAACAATTGTTGTGAGTTTATTGCATTTTATGGTGTTTATTCAAAGTTTGTAAGTAATAATGAAAAGGAAATGTTCTAATTTTTATGTTAAACGCGTTATCTAATAACTTAATGTTATTTTACAATTGTTGATCTTTATCTGGTCTTGTTATTTTTTTCTTTTTCTCTAAATAAATTTTTCTAATTCTTTTTAAATTTATTTTATTTTTTCTGATTTTATTTTTATTATTGAATTGAAACATCCACTTCTAACACAAAAATGTTTGTTTGCAAATACTTTACAACAATGTCACTTAAATGCAATTGTTACTATTGCAATAATTTAATTGTAGTAATAATTAAGCACAATCTCCCCTACTCATGTGCGCAATCACTCCTATCCTATAAGGTGAGATTGCACAAAATAGTTGTCTTGGTTTTATTACAGCTGTTATTTTAAATTATATCAGAACAACAAAATAGTAATGAAAATGGATAGAAGGTTCAATTCAAAAGTATGCTCCAATAATTTAGTGAACAATTAATATTTGGATTTTTTACAGCATTTTGTTTAATTGTGTGCAAACTCTCCTAGCTTTACCTTATATATATTTCTTAGATATAAATTATAAAATAAAATAAAATAAAATAAAATAAAATAAATTTTTAAAACTGTGAAAAGCACTTAAACTGCACAGAAAACTTCTCAGAGAGCCAATCATTATACGAATGAAGTTTATAGGGTGTTTCTCTTGTATTTAATTAATAATCAAATTGCGATATTTAAGGAATTTTCTACTATACACTATTTAAAGAATCAGAATCATTAAAATATCCGACTTTCATATTTTGGTGTAACTATACGTTCTCGAGATTCTGGTTTAATTTCTGCCCATTTCTAAAGTTGCGCTTGTATGCTAAGGGGTCGTACTCCCCAACATTTTTTCAGGACATTTTTCAGACGAGAAATTTCCGTCGTATTTGCTACCACTATTTCCATTCAGAAACCTTTTTAGTATTTTTATAGTAATGTGTCATTATTAAATAGGATAGAAATTATTGCACAACAAGAACGAAAAATATTTCAGTTCGCATTGATTATTAATAATTTCCTACAGTACGTACTCGTTCCACGTTAAACTTACAATGTACTTTGTCGACGTGATCCAACGACGGACAGGCTGAATGGCAGAAAGACCGGCAAATATTTCAATAGAACTCACAATCATTTCTAAACATTGTCTAAAAGTGGTAAAATGCTTATCACAAACGGAAATACGATTTCCAGTTAGAACCTTTAATGTTCATAAATATTTTATTGTATTCCTCTAAATCGTAACGGCAAACATATCATATTATATTGAAAATATTTTCCAGTATATGAATACTAAATGTCAATTTCACTATGATTTGTGCAATATAAATTTATTTAAACATGATTTATAAATTGCTTCTCATAGAATGCAATTTTTGACTTTTTTTTTACATGTCCCTATATACAAACCTATTGTAATATTTATACGATTTTAAATACATAACATGCTACAGTGAACTTCAATAACATATATCATTTTGATGAAGTTCTAAAAATATTTACGGCCACTAGAGGTAGACACAGAGAGAGAGAGGTAAACTTACAGAAAAACTAATTAATAGACTAATTCAAATCCTAAACAATCTTAAACATTATTAGAAAGTGGTAAATTGTATAATATACACGAAAAAAACAATTCAGCGAATTTCCAATTATATCCCTTAATGTATGTGAATATTTTTGTGTGGCCATGTAAATCGTAATGCTAATCATATTGTATCTTATAGAAAACATTTTTTGTCCACATGAAAAATAAATGTCAGTTTCATTATGATTTGTGAAAAAATAAAGTTATTACAATATATTTTATATAAATATAGCATTCATAGAACGCAATAATTTGGAATTATTTCGAGTGTATCTGTACACAAACTAGGGGTGGTATTTACTCAGTTTTGAATTGGAAACATTCCAAAATGAATTTGAATCACATAGATAAGTTTCGATTGATTCCATGAATGTGTATGCAAATTAGAGCGCGGACAGAGAGATAGACAGAGAAACCGAAGTCATAAACACTATATTCTTTGTTGGAAAGGATTTAAATTAGTGGTAGCAAAAAATGCAAAAATTTCTCATCCCTGAAAGAGTCTTGAAATTAAGGACGGAGAGTATGATTCCTGATGTATGCATGTATGTTAGTATTTAAATAAAAACTACTTATAGCAGCTAAACGAATTCAATAAAGCTCACCCTATTCTAATTTTCATTTTTCTGGATTTACTCAATGTTTCTTAATTTACTTCTTTATTGTTTTTGTTATTTATTAAATATTTAGGAAGTCTCTCTATTTTACTTAATTTGACAGTTAATACTTATGAAAGTTAATAACATAGGTCTGCAACCAAAAAAAAATTTAGAAACGAATACCTGATACTAATAGATTTTTAGACGCTCATTGGAGGTAAAATACTCAAAAAATTCCATCACATATTCGATTTCAAAAAATTGAAAATTAAAAAAAGGTGGAGCATAGATACCAAGGTAGATGGAACGTCAATATAATGGGGGACTACTATTGGATGCTACACAGAGAAGTACCTCTTATTATCTACGATAGCCTAAGTGCCATTAGGAACTTTCAGAACAAAAGGGATAGAAAGCATACAGGATATATGAATTGAGGATGTATTAAACAATGGTAGCCATTAACTGTTCTAATTAATATAACTTCTAATTCATATAAAATCAATATATATTTTGCAAATCATTTCCATAATTTGTAAATAAAACGCTTAAAATTATTTTAAAAAGACCTTTCCCTAGATTATGCGGAATAGGATTTATTTCACATATATTTAAGCCCATTTTATGAAAAATTCTTACGTGATTGAGAAAAATGGTTGTCATATTACATTACAAACACTTTTTCATAACTCGAATTTTGCAGGCCTGTGTAATATAAAGAATAAAATTACTAGAGCATTTTGATAAATTTTCATATAAAAATTCTTTCGTGATTGAAAGAGAAAACTGAAAGAACAAATTATTCTTAAAAAATTTATTTGAAACAACAACTTTCATTTTTTAATTGTCAAAACGATTTTTTTGCTTGTTTTTATAAATACATTTTCAGAATGATTCGACTCATATCACTTTCAGTGTTAACAGCTTGGGATTGACCAAACAACTACCAAATTAATTAACATGAACTTGATACGTTACTAATTAGAAATTGGGTCTCCTCTAAGCTTTGTAGAAACATGATCGCCGATGAACATATGTCAGATTCTATAATGAGGAAATTGATGTAAAATATCATGAAAGTTTTTGCTCATCAATATTCATACAGGATCAGCGAGTATCACGAACTGAGATAATCTTCAACGCTTTGAATTTTCCTAACGATTGATCCTGAGTCGCTGAACTCGTGTTCCTTAATTTGCTCTCCTTTCTTAATTTCAGTTTACTGATAACAAAATATGTCAGTAAAAAATAATTGCCTTGTCTGGTAAGAGACGAGTATAAAGTTTCATGAACTGTCAGTCTAAATGCGAATAAAATTGATTATGTATGAAAGCATAATGGATCTAAAACAACGTAAATGTTACCTTACGATCAAGGAGTAATTTGTTCTTCTGTCTGTCTGTTGTTCAACGTTCCAACGTATGTAAAAGATACTCACGAAATATATAATTATATATTTGTGCAAGTGTACTTTAAATGCAATAAATCTTCCATTTGTGATATTTTTATCGCATACTTTAATAAATTTTCGAAAAATTAAAGTAAAATTATTAAATGCAGAAATTAATAAAATCCCTTAAATTTCTTGTAATCACTCTCTTTATCATTCTCTCGCGCTCATTTGATCATTTTCTTTCAAGTTGATGGTATAATTCATCAAAAAAAAAAAAAGTATTTATTGATACATAGAATTGTCAAGTTTATATGATTCAACAGAAAATTTAAAAACATGGTGTATAAAAAGACCTTTTCTTATCTTATAATTATTTAATTTATTTAGGAAGCTTTTGGAGTTTAAAATATCAGCAAAAAGATTACCATAATTTTATTTACAAAAAACTATACTTTTCAAATTTGTAAATTTTACAGATATTAACAAATATTTTATGCATAAATTACAAACTGTAGAACAATTCTAAATTATTTTATTATTATTTATTTCTTTTATATTTCTTTTTATATTTTTATAAAATTATCACAGCTAATTTTTGGTATCTGTATAATTTTGGACGTACAATATTTTTATAATGGTTAGCCGGAATTTGAGGAAGATTTAATAGCTTTTATGTAACATATAAGAAGTGACGAATTATTAGCCTCTTATCATTTTAATATTACATAATTAAATACCAAAATAGAACGGAATATTGTAATAATATGTTTTTTAAACATGGAACTTTACTTTTTTTTTTTTGTGTGTGTGTGTGTGTGTGTCATTTTTATTATTAGGCATTTTCTTTCGTATACGTTTTTACTTTCCGAACATACATATGTAAGGAAGTTTCATAATCATGTCAAAAATCCGAACTAGAGATTTTGATGTTTCTATACATTTTGAGGTTCTCCGAGTCTGTTTTCACTATTTTTATGATGATGTATGTATGTGTGTATGCATGTGTGTGAGTGAACACGCTAGCGTCTAAACGCGTGGCTCGATTGAGTTGAAAGTTGGTACGTATGTTGTAAGTCATCGTAGCACGAATATCCTGTTGATTTTGGTGAATCTAGCACTTATGGTTTTTTTACAGGGACACAAAGAAAAATTCTTTATCATTATAGCCTATAGGTCCAAATTTTTAAAAGTGCGATAGCGTCTAAACTCCTTTTTAAACTGTGCAAAAAAATTATACACATGTTATAGGTTATAGTTGCATGAACGGTATAGATTTTGGTGAATCTAGGCACTTACAGTTTTTTTTTCAGAGGGACACAAAGAAAAATTCTTTATCATTATGGCCTATGGGACTAAATTTTTAAAAGTGCGATATCGTATTAACGCCTTATTCAATTGAGCACTATATATGTATATATACACATATTACTATAGGTCACAGTTTCACAATTTGTATAGGTTTTGGTGAATCTAGCACTTATAGTTTTTTTACAGGGACACAACAAATAATTCTGTATCATTATGGTTTAGAGTGTGAAATTATTTAAAGTGCGATAGCATCTAAATGCTTTATCAAAATGCGCCAAAAAATTAATATACATGTTTTAGGTCACCATCACACAAACTGTATACACTTTCGTGACTCTAGCACTTACAGAATTCTACAGAGACACAAATAAAAACTGCTTATCATTATGGCCTATAGGCTCAAATGTTTAAAGTGCGACAGCGACTAAACGCCTTATTCAAATGAACTGAAAATTTATATACGTGTTATAGATCACCTTCACATGAACTTAAGGAACTTTACAAAATCTAGCATTTATTGTTCTTTTTACAGGGCCACAATGCATATTTCTGTATCATTGTGGCATATGGGCTAAAACTTTAATGTGCGATAGCGTCTAAATGCCTTATCCGATGGAGCTGAAAATTTTTATAAATATTATAAGTCACTGTTGCACTAACTATAAGAATTTTGGTGAATCTAGAATTTACAGGTTTTTACAGGGACATAACGAAATATTCTTTATCATTACGATCTGTGGGCTCAAAGTACAATAGCGTTAAATTAATCATCGTGTACTATATGGAGAAAAATACTCAAACACCCTATTATAATTTTCTCGCTTTTGTTTATTTAACAGCTCCCCTTACTTTACTTTATCTACAAAACCGTTGATTATTAATTGTTCGGAAAGTCGAGTGGAGTCACTCCATATTTTTTTTTTTTTTTTTTTTTTTTTATTCATGTGAAGTACGCCATATGCGACAAAAAATTAACTCTGACATTTTTATGTAATAAAAATAAAATAAAAATTGTATACTTATTCTAAAAGCTGTGACACACAGAAAAAACTTTTCTTAGTATCTGTTAGACTTACAAACTTCAATTTTTTTTTTTTTTTTT